>OW240916.1:133452261-133521129 GCA_933207985.1 Pelobates cultripes
ATTTCCTGTATCTCCTTCCGCATTCCTTCTCGGACTGCTTCAGGGATACGGTAGGGAGGTTGTTGAAGGGGTGCCTGTCCAGGGATCTCTACTTTATGGACAGCTAGGGTGGTATAACCCGGTTCCTGAGAAAAGGTCGCCTGAAAGTCTCTACCCGCTGCTGTTGGAATCCTTCAACAAGCTCTGATGGCCCATATCACTATCATCCCCAAAGAGGGCAGGGACAGAGAGCACTGCGGGAATTACAGACCGATTTCACTCATTAACTGTTAGCCAAGATCCGGGCGACGAGGCTCCGGACGTATTTCCCCTCGCTGGTCCACCCCGGCCAGGTAGGGTTCAAGATGGGATGCAAGGCCAGAGACAACACCATTCGGGTGCTCACCCTAATGCACGGCAGGGCGGGAGCTGGGGGCCTTCTCCTGCTATCAACGGGCGCAGAGAAGGCCTTTGACAGAGTCAGCTGGGCTAAGAGAGAGAACGCGCTGAGTGACTAGCAAGCTAGAACCACGACAGGGCAATGAGCAGTAGTAAAAGTTCCCTTAAATACCCTGTCACCTTAATTGAGACCACGCCCCCAAAAGGTCCGGAATTGCGGTTCCCGGCACTTCACGTTAATGATGACGTCATGACGTCGACGCTAGCCGTCGCGTCATAAAAGGGGGAGGAGCTAGCGCGGCCGGCGCGAAAACGGCCGGAATTGCCGAAATGCTAGGGGAGGGGAGCCCCTATGAAGAGAGGCTGTCCTCCTCAGAGGCAACATTAACAGGTAACCTGACAGTACCCCCCCTTTTAGAAACGCCCACCGGGCGGATGGGACCGGGCTTAGAAGGGAATCGATGTGGAAAGCTCGAAGAAGACGAGGAGCATGCACGTCTTCACAAGGAACCCAAGATCTCTCTTCTGGACCATAACCTTTCCAGTCTATGAGGTATTGTAACTTCCCCCTGGAAATACGAGAATCAAGAATGGACCTAACAATATATTCTTCCTGACCATCCACTCGAACCGAAGATGGAGGAGCAGAGTGGGAAGAAAACCTGTTACAAACAAGAGGTTTCAATAAAGACACATGAAAAGAGTTAGGGATACGTAGAGTAGGAGGCAAGTCCAGCAAATAAGAAACCGGGTTGATCCTCCTCAACACCCTGTAAGGACCTATGTAACGAGGAGCAAACTTCAAGGAAGGGACTTTCAAGCCAATGTGTCTGGTACACAACCTGACCCTATCACCCGGAGAAAAAACAGGAGCGGGCCGTCTACGCCTATCAGCATGCATCATAAACACCGCGGAACTACGCGTAAGAATTTGTCGAGTCTGATCCCACAACTTTCTCAGGTTGGCTATATGAACATCAACCGACGGTAAACCCTGGGAAGGAGACACCGACGGAAGAATAGTAGGGTTAAAGCCATAGTTCAAGAAAAAGGGGCTATTACGAGTGGAACCACAAACAAGATTGTTGTGAGCAAACTCCGCCCAAGGAATCAGACCGACCCAATCGTCCTGGTGTTCAGAAACAAAACAACGTAGATATTGCTCAATTTTCTGGTTAGTGCGTTCGGCTGCCCCGTTAGATTGAGGATGACAGGCCGAAGAAAAATTCAGCTTGATGCCCAACTGGGAACAGAAGGATCTCCAAAAACGGGAAATAAACTGGGACCCCCTGTCAGACACAATCTCATTGGGAATACCATGTAAACGAAAAATCTCCTTAGCAAATATCACGGCCAGTTCGGGTGAGGAAGGAAGTTTAGGCAAGGGGATGAAATTAGCCATTTTGGTAAACCTATCAAGAACCGTGAGGATAACAGTGTGTCTATTGGAAACCGGCAAATCAACAATAAAATCCATAGCCAAACTAGCCCAAGGTTTGTTGGGAACGACTAAGGGCTGCAATAGGCCACAAGGAAGGGCCTGTGGTAGTTTATTCCTAACACAGATATCGCAGGCCTTGACAAAGTCTTCCACATCCCTCCGTAAACTAGGCCACCAGAAGTCTTTGGAAATCAGGCAGCAAGTTTTGTGGATGCCGGGGTGACCGGCAAACTTGCTATCGTAAAAACATCGAATAATGTCCAATTGGAATTTGGGAGACACGAAGAGGCGGCCCTCAGGAGTACGCTCGGGAGCAAGAGATTGTTCGTTCATTATATCTACGAGCAATGGAGAGTGTATTTTGACATTGGTGTTGGCGATAATATTGTTTTCAGGAACAATAGGAGACAATGTGTCTTCTGTAATGATGATAGGTTCGTGCTGACGAGACAAAGCGTCTGCTTTGGTGTTTTTAGAACCAGGCCTGTAAGTAAGTATGTAATTGAAATGTGTAAGGAACATAGACCAACGTGCTTACCTGGCAGATAATCTTTTGGCCTCCCCAATGTAAGATAAATTTTTGTGATCAGTCAGGATAGTAACCGGGAGAACAGTGCCCTCTAACAAATGTCTCCATTCCTTTAATGCCATAATAATAGCTAAGAGTTCTCTGTCACCAATATCATATCTCCTTTCTGTGTGTGATAATTTCTTGGAAAAAAAAACGCAAGGGTGTAACGGCTTATCTAAACTTTGTCTTTGGGACAACACTGCGCCTATCCCTGTTTCAGACGCATCAACTTCAAGCAAAAAGGGCAGAGAGGTATCAGGATGAACTAATACAGGTGCTGAAGCAAAGGTCTGTTTGAGCGTTTCGAAAGCAGATAAAGCCTCAGTAGACCACGTTTTGGTATCGGCTCCTTGTTTAGTCATATTAGTGATAGGTGCGATAACAGAGGAGTACCCTTTAATGAAACATCTGTAATAATTAGAAAATCCAATAAATCTTTGTATGGCTTTGATTCCCTTGGGTAAAGGCCAATCTAAAATCGATTTTAGTTTGATCGGGTCCATCATAAACCCGTCCTTGGAAATTACGTAGCCTAAGAAAGTTACCTGAGACTGATCAAAGCTATATTTCTCCAATTTACAATACAATCCATGTTGTAAAAGTTTCTGTAATACCTTTCTGACTTGTCTGTGATGTGAGTCAATGTCCCTAGAATGTATTAGTATATCATCCAAATATACAATCACACATTCGTGTTGAAATTCTCTAAGGACCTCATTAATCAAGTCTTGGAAGACGGCCGGGGCATTGCATAGCCCAAACGGCATTACGGTATACTCATAATGTCCGTAACGGGTATTAAATGCTGTCATCCATTCATCTCCTTGTTTAATTCTCACCAAGTTATATGCTCCCCTCAAGTCAAGTTTGGTAAAAATACTGGAGCCCTTTAGTCTGTCAAAGAGTTCAGTAATCAAAGGAATGGGGTAAGCATTCCTGATGGTAATTTTGTTCAATCCCCGATAGTCTATGCAAGGACGTAAGGTACCGTCTTTCTTTTCTACAAAAAAGAAACCCGCTCCCGCCGGAGATGAAGACTTTCTAATATATCCTTTGTCTAGATTTTCCTTGATGTATTCCTCTAAAACTAAGTTTTCTTTGGTAGACAGAGGGTACACCGTACCCCTAGGAGGCATAGTACCAGGCAAAAGTTTAATAGTACAGTCATAAGACCGGTGGGGAGGTAAAGTATCCGCCTTACTCTTGTCAAATACCGACTTGAGCTCTAGATACTGAGATGGTATCTGAACGTCTGTGGATTGGGAAGAGTTGGTATAAGAGTTTACTGGGCAAACAGAAGTGACTCTCTGCAGACATTTCTCTCTACAACCAGTTCCCCAAGAAACGATTTCTCCACCTTCCCAGTCAATCTGAGGGTTGTGTCTCTTGAGCCAAGAGTATCCTAGCACCACTGGGACAGCCGGGGAGGATATTAACAGGAGGGATATCATTTTTTTAATGGGTTTAGTCTCATGGAATATTACTGGTTCAGATAAAGGTCTACCATCTATGGCCTCAACGGCCAAGGGTGTATCTCTCAGTTGGAATGGGAGACAATGCTTATTAGCGAAAGTTTGGTCTATAAAGCTTTCTGCTGCTCCAGAGTCTAACAACGCCATCGTAGTTATAGTACCACTTTTCCAAGCTAGAGAGACAGGAATCAGAAGCCTATGGTCTTTATCATTATACATAGAGGACAGTATAGAAACACCCAAGGCCCGTCCTCTAGGGGAACTTAGGTGCGAGCGTTTCCCGGGAGATTAGGGCAATTAAGACGTAGGTGGCCTCTCCGCCCGCAGTATAAACAGAGACCCTCCCTTCTTCTGAACTGTCTCTCGGCCTCAGATAAGCGAGTATTACCTATTTGCATAGGTTCTGGTGGAGTAGGATTGTAGGAGTCAGGGTTCTGAAAGGAGGGAGCGAGTCTTACAGGAGGTCTACTAACTCTTTCTCGAGTATTCTGCCTCTGTCTCATGCGTTCATCTATTCTGGAAATGAAAGACACTAAATCTTCTAAATTTTCTGGAAGTTCTCTTGTGGCAATCTCATCTAGAATCTCATCAGACAACCCATTCAAGAATACATCCATAAAAGCTTGTTCGTTCCATTTCACCTCTGCTGCCAGTGATCTAAACTCTAATGCATATTCTACAAGGGTTTTATTCTGTTGTTTAAGGCGTAACAGAGATCTGGCAGCATTAATCTTCCTTCCTGGGGGGTCAAAAGTCCTTCTGAACACTGTGACAAAAGCAGTATAGTTGTAGACTAAAGGATTATCATTCTCCCAAAGGGGATTGGCCCATCTAAGTGCTTTGTCTATTAGCAGTGTTATAATGAAGCCTACTTTAGCCCTGTCAGTAGGATAAGCCCGGGGTTGAAGTTCGAAATGTATGCTTATCTGGTTTAAAAAACCTCGACAAGCATCAGGCGAACCCCCATAACGTAACGGGGAAGTGACATGGGAAGATGCGCCGACAGTGGCTACTTCCAAACCAGTACTTAGCGGGTGGCTAGCTGTAGAACGTATTTCTTCTGACTGGGTACTGGGACGTGCTAGTAAAGTTTGTAACGCTAGAGCCATTTGGTCCATTCTATGGTCCATGGCCTCAAATCTGGGGTCAGGAGGACTAGCACCTGCAGGATCCATTTGGCCCTGTCGTAATGTCAGGATAGTGACAGGGATCCAACACGCAGAGTGCGGACAGGAGGAGGTACGTATACCGGACCTTAGAATGGCCGGACTAACGTATGGACAAAACAAGAATAGTCAAAAGGTAAGCCGAGGTCGAGGGAGCCGGAGGACAGGTCAGCGAGGGACAAGCCGGGACAAAGGAGAGGAGAGAGCAACAGGACAAAGGTACAAGCAAGGTCAAAACCGAAAACACTAAGAGAGAGAACGCGCTGAGTGACTAGCAAGCTAGAACCACGACAGGGCAATGAGCAGTAGTAAAAGTTCCCTTAAATACCCTGTCACCTTAATTGAGACCACGCCCCCAAAAGGTCCGGAATTGCGGTTCCCGGCACTTCACGTTAATGATGACGTCATGACGTCCACGCTAGCCGTCGCGTCATAAAAGGGGGAGGAGCTAGCGCGGCTGGCGCGAAAACGGACGGAATTGCCGAAATGCTATGAGAGGGGAGCCCCTATGAAGAGAGGCTGTCCTCCTCGGAGGCAACATTAACAGGTAACCTGACAGGAACCTGGCTGACCAAAAAGAGCAAAGACCACTACCAGTTAAACTTCGCCACCGTGATGACAACATTCCAAAGGGACGTGAGGGACTGGGCACACGCACACATATCGTGGCTGGGGAGAGTCCTGTTCATAAAAATGAATTTCCTCCCGAGACTATACCTACTCCAGGCCATTTCCATCACTCTCCCCAAGCCATATTTTAACTCTATCATAATAGAGTTGTAGGGATAATAACTACAATACCACATTGTGTTACATGCTACTTGTATTACCTTGATGTCTCCACTATGAAGGTTTTCAAGTTCCACCTCTAAATTCCTGTTACTGTGGTTGCATAATGTATGCTATGGGGCCTGCGAGCCTCCTAATTACTGCCACACCTACAGACCTGCGCGTCTAACCACTGCATTGATGATTTCATGCTTCAGTTACATAAGAGACCTGCAAGTATCGAACTTCCGCAAGGATGTGATACTTTATGACAAAAACAATAAAAATGATATTCACAAAAAAATAAAGATAACATAAATGATTTTATTAAGACTGGATAATGCTTGTAATGACCACCTCTGTTTCCTGCTGTATTTAACTTGTTGGATGGCTGATTAAATGCTCAGAAGTCACTTTGAACCTGACATTGTCTTGTCTCATTCATTGGGGGCTCCTCAACAGCTGGTTTGGGGACAAGGAGAAATACAGAGAGCTCCAAATTGCTTAGAAGTCCATGGCATGACATAAAGGAAAATTACTGATGCAGGAAACCTTCCTTTACAGTGAGCTAGTGTTTTCTCTTACAGTGCATGTTCTGAATCCACAACACTCACAAATGACAGAGCAAATAGAAGAGTTTTCCTCAAGTTCAGTCAACCCAAGAAAATAGAAGGGTTCTACCATTTGAGTCATGCACTCTTAGATTTTCTCTCAGCACCCACATTCTCACTTACCACGCCTACCTTTATTTTTCCCACTGTCAAACATTCCTGTCTGCTCAAGCGCTGTCGGCACTTAAGCGTTTGGTGCAGGTTAAGCCATTCTTCTCCACTGAAAAGTGACACTTCAAAGCAAGGGAAAAAGACATGGTCTAAGCTTAAAATATGTTCTGGTACATGCAAAGGGGGTTATTCACCAAATAAATTTTACATTTAAGGCAAGAGTAGCTGAATGGAAAAAAAAGGTTACTTAGAGAACACTTGCCACGCCTACCTTTATTTTTCCCACTGTCAAACATTCCTGTCTGCTCAAGCGCTGGGATCTACTTGTTCCAGACAGATTCAGTGTCTTTCTGATCTAGAAACGTGCTTTGAGAAAATGCAAAGTCAATTGTCCCCTTGAAATGGATGTGGTAAGCATCAAACGCAAAGAAGAAGGAGACCTCCCGGATACCTTGAAACAGCTTGCCAGCACTCAAGCAAGGGGTGAAGGTGTTGAAACTGACAATGATTTGCGGCAATTTGTGTGTAAGCCGGCAGAAGAGATTCAATTTACAAGCAGGTGAGCAGTGCAGCGCACAGTAGTTTTCTGGTTGACAGGCAGTGCTAGGTTTTCAATCAGCCGAAAGTAGCTTTTCAATTGGACCATGTTAACAAGCACGCACGTCGCACCAGCAGAGTGACATTCCAAGAGCCCGGATAGCTCAGTCGGTAGAGCATCAGACTTTTAATCTGAGGGTCCAGGGTTCAAGTCCCTTTTCGGGCGCTTCCGTGACTTTTAGATGACCAATATTAAGAGGTTCTAGCTGCAATTCTGTCGGCATTTAAGCGTCTGCAAGTTAAGCCATTCTTCTCCAATGAAAAGTGACACTTCAAAGCAAGGCGGAAAGACATGGTCTAAGCTTAAAATATGTTCTGGTACACGCAAAGGGGGTTATTCACCAAATAAACTTTACATTTAAGGTAAGAGCAGCAGAATGGAAAACATAGGTTACTTAGAGAACATTTGTAGAAAACATTTCCAGTTTGGATAATTTGACCGCAAATGTGAAATTTACCTTGAATTTTTAATATAGTTTTGGAGTCCATTTTCAACGTCGCCAACTTCCTTGTGGCAAATAGAAGGGTTTCGGGTCTACCGTTTGAGTCATGCGTGCTTAGATTTTCTCTCAGCACCCACATTCCAAACGCCTCTCTTGCCACCCCTACCTTTATTTTTCCCACTGTCAAACATTGCTGTCTGCTCAAGCGCTGGGATCTACTTGTTCCAGACAGATTCAGTGTCTTTCTGATCTAGAAACCTGCTTTGAGAAAATGCAAAGTCAATTGTCCCCTTGAAATGGTTGTGAAGTCAGCATCATACACAAAGAAGAAGGAGACTTCCCGGATACCTTGAAACAGCTTGTCAGCACTCAAGCAAGGGGTGAAGGAGTTGAAACTGACAAGGATTTGCGGCAATTTCTGTGTAAGCCGGCAGAAGAGATTCAGTTTACAAGCAGGTGAGCAGTGCAGCGCACAGTAGTTTTCTGGTTGACAGGCAGTGCTACGTTTTCCATCAGCCGAAAGTAGCTTTTCAATTGGACCATGTTACCAGGCACGCACGGAGCGCCAGCTGCGCACTTTTGCAAGAGCCCGGATAGCTCAGTCGGTAGAGCATCAGACTTTTAATCTGAGGGTCCAGGGTTCAAGTCCCTGTTCGGGCGTTCCTATGATTTTTAGATCACCAATATTAAGAGGGGCTACCTGCTATTATGTCGGCACTTAAGCGTTTGGTGCAGGTTAAGCCATTCTTCTCCACTGAAAAGTGACACTTCAAAGCAAGGGGAAAAGACATGGTCTAAGCTTAAAAAGTTACGGTACACTCAAACAGGGTTATTCACCAGGTAAACTTTAAATTTAAGGCAAGAGTAGCAGAATGGAAAACATAGGTTATTTAGAGAACATTTCCAGTTTGGATAATTTGACCGCAAATGTGAAATTTACCTTGAATTTTTAATATAGTTTTGGAGTCCATTTTCAACGTCGCCAACTTCCTTGTGGCAAATAGAAGGGTTTCGGGTCTACCGTTTGAGTCATGCGTGCTTAGATTTTCTCTCAGCACCCACATTCCAAACGCCTCTCTTGCCACGCCTGCCTTTATTTTTCCCACTGTCAAACATTGCTGTCTGCTCAAGCGCTGGGATCTACTTGTTCCAGAAAGATTCAGTGTCTTTCTGATCTAGAAACCTGCTTTGAGAAAATGCAAAGTCAATTGACCCCTTGAAATGGTTGTGAAGTCAGCATCATACACAAAGAAGAAGGAGACTTCCAGGATACCTTGAAACAGCTTGTCAGCACTCAAGCAAGGGGTGAAGGAGTTGAAACTGACAAGGATTTGCGGCAATTTCTGTGTAAGCCGGCAGAAGAGATTCAGTTTACAAGCAGGTGAGCAGTGCAGCGCACAGTAGTTTTCTGGTTGACAGGCAGTGCTACGTTTTCCATCAGCCGAAAGTAGCTTTTCAATTGGACCATGTTACCAGGCACGCATGGAGCGCCAGTTGCCCACTTTTGCAAGAGCCCGGATAGCTCAGTCGGTAGAGCATCAGACTTTTAATCTGAGGGTCCAGGGTTCAAGTCCCTGTTCGGGCGTTCCTATGATTTTTAGATCACCAATATTAAGAGGGGCTACCTGCTATTATGTCGGCACTTAAGCGTTTGGTGCAGGTTAAGCCATTCTTCTCCACTGAAAAGTGACACTTCAAAGGAATGTTTGACAGTGGGATAAATAAAGGGAGGCGTTTGGAATGTGGGTGCTGAGAGAAAATCTAAGCACGCATGACTCAAACGGTAGACCCGAAACCCTTCTATTTGCCACAAGGAAGTTGGCGACGTTGAAAATGGACTCCAAAACTATATTAAAAATTCAAGGTAAATTTGACATTTGCGGTCAAATTATCCAAACTGGAAATGTTCTCTAAATAACCTATGTTTTCCATTCTGCTACTCTTGCCTTAAATTTAAAGTTTACCTGGTGAATAACCGCATTTTGACCGCAAATGTGAAATTTACCTTGAATTTTTAATATAGATTTGGAGTCCATTTTCAACGTCGCCAACTTCCTTGTGGCAAATAGAAGGGTTTCGGGTCTACCGTTTGAGTCATGCGTGCTTAGATTTTCTCTCAGCACCCACATTCCAAACGCCTCCCTTTATTTATCCCACTGTCAAACATTCCTGTCTGCTCAAGCGCTGGGATCTACTTGTTCCAGACAGATTCAGTGTCTTTCTGATCTAGAAACCTGCTTTGAGAAAATGCAAAGTCAATTGTCCCCTTGAAATGGTTGTGAAGTCAGCATCATACACAAAGAAGAATGAGACTTCCCGGATACCTTGAAACAGCTTGTCAGCACTCAAGCAAGGGGTGAAGGAGTTGAAACTGACAAGGATTTGCGGCAATTTCTGTGTAAGCCGGCAGAAGAGATTCAGTTTACAAGCAGGTGAGCAGTGCAGCGCACAGTAGTTTTCTGGTTGACAGGCAGTGCTACGTTTTCCATCAGCCGAAAGTAGCTTTTCAATTGGACCATGTTACCAGGCACGCACGGAGCGCCAGCTGCACACTTTTGAAAGAGCTCGGATAGCTCAGTCGGTAGAGCATCAGACTTTTAATCTGAAGGTCCAGGGTTCAAGTCCCTGTTCGGGCGTTCCTGTGATTTTTAGATCACCAATATTAAGAGGGGCTACCTGCTATTATGTCGGCACTTAAGCGTTTGGTGCAGGTTAAGCCATTCTTCTCCACTGAAAAGTGACACTTCAAAGCAAGGGGAAAAGATATAGTCTAAGCTTAAAAAGTTACGGTACACTCAAACAGGGTTATTCACCAGGTAAACTTTAAATTTAAGGCAAGAGTAGCAGAATGGAAAACAGGTTATTTAGAGAACATTTCCAGTTTGCATAATTTGACCGCAAATGTGAAATTTACCTTGAATTTTTAATATAGTTTTGGAGTCCATTTTCAACGTCGCCAACTTCCTTGTGGCAAATAGAAGGGAGTTTCGGGTCTACCAGCTTGGAGTCATGCGTATTAGATTTTCTCTCTCAGCACCCACATTCCAAACGCTTCCCTTTATTTATCCTAATTGTCAAACATTTTCCTCCCTGTCTGCTCCGCTTGGGATCTACTTGTTCCAGACAGATTCAGTGTCTTTCTTGATCTAGAAACCTGCTTGAGAAAATGCAAAGTCAATTGTCCCTTGAAATGGTTGTGAAGTCAGCATCATACACAAAGAAGAAGGAGACTTCCCGATACCTTGAAACAGCTTGTCAGCACTCGCTAAGGGTGAAGGAGTTGAAACTGACAAGGATTTGCGGCAATTTCTGTGTAAGCCGGCAGAAGAGATTCAGTTTACAAGCAGGTGAGCAGTGCAGCGCATTGTAGTTTCTTTCTGGGTTGACAGGCAGTGCTACGTTTTCCATCAGCCGAAAGTAGCTTTTCAATTGGACCATGTTACCAGGCACGCACGGAGCGCCAACTGCGCACTTTTGCAAGAGCTCGGATAGCTCAGTCGGTAGAGCATCAGACTTTTAATCTGAGGGTCCAGGGTTCAAGTCCCTGTTCGGGCGTTCCTATGATTTTTAGATCACCAATATTAAGAGGGGCTACCTGCTATTATGTCGCACTTAAGCGTTTGGTGCAGGTTAAGCCATTCTTCTCCACTGAAAAGTGACACTTCAAAGCAAGGGGAAAAGACATGGTCTAAGCTTAAAAAGTTACGCTACACTCAAACAGGGTTATTCACCAGGTAAACTTTAAATTTAAGGCAAGAGTAGCAGAATGGAAAACATAGGTTATTTAGAGAACATTTCCAGTTTGGATAAATTGACCGCAAATGTGAAATTTACCTTGAATTTTTAATATAGTTTTGGAGTCCATTTTCAACGTCGCCAACTTCCTTGTGGCAAATAGAAGGGTTTCGGGTCTACCGTTTGAGTCATGCGTGCTTAGATTTTCTCTCAGCACCCACATTCCAAACGCCTCCCTTTATTTATCCCACTGTCAAACATTCCTGTCTGCTCAAGCGCTGGGATCTACTTGTTCCAGACAGATTCAGTGTCTTTCTGATCTGTGAAAAACCCGTTTCTTTGAGAAATGCAAAAGTCAATTGTCCCCTTTGAAATGGCTGTGAAGTCAGTGCATCATACACAAAGAAGAAGGAGACTCGGATACCTTGAAACAGCTTGTCAGCACTCGCTAAGTAAGTGAAGGAGTTGAAACTGACAAGGATTTTATGCGTACTCTGTGTACGCAGAAGAGATTCAGTTTACAAGTAGGTGAGCAGTGCAGCGCCACAGTAGTTTTCTTGGTTGACAGGCAGTGCTACGCTTTCCATCAGCCGAAGTAGCTTTCAATTGGATCATGTTACCAGGCACGCATCGAGCGCCAGCTGCGACTTTTGCAAGAGCCCGGATAGCTCAGTCGGTAGAGCATCAGACCTTTAATCTGAGGGTCCAGGGTTCAAGTCCCTGTTCGGGCGTTCCTATGATTTTTAGATCACCAATATTAAGAGGGGCTACCTGCTATTATGTCGGCACTTAAGCGTTTGGTGCAGGTTAAGCCATTCTTCTCCACTGAAAAGTGACACTTCAAAGCAAGGGGAAAAGACATGGTCTAATCTTAAAAAGTTACGGTACACTCAAACAGGGTTATTCACCAGGTAAACTTTAAATTTAAGGCAAGAGTAGCAGAATGGAAAACATAGGTTATTTAGAGAACATTTCCAGTTTGGATAATTTGACCGCAAATGTGAAATTTACCTTGAATTTTTAATATAGTTTTGGAGTCAATTTTCAACGTCGCCAACTTCCTTGTGGCAAATAGAAGGGTTTCGGGTCTACCGTTTGAGTCATGCGTGCTTAGATTTTCTCTCAGCACCCACATTCCAAACGCCTCCCTTTATTTATCCCACTGTCAAACATTCCTGTCTGCTCAAGCGCGGGGATCTACTTGTTCCAGACAGATTCAGTGTCTTTCTGATCTAGAAACCTGCTTTGAGAAAATGCAAAGTCAATTGTCCCCTTGAAATGGTTGTGAAGTCAGCATCATACACAAAGAAGAAGGAGACTTCCCGGATACCTTGAAACAGCTTGTCAGCACTCAAGCAAGGGGTGAAGGAGTTGAAACTGATAAGGATTTGCGGCAATTTCTGTGTAAGCCGGCAGAAGAGATTCAGTTTACAAGCAGGTGAGCAGTGCAGCGCACAGTAGTTTTCTGGTTGACAGGCAGTGCTACGTTTTCCATCAGCCGAAAGTAGCTTTTCAATTGGACCATGTTACCAGACACGCACGGAGCGCCAGCTGCGCACTTTTGCAAGAGCCCGGATAGCTCAGTCGGTAGAGCATCAGACTTTTAATCTGAGGGTCCAGGGTTCAAGTCCCTGTTCTGGCGTTCCTATTATTTTTAGATCACCAATATTAAGAGGGGCTACCTGCTATTATGTCGGCACTTAAGCGTTTGGTGCAGGTAAAACCATTCTTCTCCACTGAAAAGTGACACTTCAAAGCAAGGGGAAAAGACATGGTCTAAGCTTAAAAAGTTACGGTACACTCAAACAGGGTTATTCACCAGGTAAATTTTAAATTTAAGGCAAGAGTAGCAGAATGGAAAACATAGGTTATTTAGAGAACATTTCCAGTTTGGATAATTTGACCGCAAATGTCAAATTTACCTTGAATTTTTAATATAGTTTTGGAGTCCATTTTCAACGTTGCCAACTTCAATGTGGCAAATAGAAGGGTTTCGGGTCTACCGTTTGAGTCATGCGTGCTTAGATTTTCTCTCAGCACCCACATTCCAAGCGCCTCGCTTTGTTGCATCCCACACTATCCAACAGCTTCCTCTGCTCCAGTACGCTGGGATCTACTTGTTCCCAGAATAGGGTTAAATTATCTTTCTGATCACAGAAACCTGCTTTGAGAAAATGCAAGAAGTCGGTATACATGAAATGGTTGTGAGGTAAACGAAATGCGTACACAAAGAAGAGGGGCTTACGGGACCGCGGCGAAACAGCTTGTCAGCACTCAAGCAGGGGTGGAAGAGGTTGAAACTGACAAGGATTTGCGGCAATTTCTGGCGCGGCTTACGGCCGAGAGATTCGGCTGCGTTTACAGCGGGCGAGGCAGTTACGGCACAGTAGTTTTCTGGTTGACAGGCAGTGCTACGTTTTCCATCAGCCGAAAGTAGCTTTTCAATTGGACCATGTTACCAGGCACGCACGGAGCGCCAGCTGCGCACTTTTGAAAGAGCTCGGATAGCTCAGTCGGTAGAGCATCAGACTTTTAATCTGAAGGTCCAGGGTTCAAGTCCCTGTTCGGGCGTTCCTGTGATTTTTAGATCACCAATATTAAGAGGGGCTACCTGCTATTATGTCGGCACTTAAGCGTTTGGTGCAGGTTAAGCCATTCTTCTCCACTGAAAAGTGACACTTCAAAGCAAGGGGAAAAGACATGGTCTAAGCTTAAAAGTTACGGTACACTCAAACAGGGTTATTCACCAGGTAAACTTTAAATTTAAGGCAAGAGTAGCAGAATGGAAAACATAGGTTATTTAGAGAACATTTCCAGTTTGGATAATTTGACCGCAAATGTGAAATTTACCTTGAATTTTTAATATAGTTTTGGAGTCCATTTTCAGGCCGCCAACTTCCTGTGGCAAATAGAAGGGGAGCCTCTGGCTACCGCTTATCATGCTGCTTAGATTTTCTCTCAGCACCCACATTCCAAACGCCCCCTTTATTTATCCCACTGTCAAATATTCCCTGTCTGCTCAAGCGCTTGGGATCTACTTTGTTCCGCATAGATTCAGTGTCTTTCTGACGAAACCTGCTTTGAGAAAATGCAAAAGTCAATTGTCCCCTTTGAAATGGTTGCTGTGAAGTCAGCATCATACACAAAGAAGAAGGAGACTTCCCGGATACCTTGAAACAGCTTGTCAGCACTCAAGCAAGGGGTGAGGGAGTTGAAACTGACAAGGATTTGCGGCAATTTCTGTGTAAGCCGGCAGAAGAGATTCAGTTTACAAGCAGGTGAGCAGTGCAGCGCACAGTAGTTTTCTGGTTGACAGGCAGTGCTACGCTTTCCATCAGCCGAAAGTAGCTTTTCAATTGGACCATGTTACCAGGCACGCACGGAGCGCCAGCTGCGCACTTTTGCAAGAGCCCGGATAGCTCAGTCGGTAGAGCATCAGACTTTTAATCTGAGGGTCCAGGGTTCAAGTCCCTGTTCGGGCGTTCCTATGATTTTTAGATCACTAATATTAAGAGGGGCTACCTGCTATTATGTCGGCACTTAAGCGTTTGGTGCAGGTTAAGCCATTCTTCTCCACTGAAAAGTGACACTTCAAAGCAAGGGGAAAAGACATTGTCTAAGCTTAAAAAGTTACGGTACACTCAAACAGGGTTATTCACCAGGTAAACTTTAAATTTAAGGCAAGAGTAGCAGAATGGAAAACATAGGTTATTTAGAGAACATTTCCAGTTTGGATAATTTGACGGCAAATGTGAAATTTACCTTGAATTTTTAATATAGTTTTGGAGTCCATTTTCAACGTCGCCAACTTCCTTGTGGCAAATAGAAGGGTTTCGGGTCTACCGTTTGAGTCATGCGTGCTTATATTTTCTCTCAGCACCCACATTCCAAACGCCTCTCTTGCCACGCCTACCTTTATTTTTCCCACTGTCAAACATTGCTGTCTGCTCAAGCGCTGGGATCTACTTGTTCCAGACAGATTCAGTGTCTTTCTGATCAGAAACCTGCTTTGAGGCTACTAAAGTCAATTGTCCCCTTGAAATGGTTGTAGAGTCAGCATCATACACAAGAAGAAGGGGCACTGCGGATACCTTGAAACAGCTTGTCAGCACTCAAGCAGGGGTGAAAGAGTTGAAAACGACAAGGATTTCGCGGCTTAATTTCTGTGTAAGCGGCAGAAGATTCCGGTTTACAGCAGGTGAGCAGTACAGCGCAGTAGTTTTCTGGTTGACGACAGTGCTACGTTTTCCATCAGCCGAAAGTAGCTTTTCAATTGGACCATGTTACCAGGCACGCACGGAGCGCCAGCTGCGCACTTTTGCAAGAGCCCGGATAGCTCAGTCGGTAGAGCATCAGACTTTTAATCTGAGGGTCCAGGGTTCAAGTCCCTGTTCGGGTGTTCCTATGATTTTTAGATCACCAATATTAAGAGGGGCTACCTGCTATTATGTCGGCACTTAAGCGTTTGGTGCAGGTTAAGCCATTTTTCTCCACTGAAAAGTGGCAATTCAAAGCAAGGGGAAAAGACATGGTCTAAGCTTAAAAAGTTACGGTACACTCAAACAGGGTTATTCACCAGGTAAACTTTAAATTTAAGGCAAGAGTAGCAGAATGGAAAACATAGGTTATTTAGAGAACATTTCCAGTTTGGATAATTTGACGGCAAATGTGAAATTTACCTTGAATTTTTAATATAGTTTTGGAGTCCATTTTCAACGTCGCCAACTTCCTTGTGGCAAATAGAAGGATTTCGGGTCTACCGTTTGAGTCATGCGTGCTTAGATTTTCTCTCAGCACCCACATTCCAAACGCCTCTCTTGCCACGCCTACCTTTATTTATCCCACTGTCAAGCATTGCTGTCTGCTCAAGCGCTGGGATCTACTTGTTCCAGACAGATTCAGTGTCTTTCTGATCTAGAAACCTGCTTTGAGAAAATGCAAAGTCAATTGTCCCCTTGAAATGGTTGTGAAGTCAGCATCATACACAAGGAAGAAGGAGACTTCCCGGATACCTTGAAACAGCTTGTCAGCACTCAAGCAAGGGTGAAGGAGTTGAAACTTGTGAAGCAAGGATTTGCGGCAATTTCTGTGTAAGCGACAGAAGAGATTCAGTTTACAAGCAGGTGAGCAGTGCAGCGCACAGTAGTTTTCTGAAGTTGACAGGCAGTGCTACGTTTTCCATCAGCCCGAAGAAGTAAAACTTTCAATTGGACCATGTTACCAGGCACGCCGCGGAGGCGCCAGCTGCCTACAAACGGATAGCTCAGTCGGTAGAGCATCAGACTTTTAATCTGAGGGTCCAGGGTTCAAGTCCCTGTTCGGGCGTTCCTATGATTTTTAGATCACCAATATTAAGAGGGCTACCTGCTATTATGTCGGCACTTAAGCGTTTGGTGCAGGTTAAGCCATTCTTCTCCACTGAAAAGTGACACTTCAAAGCAAGGGGAAAAGACATGGTCTAAGCTTAAAAGTTACGGTACACTCAAACAGGGTTATTCACCAGGTAAACTTTAAATTTAAGGCAAGAGTAGCAGAATGGAAAACATAGGTTATTTAGAGAACATTTCCAGTTTGGATAATTTGACCGCAAATGTGAAATATACCTTGAATTTTTAATATAGTTTTGGAGTCCATTTTCAACGTCGCCAACTTCCTTGTGGCAAATAGAAGGGTTTCGGGTCTACGTTTGAGTCATGCGTGCTTAGATTTTCTCTCAGCACCCACATTCCAAACGCCTCAACTATTTTCCACTGTATCAAACATTGCTGTCTGCTCAAGCTGGGATCTACTTGTTCCAGACAGATTCAGTGTCTTTCTGATCTAGAAACCTGCTTTGAGAAAATGCAAAGTCAATTGTCCCCTTGAAATGTGGATTTGTGAAGTCAGCATCATACACAGAGAAGAAGGAGACTTCCCGGATACCTTGAAACAGCTTGTCAGCACTCAAGCAAGGGGTGAAGGAGTTGAAACTGACAAGGATTTGCGGCAATTTCTGTGTAAGCCGGCAGAAGAGATTCAGTTTACAAGCAGGTGAGCAGTGCAGCGCACAGTAGTTTTCTGGTTGACAGGCAGTGCTACGTTTTCCATCAGCGAAAGTAGCTTTTCAATTGGACCATGTTACCAGGCACGCACGGAGCGCCAGCTGCGCACTTTTGCAAGAGCCCGGATAGCTCAGTCGGTAGAGCATCAGACTTTTAATCTGAGGGTCCAGGGTTCAAGTCCCTGTTCGGGCGTTCCTATGATTTTTAGATCACCAATATTAAGAGGGGCTACCTGCTATTATGTCAGCACTTAAGCGTTTGGTGCAGGTTAAGCCATTCTTCTCCACTGAAAAGTGACACTTCAAAGCAAGGGGAAAAGACATGGTCTAAGCTTAAAAAGTTACGGAACACTCAAACAGGGTTATTCACCAGGTAAACTTTAAATTTAAGGCAAGAGTTGCAGAATGGAAAACATAGGTTATTTAGAGATCATTTCCAGTTTGGATAATTTGACCGCAAATGTGAAATTTACCTTGAATTTTTAATATAGTTTTGGAGTCCATTTTCAACGTCGCCAACTTCCTTGTGGCAAATAGAAGGGTTTCGGGTCTACCATATGAGTCATGCGTGCTTAGATTTTCTCTCAGCACCCACATTGCCACGCCTACCTTTATTTATCCCACTGTCAAACATTGCTGTCTGCTCAAGCGCTGGGATCTACTTGTTCCAGACAGATTCAGTGTCTTTCTGATCTAGAAACCCGCTTTGAGAAAATGCAAAGTCAATTGTCCCCTTGAAATGGTTGTGAAGTCAGCATCATACACAAAGAAGAAGGAGACTTCCCGGATACCTTGAAACAGCTTGTCAGCACTCAAGCAAGGGGTGAAGGAGTTGAAACTGACAAGGATTTGCGGCAATTTCTGTGTAAGCCGGCAGAAGAGATTCAGTTTACAAGCTGGTGAGCAGTGCAGCGCACAGTAGTTTTCTGGTTGACAGGCAGTGCTACGTTTTCCATCAGCCGAAAGTAGCTTTTCAATTGGACCATGTTACCAGGCACGCACGGAGCGCCAGCTGCGCATTTTTGCAAGAGCCCGGATAGCTCAGTCGGTAGAGCATCAGACTTTTAATCTGAGGGTCCAGGGTTCAAGTCCCTGTTCGGGCGTTCCTATGATTTTTAGATCACCAATATTAAGAGGGGCTACCTGCTATTATGTCGGCACTTAAGCGTTTGGTGCAGCTTAAGCCATTCTTCTCCACTGAAAAGTGACACTTCAAAGCAAGGGGAAAAGACATGGTCTAAGCTTAAAAAGTTACGGTACACTCAAACAGGGTTATTCACCAGGTAAACTTTAAATTTAAGGCAAGAGTAGCAGAATGGAAAACATAGGTTATTTAGAGAACATTTCCAGTTTGGATAATTTGACCGCAAATGTCAAATTTACCTTGAATTTTTAATATAGTTTTGGAGTCAATTTTCAACGTCGCCAACTTCCTTGTGGCAAATAGAAGGGTTTCGGGTCTACCGTTTGAGTCATGCGTGCTTAGATTTTCTCTCAGCACCCACATTCCAAACGCCTCTCTTGCCACACCTACCTTTATTTATCCCACTGTCAAACATTCCTGTCTGCTCAAGCGCTGGGATCTACTTGTTCCAGACAGATTCAGTGTCTTTCTGATCTAGAAACCTGCTTTGAGAAAATGCAAAGTCAATTGTCCCTCTCTCTCTCTCTTCTGTTTTCAAGCGAAGTCAGCATCATACACAAAGAAGAAGGAGACTTCCGATAATTTGAAACAGCTTGTCAGCACTCGCTAAGGGTGAAGCGAGCGAAATCGACAAGGATTTGGCGTAAATTTCTGTGTCGCGTAGAGATTCAGCCGGCAAGCAGGTGAGCAGTGCAGCGCACAGCAGTTTTCTGCTGACAGGTGCTACGTTTTCCATCACGTAAGTAGTTTTCAATTGGACCATGTTGGCCAGGCAGCATCGAGCGCCAGCTGCCACTTTTGCAAGAGCCCGGCAGCTCAGTCGGTAGAGCACGACTTTGAATCTGAGGGTCCAGGGTTCAAGTCCCTGTTCGGGCTGCTCCGGCGTTTTTTAGATCACCAATATTAAGAGGTGGGGCTACCTGCTATTATGTCGGCACTTAAGCGTTTGGTGCAGGTTAAGCCATTCTTCTCCACTGAAAAGTGACACTTCAAAGCAAGGGGAAAAGACATGGTCTAAGCTTAAAAAGTTACGGTACACTCAAACAGGGTTATTCACCAGGTAAACTTTAAATTTAAGGCAAGAGTAGCAGAATGGAAAACAGGTTATTTAGAGAACATTTCCAGTTTGCATAATTTGACCGCAAATGTGAAATTTACCTTGAATTTTTAATATAGTTTTGGAGTCCATTTTCAACGTCGCCAACTTCCTTGTGGCAAATAGAAGGGTTTCGGGTCTATCGTTTGAGTCATGCGTGCTTAGATTTTCTCTCAGCACCCACATTCCAAATGCCTCTCTTGCCACGCCTACCTTTATTTATCCCACTGTCAAACATTTCTGTCTGCTCAAGCGCTGGGATCTATTGTTCCAGATAGATTCAGTGTCTTTCTGATCTAGAAACGTTGAAACAGCTTGTCAGCACTCAAGCAAGGGGTGAAGGAGTTGAAACTGACAAGGATTTGCGGCAATTTCTGTGTAAGCCGGCAGAAGAGATTCAGTTTACAAGCAGGTGAGCAGTGCAGCGCACAGTTGTTTTCTGGTTGACAGGCAGTGCTACGTTTTCAATCAGCCGAAAGTAGCTTTTCAATTGGACCATGTTACCAGGCACGCACGGAGCGCCAGCTGCGCACTTTTGCAAGAGCCCGGATAGCTCAGTCGGTAGAGCATCAGACTTTTAATTTGAGGGTCCAGGGTTCAAGTCCTTGTTCGGGCGTTCCTATGATTTTTTAGATCACCAATATTAAGAGGCGCTACCTGCTATTATGTCGGCACTTAAGCGTTTGGTGCAGGTTAAGCCATTCTTCTCCACTGAAAAGTGACACTTCAAAGCAAGGGGAAAAGACATGGTCTAAGCTTAAAAAGTTACGGTACACTCAAACAGGGTTATTCACAAGGTAAACTTTAAATTTAAGGCAAGAGTAGCAGAATGGAAAACATAGGTTATTTAGAGAACATTTCCAGTTTGGATAATTTGACCGCAAATGTGAAAATTACCTTGAATTTTTAATATAGTTTTGGAGTCCATTTTCAACGTCGCCAACTTCCTTGTGGCAAATAGAAGGGTTTCGGGTCTACCGTTTGAGTCATGCGTGCTTAGATTTTCTCTCAGCACCCACATTCCAAACGCCTCTCTTGCCACACCTACCTTTATTTATCCCACTGTCAAACATTCCTGTCTGCTCAAGCGCTGGGATCTACTTATTCCAGACAGATTCAGTGTCTTTCTGATCTAGAAACCTGCTTTGAGAAAATGCAAAGTCAATTGTCCCCTTGAAATGGTTGTGAAGTCAGCATCATACACAAAGAAGAAGGAGACTTCCCGGATACCTTGAAACAGCTTGTCAGCACTCAAGCATGGGGTGAAGGAGTTGAAACTGACAAGGATTTGCGGCAATTTCTGTGTAAGCCGGCAGAAGAGATTCAGTTTACAAGCAGGTGAGCAGTGCAGCGCACAGTAGTTTTCTTGTTGACAGGCAGTGCTACGTTTTCCATCAGCCGAAAGTAGCTTTTCAATTGGACCATGTTACCAGGCACGCACGGAGCCAGCTACATCTTTGCGTAAGAGCCCGGATAGCTCAGTCGTAGGAGCATCAGACTTTTTAATCTGAGGGTCCAGGGTTCAAGTCCCTGTTCGGGAGTTCCTATGATTTTTAGATCACCAATATTAAGAGGGGCTACCTGCTATTATGTCGGCACTTAAGCGTTTGGTGCAGGTTAAGCCATTCTTCTCCACTGAAAAGTGACACTTCAAAGCAAGGGGAAAAGATATGGTCTAAGCTTAAAAAGTTACGGTACACTCAAACAGGGTTATTCACCAGGTAAACTTTAAATTTAAGGCAAGAGTAGCAGAATGGAAAACATAGGTTATTTAGAGAACATTTCCAGTTTGGATAATTTGACCGCAAATGTTAAATTTACCTTGAATTTTTAATATAGTTTTGGAGTCCATTTTCAACGTCGCCAACTTCCTTGTGGCAAATAGAAGGGTTTCGGGTCTACCGCTTGAGTCATGCGTGCTTAGATTTTCTCTCAGCACCCACATTCCAAACGCCCCTCTTGCCACGCCTACCTTATTTATCCCACTTGTCAAACATTGCTGTCTGCTCGCTGGGATCTACGAAACAGACAGATTCAGTGTCTTTCTGATCTAGAAACCTGCTTTGAGAAAATGCAAAGTCAATTGTCCCTTGAAATGGTTGTGAAGTCAGCATCATACACAAAGAAGAAGGAGACTTCCCGATACCTTGAAACAGCTTGTCGCACCTGCTGGGGCAGGTGAAGGAGGGGTGAAGGAGTTGAAACTGACAAGGATTTGCGGCAATTTCTGTGTAAGCCGGCAGAAGAGATTCAGTTTACAAGCAGGTGAGCAGTGCAGCGCACAGTAGTTTTCTGGTTGACAGGCAGTGCTACGTTTTCCATCAGCCGGAAGTAGCTTTTCAATTGGACCATGTTACCAGGCACGCACGGAGCGCCAGCTGCGCACTTTTGCAAGAGCCCGGATAGCTCAGTCGGTAGAGCATCAGACTTTTAATCTGAGTGTCCAGGGTTCAAGTCCCTGTTCGGGTGTTCCTATGATTTTTAGATCACCAATATTAAGAGGGGCTACATGCTATTATGTCGGCACTTAAGCGTTTGGTGTAGGTTAAGCCATTCTTCTCCACTGAAAAGTGACACTTCAAAGCAAGGGGAAAATACATGGTCTAAGCTTAAAAAGTTACGGTACACTCAAACAGGGTTATTCACCAGGTAAACTTTAAATTTAAGGCAAGAGTAGCAGAATGGAAAACATAGGTTATTTAGAGAACATTTCCAGTTTGGATAATTTGACCGCAAATGTGAAATTTTTAATATAGTTTTGGAGTCCATTTTCAACGTCGCCAACTTCCTTGTGGCAAATAGAAGGGTTTCGGGTCTACCGTTTGAGTCATGCGTGCTTAGATATTCTCTCAGCACCCACATTCCAAACGCCTCTCTTGCCACGCCTACCTTTATTTATCCCACTGTCAAACATTGCTGTCTGCTCAAGCGCTGAGATCTACTTGTTCCAGACAGATTCAGTGTCTTTCTGATCTAGAAACCTGCTTTGAGAAAATGCAAAGTCAATTGTCCCCTTGAAATGGTTGTGAAGTCAGCATCATACACAAAGAAGAAGGAGACTTCCCGGATACCTTGAAACAGCTTATCAGCACTCAAGCAAGGGGTGAAGGAGTTGAAACTGACAAGGATTTGCGGCAATTTCTGTGTAAGCCGGCAGAAGAGATTCAGCTTACAAGCAGGTGAGCAGTGCAGCGCACAGTAGTTTTCTGGTTGACAGGCAGTGCTACGTTTTCCATCAGCCGAAAGTAGCTTTTCAATTGGACCATGTTACCAGGCACGCACGGAGCGCCAGCTGCGCACTTTTGAAAGAGCTCGGATAGCTCAGTCGGTAGAGCATCAGACTTTTAATCTGAAGGTCCAGGGTTCAAGTCCCTGTTCGGGCGTTCCTGTGATTTTTAGATCACCAATATTAAGAGGGGCTACCTGCTATTATGTCGGCACTTAAGCGTTTGGTGCAGGTTAAGCCATTCTTCTCCACTGAAAAGTGACACTTCAAAGCAAGGGGAAAAGACATGGTCTAAGCTTAAAAGTTACGGTACACTCAAACAGGGTTATTCACCAGGTAAACTTTAAATTTAAGGCAAGAGTAGCAGAATGGAAAACATAGGTTATTTAGAGAACATTTCCAGTTTGGATAATTTGACCGCAAATGTCAAATTTACCTTGAATTTTTAATATAGTTTTGGAGTCCATTTTCAACGTTGCCAACTTCAATGTGGCAAATAGAAGGGTTTCGGGTCTACCGTTTGAGTCATGCGTGCTTAGATTTTCTCTCAGCACCCACATTCCAAACGCCTCTCTTGCCACGCCTACCTTTATTTTTCCCACTGTCAAACATTGCTGTCTGCTCAAGCGCTGGGATCTACTTGTTCCAGACAGATTCAGTGTCTTTCTGATCTAGAAACCTGCTTTGAGAAAATGCAAAGTCAATTGTCCCCTTGAAATGGTTGTGAAGTCAGCATCATTCACAAAGAAGAAGGAGACTTCCCGGATACCTTGAAACAGCTTGTCAGTTCTCAAGCAAGGGGTGAAGGGAGCTGTGTTCGACAAGGCCCGCGCAATTTCTGTGTGTCGGGCAGAAGAGATTCAGTTTACAAGCAGGTGAGCAGTGCAGCCATTGCAGTTTTCTTGCTGATGGTGCGCTACGTTTTCCATCAGCCTAAAGTAGCTTTTCTTCAATTGGACCATGTTACCAGGCACGCACGGAGCGCCAGCTGCGCACTTTTGCAAGAGCCCGGATAGCTCAGTCGGTAGAGCATCAGACTTTTAATCTGAGGGTCCAGGGTTCAAGTCCCTGTTCGGGCGTTCCTATGTTTTTTAGATCACCAATATTAAGAGGGGCTACCTGCTATTATGTCGGCACTTAAGCGTTTGGTGCAGGTTAAGCCATTCTTCTCCACTGAAAAGTGACACTTCAAAGCAAGGGGAAAAGACATGGTCTAAGCTTAAAAAGTTACGGTACACTCAAACAGGGTTATTCACCAGGTAAATTTTAAATTTAAGGCAAGAGTAGCAGAATGGAAAACATAGGTTATTTAGAGAACATTTCCAGTTTGGATAATTTGACCGCAAATGTGAAATTTACCTTGAATTTTTAATATAGTTTTGGAGTCCATTTTCAACGTCGCCAATTTCCTTGTGGCAAATAGAAGGGTTTCGGGTCTACCGTTTGAGTCATGCGTGCTTAGATTTTCTCTCAGCACCCACATTCCAAACGCCTCCCTTTATTTATCCCACTGTCAAACATTGCTGTCTGCTCAAGCGCTGGGATCTACTTGTTCCAGACAGATTCAGTGTCTTTCTGATCTAGAAACCTGCTTTGAGAAAATGCAAAGTTAATTGTCCCCTTGAAATGGTTGTGAAGTCAGCATCATACACAAAGAAGAAGGAGACTTCCCGGATACCTTGAAACAGCTTGTCAGCACTCAAGCAAGGGGTGAAGGAGTTAAGAGCGGCAAAGGTTGCAGCAATTTATGTAAGCCGGCGAAGGATTCAGTTTACAAGCAGGTGAGCAGTGCAGCGCACGAGTAGTTTTTCTGGTTGACAGGCAGTGCTACGTTTTTCCATCAGCCAGTAGCTTTTCAGAAGATTGGACCATGTGTTACCAGACACGCCGCGGGCGCCAGCTGCGCACTTTTGCAAGAGCCCGGATAGCTCAGTCGGTAGAGCATCAGACTTTTAATTTGAGGGTCCAGGGTTCAAGTCCTTGTTCGGGCGTTCCTATGATTTTTTAGATCACCAATATTAAGAGGCGCTACCTGCTATTATGTCGGCACTTAAGCGTTTGGTGCAGGTTAAGCCATTCTTCTCCACTGAAAAGTGACACTTCAAAGCAAGGGGAAAAGACATGGTCTAAGCTTAAAAAGTTACGCTACACTCAAACAGGGTTATTCACCAGGTAAACTTTAAATTTAAGGCAAGAGTAGCAGAATGGAAAACATAGGTTATTTAGAGAACATTTCCAGTTTGGATAATTTGACCGCAAATGTCAAATTTACCTTGAATTTTTAATATAGTTTTGGAGTCCATTTTCAACATCGCCAACTTCCTTGTGGCAAATAGAAGGGTTTCGGGTCTACCGTTTGAGTCATGCGTGCTTAGATTTTCTCTCAGCACCCACATTCCAAACGCCTCCCTTTATTTATCCCACTGTCAAACATTCCTGTCTGCTCAAGCGCTGGGATCTACTTGTTCCAGACAGATTCAGTGTCTTTCTGATCTAGAAACCTGCTGTGAGAAAATGCAAAGTCAATTGTCCCCTTGAAATGGTTGTGAAGTCAGCATCATACACAAAGAAGAAGGAGACTTCCCGGATACCTTGAAACAGCTTGTCAGCACTCAAGCAAGGGGAAATTGAGAAGGGAGTTGAAAACTGACAAGGATTTCGCGGCAATTTCTGTAAAAACCGGCGAAGAGATTCGGTTACAAGCAGGTGAGCGGTGCAGCGCACAGTAGTTTTTCTGGTTGACAGGCAGTTACTTCACGTTTTCCATCAGCCAGTAGCTTTTCAATTTGGACCGTATTTACCAGGCGCGCGCGGGCGCCAGCTGCTTGCCCACTTTATAAGAGCCCGGATAAGCTCAGTGTTAGAGCATCAGACGCTTTAATCACAGTCCAGGGTTCTGAAGTCTATTCCGGAGTTTATGATTTTAGATCCGCCAAGCTAGTAAGAGGGGCTACCTGCTATTATAGCCGGCGCTAAAGCGTTTGGTGCAGGTTAAGCCATTCTTCTCACTGAAAAGTGACACTTCAAACAAGGGGAAAGACATGGTCTAAGCAGGATTCACGATTTTTACTCAAACAGGGTTATTTACCAGGTAAACTTTAAATTTAAGGCAAGAGTAGCAGAATGGAAAACATAGGTTATTTAGAGAACATTTCCAGTTTGGATAATTTGACCGCAAATGTCAAATTTACCTTGAATTTTTAATATAGTTTTGGAGTCCATTTTCAACGTCGCCAACTTCCTTGTGGCAAATAGAAGGGTTTCGGGTCTACCGTTTGAGTCATGTGTGCTTAGATTTTCTCTCAGCACCCACATTCCAAACGCCTCTCTTGCCACACCTACCTTTATTTATCCCACTGTCAAACATTCCTGTCTGCTCAAGCGCTGGGATCTACTTGTTCCAGACAGATTCAGTGTCTTTCTGATCTAGAAACCTGCTTTGAGAAAATGCAAAGTCAATTGTCCCCTTGAAATGGTTGTGAAGTCAGCATCATACACAAAGAAGAAGGAGACTTCCCGGATACATTGAAACAGCTTGTCAGCACTCAAGCAAGGGGTGAAGGTTAAGAGCGGCAAGGATTTGCGGCAATTTCTGTGTAAGCGGCGAAGAGATTCGGCGGATTTACAGAAACGGGTGAGCAGTGCAGCTGGTAGTTTTCTGGTTGACCTTGAGCGGTGCCTCGTTTTCCATCAGCCCAGTAGCTTTTCAATTTGGACCATATTTTTCCAGGCACGCACAGACGCCATGCGCAATTTACCAAGAGCCAGGATTAAGCTCAGTGGTAGAGCATCAGGCGCTTTAATCTGAGGGTCCGGTTCAAGTCCCTATTCGAGGCGTTCTATGATTTTAGATCACCAATATTGGAGGGCTACCTGCTATTATGTCGGCACTTAAGCGTTTGGTGCAGGTTAAGCCATTCTTCTCCACTGAAAAGTGACACTTCAAAGCAAGGGGAAAAGACATGGTCTAAGCTTAAAAGTTACGGTACACTCAAACAGGGTTATTCACCAGGTAAACTTTAAATTTAAGGCAAGAGTAGCAGAATGGAAAACATAGGTTATTTAGAGAACATTTCCAGTTTGGATAATTTGACCGCAAATGTGAAATTTACCTTGAATTTTTAATAAAGTTTTGGAGTCCATTTTCAACGTCGCCAACTTCCTTGTGGCAAATAGAAGGGTTTCGGGTCTACCGTTTGAGTCATGCGTGCTTAGATTTTCTCTCAGCACCCACATTCCAAACGCCTCCCTTTATTTATCCCACTGTCAAACATTCCTGTCTGCTCAAGCGCTGGGATCTACTTGTTCCAGACAGATTCAGTGTCTTTCTGATCTAGAAACCTGCTTTGAGAAAATGCAAAGTCAATTGACCCCTTGAAATGGTTGTGAAGTCAGCATCATACACAAGAGAACTTGGATACCTTGAAACAGCTTGTCAGCACTCAAGCAAAGGGGTGAAGAGTTAGAACTGACAAGGATTTCGCGGCAATTTCTGTGTAAGCCCGGCAGAAGAGATTCAGTTTACAAGCAGGTGAGCAGTGCAGCGCACGGTAGTTTTTCTGGTTGACAGGCAGTTACTTCCGTTTTCCATCAGCCAGTAGCTTTTCAATTGGACCATGTTACCAGGCACGCACGGAGCGCCAGCTGCGCGCTTTTGCAAGAGCCCGGATAGCTCAGTCGGTAGAGCATCAGACTTTTAATCTGAGGGTCCAGGGTTCAAGTCCCTGTTCTGGCGTTCCTATTATTTTTAGATCACCAATATTAAGAGGAGCTACCTGCTATTATGTCGGCACTTAAGCGTTTGGTGCAGGTTAAACCATTCTTCTCCACTGAAAAGTGACACTTCAAAGCAAGGGGAAAAGACATGGTCTAAGCTTAAAAAGTTACGGTACACTCAAACAGGGTTATTCACCAGGTAAACTTTAAATTTAAGGCAAGAGTAGCAGAATGGAAAACATAGGTTATTTAGAGAACATTTCCAGTTTGGATAATTTGACCGCAAATGTCAAATTTACCTTGAATTTTTAATATAGTTTTGGAGTCCATTTTCAACGTCGCCAACTTCCTTGTGGCAGAAGGGTTTCGGGTCTACCGTTTGAGTCATGCGTGCTTAGATTTTCTCTCAGCACCCACATTCCAAACGCCTCCCTTTATTTATCCCACTGTCAAACATTCCTGTCTGCTCAAGCGCTGGGATCTACTTGTTCCAGACAGATTCAGTGTCTTTCTGATCTAGAAACCTGCTTTGAGAAAATGCAAAGTCAATTGACCCCTTGAAATTGTTGTGAAGTCAGCATCATACACAAAGAAGAAGGAGACTTCCCGGATACCTTGAAACAGCTTGTCAGCACTCAAGCAAGGGGTGAAGGAGTTGAAACTGACAAGGATTTGCGGCAATTTCTGTGTAAGCCGGCAGAAGAGATTCAGCTTACAAGCAGGTGAGCAGTGCAGCGCACAGTAGTTTTCTGGTTGACAGGCAGTGCTACGTTTTCCATCAGCCGAAAGTAGCTTTTCAATTGGACCATGTTACCAGGCACGCACGGAGCGCCAGCTGCGCACTTTTGCAAGAGCCCGGATAGCTCAGTTGGTAGAGCATCAGACTTTTAATCTGAGGGTCCAGGGTTCAAGTCCCTGTTCGGGCGTTCCTATGATTTTTAGATCACCAATATTAAGAGGGGCTACCTGCTATTATGTCGGCACTTAAGCGTTTGGTGCAGGTTAAGCCATTCTTCTCCACTGAAAAGTGACACTTCAAAGCAAGGGGAAAAGACATGGTCTAAGCTTAAAAGTTACGGTACACTCAAACAGGGTTATTCACCAGGTAAACTTTAAATTTAAGGCAAGAGTAGCAGAATGGAAAACATAGGTTATTTAGAGAACATTTCCAGTTTGGATAATTTGACCGCAAATGTCAAATTTACCTTGAATTTTTAATATAGTTTTGGAGTCCATTTTCAACGTCGCCAACTTCCTTGTGGCAAATAGAAGGGTTTCAGGTCTACCGTTTGAGTCATGCGTGCTTAGATTTTCTCTCAGCACCCACATTCCAAACGCCTCTCTTGCCACGCCTACCTTTATTTTTCCCACTGTCAAACATTGCTGTCTGCTCAAGCGCTGGGATCTACTTGTTCCAGACAGATTCAGTGTCTTTCTGATCTAGAAACCTGCTTTGAGAAAATGCAAAGTCAATTGTCCCCTTGAAATGGTTGTGAAGTCAGCATCATACACAAAGAAGAAGGAGACTTCCCGGATACCTTGAAACAGCTTGTCAGCACTCAAGCAAGGGGTGAAGGAGTTGAAACTGACAAGGATTTGTGGCAATTTCTGTGTAAGCCGGCAGAAGAGATTCAGTTTACAAGCAGGTGAGCAGTGCAGCGCACAGTAGTTTTCTGGTTGACAGGCAGTGCTACGTTTTCCATCAGCCGAAAGTAGCTTTTCATTTGGACCATGTTACCAGGCACGCACGGAGCGCCAGCTGCGTACTTTTGCAAGAGCCCAGATAGCTCAGTCGGTAGAGCATCAGACTTTTAATCTGAGGGTCCAGGGTTCAAGTCCCTGTTCGGGTATTCCTATGAATTTTAGATCACCAAAATTAAGAGGGGCTACCTGCTATTATGTCGGCATTTAAGCGTTTGGTGCAGGTTAAGCCATTCTTCTCCACTGAAAAGTGACACTTCAAAGCAAGGGGAAAAGACATGGTCTAAGCTTAAAAAGTTACGGTACACTCAAACAGGGTTATTCACCAGGTAAACTTTAAATTTAAGGCAAGAGTAGCAGAATGCAAAACATAGGTTATTTAGAGAACATTTCCAGTTTGGATAATTTGACCGCAAATGTGAAATTTACCTTGAATTTTTAATATAGTTTTGGAGTCCATTTTCAACGTCGCTAACTTCCTTGTGGCAAATAGAAGGGTTTCGGGTCTACCGTTTGAGTCATGCGTGCTTAGATTTTCTCTCAGCACCCACATTCCAAACGCCTCTCTTGCCACGCCTACCTTTATTTATCCCACTCTCAAACATTGCTGTCTGCTCAAGCGCTGGGATCTACTTGTTCCAGACAGATTCAGTGTCTTTCTGATCTAGAAACCTGCTTTGAGAAAATGCAAAGTCAATTGTCCCCTTGAAATGGTTGTGAAAGTCAGCATCATACACACAAAGAAAGGAGCTTCGGATACCTTGAAACAGCTTGTCAGCACTCAAGCAAGGGGTGAAGGAGTTGAAACTGACAAGGATTTCGCGGCAATTTCTGTAAGCGGCCAGAAGAGATTCAGTTTACAAGCAGGTGAGCAGTGCGGCGCACAGTAGTTTTACCGTTGACGAGCGGTGCTACGTTTTCCATCAGCAGTAGCTTTTCAATTGGACCATGTTACCAGGCACGCACGGAGCGCCAGCTGCGCACTTTTGCAAGAGCCCGGATAGCTCAGTCGGTAGAGCATCAGACTTTTAATCTCAGGGTCCAGGGTTCAAGTCCCTGTTCGGGCGTTCCTATGATTTTTAGATCACCAATATTAAGAGGGGCTACCTGCTATTATGTCGGCACTTAAGCGTTTGGTGCAGGTTAAGCCATTCTTCTCCACTGAAAAGTGACACTTCAAAGCAAGGGGAAAAGACATGGTCTAAGCTTAAAAAGTTACGGTACACTCAAACAGGGTTATTCACCAGGTAAATTTTAAATTTAAGGCAAGAGTAGCAGAATGGAAAACATAGGTTATTTAGAGAACATTTCCAGTTTGGATAATTTGACCGCAAATGTGAAATTTACCTTGAATTTTTAATATAGTTTTGGAGTCCATTTTCAACGTCGCCAATTTCCTTGTGGCAAATAGAAGGGTTTCGGGTCTACCGTTTGAGTCATGCGTGCTTAGATTTTCTCTCAGCACCCACATTCCAAACGCCTCCCTTTATTTATCCCACTGTCAAACATTGCTGTCTGCTCAAGCGCTGGGATCTACTTGTTCCAGACAGATTCAGTGTCTTTCTGATCTAGAAACCTGCTTTGAGAAAATGCAAAGTTAATTGTCCCCTTGAAATGGTTGTGAAGTCAGCATCATACACAAAGAAGAAGGAGACTTCCCGGATACCTTGAAACAGCTTGTCAGCACTCAAGCAAGGGGTGAAGGAGTTGAAACGTGACAAGGATTTGCGGCAATTTCTGTATATAAGCGGCAGAAGAGATTCAGTTTACAAGCGTTGCGACAGTGCGGCTGGTAGTTTCTGGTTGACAGGCAGTTACTCACGTTTTTCCATCCAGCCAGTAGCTTTCAATTTGGACCATGTTACCAGACGCGCCTGGGCGCCAGCTGCGCCACTTTAAGAGCCGGATAGCTCAGTCGGTACAGAGCATCAGACTTTTAATCTGAGGGTCCAGGGTTCAAGTCCCTGTTCAGGCGTTCCTATGATTTTAGATCACCAATATTAAGAGGGCTACCTGCTATTATATGACACTTAAGCGTTTGGTGCAGGATTAAGCATTAACACTCCCACTGAAGAGTGACACTTCAAAGAACAAGGGAAAAGACATGGTCTAAGCTTAAAAGGATTCACGGTACACTCAAACAGGGTTATTCACCAGGTAAACTTTTAAATTTAGGCAAGAGTAGCAGGAGAAATGAAGAAACACTTATGAGTTATTTAGAGAACATTTCCAGTTTGGATAATTTGACCGCAAATGTCAAATTTACCTTGAATTTTTAATATAGTTTTGGAGTCAATTTTCAACGTCGCCAACTTCCTTGTGGCAAATAGAAGGGTTTCGGGTCTACCGTTTGAGTCATGCGTGCTTAGATTTTCTCTCAGCACCCACATTCCAAGCGCCTCTCTTGCCACGCCTACCTTTATTTTTCCCACTGTCAAACATTGCTGTCTGCTCAAGCGCTGGGATCTACTTGTTCCAGACAGATTCAGTGTCTTTCTGATCTAGAAACCTGCTTTGAGAAAATGCAAAGTTAATTGTCCCAGGAAATGGTTATTAGTCAGCATCATACACACAAAAGAAGAAGGAGACTTCCGGATACCTTGAAACAGCTTGTCAGCACTCAAGCAAGGGTGAAGAGTTGTGACAAAGGATTTGCGGCAATTTCTGTAAGCGGCAGAGATTCAGTTTACAAGCAGGTGAGCAGTGCGGCGCACAGTAGTTTTCTGGTTGACAGGCAGTGCTACGTTTTTTCCATCAGCCAGTAGCTTTTCAGGTGGACCATACCAGGCATACGCGGGCCAATGCGCCTTGCAAGAGCCCGGATAGCTCAGTCGGTAGAGCATCAGACTTTTAATCTGAGGGTCCAGGGTTCAAGTCCCTGTTCGGGCGTTCCTATGATTTTTAGATCACCAATATTAAGAGGGCTACCTGCTATTATGTCGGCACTTAAGCGTTTGGTGCAGGTTAAGCCATTCTTCTCCACTGAAAAGTGACACTTCAAAGCAAGGGGAAAAGACATGGTCTAAGCTTAAAAAGTTACGGTACACTCAAACAGGGTTATTCACCAGGTAAATTTTAAATTTAAGGCAAGAGTAGCAGAATGGAAAACATAGGTTATTTAGAGAACATTTCCAGTTTGGATAATTTGACCGCAAATGTGAAATTTACCTTGAATTTTTAATATAGTTTTGGAGTCCATTTTCAACGTCGCCAACTTCCTTGTGGCAAATAGAAGGGTTTCGGGTCTACCGTTTGAGTCATGCGTGCTTAGATTTTCTCTCAGCACCCACATTCCAAACGCCTCTCTTGCCACGCCTACCTTTATTTATCCCACTGTCAAACATTGCTGTCTGCTCAAGCGCTGAGATCTACTTGTTCCAGACAGATTCAGTGTCTTTCTGATCTAGAAACCTGCTTTGAGAAAATGCAAAGTCAATTGTCCCCTTGAAATGGTTGTGAAGTCAGCATCATACACAAAGAAGAAGGAGACTTCCCGGATACCTTGAAACAGCTTGTCAGCACTCAAGCAAGGGGGGAAGGAGTTGAAACTGACAAGGATTTGCGGCAATTTCTGTGTAAGCCGGCAGAAGAGATTCAGTTTACAAGCAGGTGAGCAGTGCAGCGCACAGTAGTTTTCTGGTTGACAGGCAGTGCTACGTTTTCCATCAGCCGAAAGTAGCTTTTCAATTGGACCATGTTACCAGGCACGCACGGAGCGCCAGCTGCGCACTTTTGCAAGAGCCCGGATAGCTCAGTCGGTAGAGCATCAGACTTTTAATCTGAGGGTCCAGGGTTCAAGTCCCTGTTCGGGCGTTCCTATGATTTTTAGATCACCAATATTAAGAGGGGCTACCTGCTATTATGTCGGCACTTAAGTGTTTGGTGCAGGTTAAGCCATTCTTCTCCACTGAAAAGTGACACTTCAAAGCAAGGGGAAAAGACATGGTCTAAGCTTAAAAAGTTACGGTACACTCAAACAGGGTTATTCACCAGGTAAATTTTAAATTTAAGGCAAGAGTAGCAGAATGGAAAACATAGGTTATTTAGAGAACATTTCCAGTTTGGATAATTTGACCGCAAATGTCAAATTTACCTTGAATTCAATGATGCTTGGAGTCCACAATCTCCGTACAGAGATGATTCTGGTCTACCGCTTGAGTCATGCGTTTAGATTTTCTCTCAGCACCCACATTCCAAACGCCTCTTGCCAATGCCTACCTTTATTATTTATCCCACTGTCGTAAACATTGCTGGTTCGCTCAAGCGCTTGGGATCTACTTGTTCCAGACAGATTCAGTGTCTTTCGATCTAGAAACCTGCTTTGAGAAAATGCAAAGTCAATTCGTCCCTTGAAATGGTTGGTGAAGTCAGCATCATACACAAAGAAGAAGGAGACTTCCCGGATACCTTGAAACAGCTTGTCAGCACTCAAGCAAGGGGTGAAGGAGTTGAAACTGACAAGGATTTGCGGCAATTTCTGTGTAAGCCGGCAGAAGAGATTCAGTTTACAAGCAGGTGAGCAGTGCAGCGCACAGTAGTTTTCTGGTTGACAGGCAGTGCTACGCTTTCCATCAGCCGAAAGTAGCTTTTCAATTGGACCATGTTACCAGGCACGCACGGAGCGCCAGCTGCGCACTTTTGCAAGAGCCCGGATAGCTCAGTCGGTAGAGCATCAGACTTTTAATTTGAGGGTCCAGGGTTCAAGTCCTTGTTCGGGCGTTCCTATGATTTTTTAGATCACCAATATTAAGAGGCGCTACCTGCTATTATGTCGGCACTTAAGCGTTTGGTGCAGGTTAAGCCATTCTTCTCCACTGAAAAGTGACACTTCAAAGCAAGGGGAAAAGACATGGTCTAAGCTTAAAAAGTTACGGTACACTCAAACAGGGTTATTCACCAGGTAAACTTTAAATTTAAGGCAAGAGTAGCAGATTGGAAAACATAGGTTATTTAGAGAACATTTCCAGTTTGGATAATTTGACCGCAAATGTCAAATTTACCTTGAATTTTTAATATAGTTTTGGAGTCCATTTTCAACGTCGCCAACTTCCTTGTGGCAAATAGAAGGGTTTCGGGTCTACAGTTTGAGTCATGCGTGCTTAGATTTTCTCTCAGCACCCACATTCCAAACGCCTCTCTTGCCACGCCTACCTTTATTTATCCCACTGTCAAACATTGCTGTCTGCTCAAGCGCTGGGATCTACTTGTTCCAGACAGATTCAGTGTCTTTCTGATCCACTAGAAACCTGCTTTTGCGAGAGAAAATGCAAGTCAATTGTCCCCTTGAAATGGTTGTAAGTCAGCATCATACACAAAGAAGAGAACTTCCGGATACCTTGAAACAGCTTGTGTCAGCACTCAAGCAGGGGTGAAGAGGAGTTGAAACTGACAAGGATTTCGCGGCTTAATTTCTCTGTAGCAAAGCGGCGGGAAGAGATTCCGGATTTTACAGAAGCAGGTGAGCAGTGCAGCGCACAGTAGTTTTCTGGTTGACAGGCGGTGCTCACGTTTTCCATCAGCCGAAAGTAGCTTTTCAATTGGACCATGTTACCAGGCACGCACGGAGCGCCAGCTGCGCACTTTTGCAAGAGCCCGGATAGCTCAGTCGGTAGAGCATCAGACTTTTAATTTGAGGGTCCAGGGTTCAAGTCCTTGTTCGGGCGTTCCTATGATTTTTTAGATCACCAATATTAAGAGGCGCTACCTGCTATTATGTCGGCACTTAAGCGTTTGGTGCAGGTTAAGCCATTCTTCTCCACTGAAAAGTGACACTTCAAAGCAAGGGGAAAAGACATGGTCTAAGCTTAAAAGTTACGGTACACTCAAACAGGGTTATTCACCAGGTAAACTTTAAATTTAAGGCAAGAGTAGCAGAATGGAAAACATAGGTTATTTAGAGAACATTTCCAGTTTAGATAATTTGACCGCAAATGTGAAATTTACCTTGAATTTTTAATATAGTTTTGGAGTCCATTTTCAACGTCGCCAACTTCCTTGTGGCAAATAGAAGGGTTTCGGGTCTACCGTTTGAGTCATCGTGCTTAGATTTTCTCTCAGCACCCACATTCCAAAGCGCCCCTCTCTTACGCCTACCTTTGACTATCCCACTGTCAAACATTGCTGTACCTTAAAGCTGGGATCTACTTATTCCAGACAGATTCAGGTAATGCTCTACGATCTAGAAACCTGCTTTGAAAATGTAAAGTCAATTGTCCCCTTAAGAAATGGTTGTGAAGTCAGCATCATACACACAAAGAGGGAGACTTCCGGATACCTTGAAACAGCGCCGGCACTCAAGCAAAGAGGGTGAAGGAGTTTAAGAGCAGTGACAAGGATTTAAGGCAATTTCTGTAAGCCGGCAGAAGAGATTCGGATTTACAAGCAAGGTGAGCAGTGCAGGCGCACAGTAGTTTTCTAGTTGACGAGCAGTGCGTTTTTCCATCAGCCCAGTGGCTTTTTCAATTGGACCATGTTACCAGGCACGCACGGAGCGCCAGCTGCGCACTTTTGCAAGAGCCCTGATAGCTCAGTCGGTAGAGCATCAGACTTTTAATCTGAGGGTCCAGGGTTCAAGTCCCTGTTCGGGCGTTCCTATGATTTTTAGATCACCAATATTAAGAGGGGCTACCTGCTATTATGTCGGCACTTAAGCGTTTGGTGCAGGTTAAGCCATTCTTCTCCACTGAAAAGTGACACTTCAAAGCAAGGGGAAAAGACATGGTCTAAGCTTAAAAAGTTACGGTACACTCAAACAGGGTTATTCACCAGGTAAACTTTAAATTTAAGGCAAGAGTAGCAGAATGGAAAACATAGGTTATTTAGAGAACATTTCCAGTTTGGATAATTTGACCGCAAATGTGAAATTTACCTTGAATTTTTAATATAGTTTTGGAGTCCATTTTCAACGTCGCCAACTTCCTTGTGGCAAATAGAAGGGTTTCGGGTCTACCGTTTGAGTCATGCGTGCTTAGATTTTCTCTCAGCACCCACATTCCAAACGCCTCTCTTGCCACGCCTACCTTTATTTTTCCCACTGTCAAACATTGCTGGATCTACTTGTTCCAGACAGATTCAGTGTCTTTCTGATCTAGAAACCTGCTTTGAGAAAATGCAAAGTCAATTGTCCCCTTGAAATGGTTGTGAAGTCAGCATCATACACAAAGAAGAAGGAGACTTCCCGGATACCTTGAAACAGCTTGTCAGCACTCAAGCAAGGGGTGAAGGAGTTGAAACTGATAAGGATTTGCGGCAATTTCTGTGTAAGCCGGCAGAAGAGATTCAGTTTACAAGCAGGTGAGCAGTGCAGCGCACAGTAGTTTTCTGGTTGACAGGCAGTGCTACGTTTTCCATCAGCCGAAAGTAGCTTTTCAATTGGACCATGTTACCAGGCACGCACGGAGCGCCAGCTGCGCACTTTTGCAAGAGCCCTGATAGCTCAGTCGGTAGAGCATCAGACTTTTAATCTGAGGGTCCAGGGTTCAAGTCCCTGTTCGGGCTGCTCCTAAGGATTTTTAGATCAGTATTAAGAGGGGCTACTTCCCATATTATGTCGCACTTAAGCTGCTTGGTGCAGGTTAAGCCATTCTTTCCACTGAAAAGTGACAATTTCAAAGGGAAAAAAGACATGGTCTAAGCTTAAAAAGTTACGTACACTCAAACAGGCTATTCACCAGGTAAACTTAAAATTTAAGGCAAGAGTAGCAGAATGGAAAAAACATAGGTTATTTTTAGAGCAAAATATTTCCAGTTTGATAATTTGACCGAAATGCGAAATTTTTACCTTGAATTTTAATATAGCTCTTTGGAGTCCATTTCTCAACGCCGCCAACTTCCCTTGTGGCAAATAGAAGGGTTTCGGGTCTACCGGCTTGAGCTCGGCGCGCGTTTAGATTTTCTCTCAGCACCCACATTCCAAACGCCTCTCTTGCTACGCCTACCTTTATTTTTCCCACTGTCAAACATTGCTGTCTGCTCAAGCGCTGGGATCTACTTGTTCCAGACAGATTCAGTGTCTTTCTGATCTAGAAACCTGCTCTGAGAAAATGCAAAGTCAATTGTCCCCTTGAAATGGTTGTGAAGTCAGCATCATACACAAAGAAGAAGGAGACTTCCCGGATACCTTGAAACAGCTTGTCAGCACTCAAGCAAGGGGTGAAGGAGTTGAAATTGACAAGGATTTGCGGCAATTTCTGTGTAAGCCAGCAGAAGAGATTCAGTTTACAAGCAGGTGAGCAGTGCAGCGCACAGTAGTTTTCTGGTTGACAGGCAGTGCTACGTTTTCCATCAGCCGAAAGTAGCTTTTCAATTGGACCATGTTACCAGGCACGCACGGAGCGCCAGTTGCACTTTTGCAAGAGCCCGGATAGCTCAGTCGGTAGAGCATCAGACTTTTAATCTGAGGGTCCAGGGTTCAAGTCCCTGTTCGGGAGTTCCTATGATTTTTAGATCACCAATATTAAGAGGGGCTACCTGCTATTATGTCGCACTTAAGCGTTTGGTGCAGGTTAAGCCATTCTTCTCCACTGAAAAGTGACACTTCAAAGCAAGGGGAAAAGACATGGTCTAAGCTTAAAAAGTTACGGTACACTCAAACAGGGTTATTCACCAGGTAAACTTTAAATTTAAGGCAAGAGTAGCAGAATGGAAAACATAGGTTATTTAGAGAACATTTCCAGTTTGGATAATTTGACCGCAAATGTCAAATTTACCTTGAATTTTTAATATAGTTTTGGAGTCCATTTTCAACGTCGCCAACTTCCTTGTGGCAAATAGAAGGGTTTCGGGTCTACCGTTTGAGTCATGCGTGCTTAGATTTTCTCTCAGCACCCACATTCCAAACGCCTCTCTTGCCACGCCTACCTTTATTTATCCCACTGTCTGCTCAAGCGCTGGGATCTACTTGTTCCAGACAGATTCAGTGTCTTTCTGATCTAGAAACCTGCTTTGAGAAAATGCAAAGTCAATTCTCCCCTTGAAATGGTTGTGAAGTCAGCATCATACACAAAGAAGAAGGAGAATTCCCAGATACCTTGAAACAGCTTGTCAGCACTCAAGCAAGGGGTGAAGGAGTTGAAACTGACAAGGATTTGCGGCAATTTCTGTGTAAGCCGGCAGAAGAGATTCAGTTTACAAGCAGGTGAGCAGTGCAGCGCACAGTAGTTTTCTGGTTGACAGGCAGTGCTACGTTTTCAATCAGCCGAAAGTAGCTTTTCAATTGGACCATGTTACCAGGCACGCACGGAGCGCCAGCTGCGCACTTTTGCAAGAGCCCGGATAGCTCAGTCGGTAGAGCATCAGACTTTTAATCTGAGGGTCCAGGGTTCAAGTCCCTGTTCGGGCGTTCCTATGATTTTTAGATCACCAATATTAAGAGGGGCTACCTGCTATTATGTCGGCACTTAAGCGTTTGGTGCAGGTTAAGCCATTCTTCTCCACTGAAAAGTGACACTTCAAAGCAAGGGGAAAAGACATGGTCTAAGCTTAAAAAGTTACGGTACACTCAAACAGGGTTATTCACCAGGTAAACTTTAAATTTAAGGCAAGAGTAGCAGAATGGAAAACATAGGTTATTTAGAGAACATTTCCAGTTTGGATAATTTGACCGCAAATGTGAAATTTACCTTGAATTTTTAATATAGTTTTGGAGTCCATTTTCAACGTCGCCAACTTCCTTGTGGCAAATAGAAGGGTTTCGGGTCTACCGTTTGAGTCATGCGTGCTTAGATTTTCTCTCAGCACCCACATTCCAAACGCCTCCCTTTATTTATCCCACTGTCAAACATTGCTGTCTGCTCAAGCGCTGGGATCTACTTGTTCCAGACAGATTCAGTGTCTTTCTGATCTAGAAACCTGCTTTGAGAAAATGCAAAGTCAATTGTCCCCTTGAAATGGTTGTGAAGTCAGCATCATACACAAAGAAGAAGGAGACTTCCCGGATACCTTGAAACAGCTTGTCAGCACTCAAGCAAGGGGTGAAGGAGTTGAAACTGACAAGGATTTGCCGCAATTTCTGTGTAAGCCGGCAGAAGAGATTCAGTTTACAAGCAGGTGAGCAGTGCAGCGCACAGTAGTTTTCTGGTTGACAGGCAGTGCTACGTTTTCAATTAGCCGAAAGTAGCTTTTCATTTGGACCATGTTACCAGGCACGCACAGAGCTGCACAATTTTTAAGAGCCCGGATAGCTCAGTCGGTAGAGCATCAGACTTTTAATCTGAGGGTCCAGGGTTCAAGTCCCTGTTCAGGCGTTGCTATGATTTTTATATCACCAATATTAGGAGGGGCTACCTGGTTATTCACCAGGTAAACTTTAAATTTAAGGCAAGAGTAGCAGAATGGAAAACATAGGTTATTTAGAGAACATTTCCAGTTTGGATAATTTGACCGCAACTTTGAAATTTACCTTGAATTTTTACTATAATGTTGGAGTCTATTTTCACCGTCACCTACTTCCTTCCATACACAAAGAGGAAGGAGAACTCCGGGTTCTTTGAAACAGCTTGTCAGCACTCAAGAATAGTGAGGGGGGTCCAATAACTAGGTACCTGTAAAAAAAAAAACAATTAATAAAAAACTTACCATATGATGTCTTCTTTTTTCTAAAATCTTCTTTTTTCAGCCACAAAAAAGGTCAAATAAAAATCCATAATAACCGTTGCACTTTGAAAAAAACAAAACAAAACAGAGCGCAAAAAAAGTAATCCATCTGGGACTGAGCTCCACAATTCGGGGGAAGGCACAATTAGGCTCAGAGCTCTCTGGTTGGTTGGTTTAAGCTATCTAATCAGAGTGCTCTGACAGGTAAATGAAGTTCTTTGGAATTTTCCCACGCTGTGTAATTTGACTCACAACTCTCTGATTGGTTACTTTCAATCAACCAATCAGAGTGTTGTTCCGAGGTGCCAAACCGAAGTGCTTAAGTTCCGAAGTTCCGTATTCCCGAATTTTCGGAATGCCGAACTGAACTGAATATTTTCCCCGTGCACATCCCTAGTCGGGTGGAATAATCCCCACCTATGGATTTCTTCAGTAGTTCTTACTACTACCAGGCAATAAAACAATAAAAGAATAATAACAGAGTAATAAAAAGAGTAAAATGGCACACTCAATGTAAAAGTAGCCAAAATAGATTAAAAAGGTATTTTGTCTACTTTTACATTGAGTGTGCCATTTTATTCTTTTTACTCCATTATTATTCTTTTATTATTTTTTTTGCCTGCTATCCTGATTTTACTCCCAGTAAGAACTACTCAAGAAATCCTTAGGTGGGGATTATTCCAACCGTTCCCTATCCATAGAGAAGTTTGTCTGCTCTGGTAAATGTGAGTAATATTCTCTTATTTAGTCTACTGATTGATTTTATACAGTGAGCACTATTGTTGTTTCTTTTTATTTTTGGTCCACACATCATTGAAACCATTCTTCACGTATCCTATAAGTGGGAATTGTACCACTGGATGCCTTTAATACTAGAGCTGCTTTAAAGCTCTATAAAACATGAGTAGGACCATATATACTTTTATTCTTATTTTTATATTTTCTGGCCATACTGCACCCTTATCCTCTCCTTCTCTGCACATACGGAACGCATCCGATATCCCAACAAGAAGATTTTTCTTGAACAAGTTCGTGATTGCTCCTCTGGAAAGTATAAATGACTGAATGTATTAACATATTTTATAAAATGTATTTGTTTTATATTGGTTTTCATGGCGGAAGTAACCATGACAACCACTATAAAACAAATACATTTTATAAATATGTTAATACATTTAGTAATTTATATGATTGTAACAATGTATTACTATGTATGTAGAGTCTGTAATAATACAAAATGAATTTGAGATTTCCAAATATGTCTGTAATAATTAGTCGCTGACTAAACTGAACAGCTTTTAAAAATGAAGGATATACGAGTCAGTCCATATCTACTGAAATAGCTGCCGAAAGGAGAAACATGTTTGGAGAGGACTTGACTCCTATCACCAGCATCCGGTTCACGCAAGATCCTGACTCTAATTTAGTGCAGAAGGAACACGCTAATAACTCGGGATGCCGAGCAACTCGCTTGAGGTCTGCACTTTACTTAATACTCTATAAAATATATACATTGACAAACAGAGACATAGATTGTCGATATTTTATGAATATAGTAAGGATATTTTTATGAAATATGTTTCAAATAAAGTTAACTTTTCAAAGTATAAAATTTTTTATTAAGTGGGATAGATACTTTATAACATACTTTTATTTTTGATTAATTTTTATATACCGGGATCTGTGCTATGGAATGAGCTGCTAATCTGGATTACTTGAGTACCAAAGGAATCTAAAGGACTAATTACAGGACTCTATCATATATATTTTTTTGCAAAGACTGAATATTTGTCTGTGCTTTTTTTTCACAGATTTATGAATTTTTGTACTTTTAAAAATATATACCAAGTTTGTTTTTTAAACCTGATGATATTATTGGAAGAATACTATATTGATCTTTTACGAATCAGAACAAGTAGTATACCCAGAGAATAGGGGAAATTGTGTTTATTCTGTATATTGTATATTATAAGCTGGTAGGTTTCCTATTTTTTCACCCTTTTCTCCTTTTTTATTTTTTATTATTTATTTATTCAGATGTCCTTTAACTCCTCGCTATCTGCATATGAGGTGGGGGAAGAGAAAGAGGTCTTGTTTTGACTCCCATTTGTTATTATTTTTTAGATTGTACCCATTGGCAGCTTACACCGCCAGCAGGTCAATATGATAATTTCTGGGACTAGTTAGGGCATCAATTTGTGAACAATTCCTGATGTATTTGGCTGCAAATCAAAATACCAGTATAAAATAAATTCAAGTTAATTTTGTTTAATTTATACAGTTCATCAATATTACCAATTTTATTCTAAATATCCGGTTGCAAATTCGTTGCAAATTCATGAAGAGTTGTTTTCACAATTATTGTAGATAATATAGCAGTTTTGTTTTTCAAGTGCTGTCAAATAGCAGACAAAGAGCACCATGGGGAATTTAACATATCAATCAGTGTGAACTGTCGCTATACTCCCTTGAGTGCATCCACAAACAGCTGAAAGGATTTTATGCTTCCAAATTGCACAGAAATCAAACCCAGGTTTGATAAATATTATAGAAGAAAAAGGTATAGTATATACAGTGAGAACAATGTAAGTGCGATCAAACACCTGAGTGGGAAACCCCTTATACCACTCTCAAATAAACATAAAGGCAATACATACAGTAGGTGGATCACACTTCCTATAATATCTACAAGGAAATAGAAACAACAATATAGTGTAGTATATTTGACAAATAGGTATCCAAAGATTAGATAAAGATGGTCAGGTACTCACAAACCGAGAGCCAAACATAAACATGTGGCTCTCATGGAAACAGCACTGGGACTATTAGTAGGATGTCCCTTTCCTTCTGTGGATCTTCTGTTCACCCAAAGAAATGGAGCTGAAAACACTTACTTTAAAAGTAAAGTGTTTATTAATCCCAGTATTGGCAGCAAGGTTAAAAATAAGGAGGGTATCTCCAATAAAACATGTACATTAAATAAAATAAAAGAGTTCAAATAAAAGAAGTCTCTATAGTACCAAAACGCGTTTCGCCCCGTGCCAGGGGCTTCCTCAGTCGGTAATGTTTCTTCTCTGTTTTCTTCTCTTTTTATATATATGTTTGGCAGGTATTTGGAACGCAAAAATTTGCGGTGGAACGCATTTCCAGTTGCGTCATTTCCGGGTTGCGGCGTCATCTCGTCAGCCTGATTTCCGGCACGGCCGCCTCTTGTAGGCATGGAAACCAGCCGGTTGGAACGCACACTAATATAACGTGTGCGTTCCATACCGGAACAACGATAATATAGAGGAAAGAAAGCATGAATGCACAACAACAATAAAATAGCTGTATCAAAAGTGGTTCTATACTGAGCGTGTCTGAATTCTATTTAACTAAGTTCTAATATTAATGTTGGAGAATAAGGTGCTATACAGTTATAAAACTAGTAGGTATTACGATATTTAAAGTGCCAAGATCACTATTAGTATTTTGATGGTGAATTAACTGTTAGTATACTGAATTCATTTATTAATAATTCTAAATAAACATATTTTTATCATCTTTTTTGTGCAAACAGATTTTTTTTTATAATATAAAAATTCTAAATAACGTCTAAATATTGGATCACATTTATAATATGTTTTTAAAAAGTGACATGTTTCAAAATCAGAATTCAAGCCATGTGGTATAAGGGTATTGAAATTAAAAATAAATTTCATCTCTTCTAATCCAACTTTTTTGATATAATCACCTCCTCTCCAGTCGTGTGAAACTATTTTTAGAGGGCAAAAAAATTATTGATCTGGATTTTGGTTGTGGTGGGTCTTAAAATGGTTGGAGACACTGTGGGTTTCCAATCCTTTTTTTATATTCCGTATATGTTCGGAGATTCTGACATGCAGACATCTAATAGTCCTGCCGACATATAATAAATTACAAGGGCATTTTAGGATGTAAATTACACCTTTAGAGAAACAAGTTAATTTATCTTTAATGGTGAAGTCTTTATCAATAAATACTCGAAGATTACTTAAATGTCTCTTTTTGCTGTTTGTGGATTTACACGCATGACAATTTCCACAGCCATAGAAACCATTTTTTAATCCTGAAAAATGGTTCATTATAGTTGGATTTTCACTGCTTTTTACAAGAATCTTTTTCAGATTTTTTGCCCCTCTATAGATGATATGGGGATTTGTGGGAAGAATTTTTTCAAGAACTGGGTCGCTTTGTAACACATGCCAATATTTCTTTATAATTTTCCTGATGTTATTATGATTTCCATTATAGTTACAAATGAACGGTACTTTATTATCGGTTTGGGGGAGTATCTTTTTTGGTTTATAGGTAAGTAATTCTTTCCGTGATAAAGACCTTGTGTTCTCCATTGTTGCAGCTAAATTTTCTTCTTGGTACCCTTTCTCTAGGAAATGTTGTTTAATTCGTGTGGCTTGTTGGATGTAATCGTCATCTTTAGTGCAACTACGTCTAATGCGCATGAATTGACCTTTAGGGGCATTGTGCAACCAAGGTTTATGATGACAGCTGTTACTCTCGATGTATCCGTTTGCATCAACTGTTTTAAAAATTTTTTTTGTAAATATCTGTTGGTCTTGAATAAAAATGTGTAGATCTAAAAATTGAATATCTGTGGGGCTATGGGAGGTTGTTAAAATAATGCCCCATTCATTTTCATTTAAAAATGATAAAAACATTTCCAAAAACTGGATGGTCCCATTCCAAATAATAAAGATGTCATCTATATACCGGCGATAGGACACCAAATTTGACACCCAGGGATGATATGAAAAAATAAAATGCTCCTCCCAGTACGCCATAAACAGATTGGCGTAACTGGGCGCAAACTTGGTGCCCATCGCCGTCCCCTTGATTTGTAAATAAAATGTATTGTTAAACCAAAAAAAATTATTGGTAAGAATGAAGGAAATCCCTTCTAAAATAAATTCGATTTGCTCTTGTTGGAAATCCGCTTTAATTAAAAAATGTTGAACTGCTTGAATCCCTATATCGTGCGGAATAATTGTATAGAGAGACGTGACATCACTCTTGGGGGACTATAGACCACACAGAACATCCTTTAGGAGGAATGACTCACCATTTAGAAAGAATTCTACATATCTCCGAAAAGATTGGAGATATAGTGATGCAGTCAAATACTCCCCCCCACAAGAAACAATACGAAAAAGATACGAAACCAGAGAAAACATCCAGAATAGTCACCCCTTATCAGGGTCCACACAAAGAACAAACCAAATATCGACATCAAATCTCGATATAAATTCCAGAACAAGACAAACAGAAAGAGATAATAGGAGAAGAAACAGAGACCGAGAACATGTATCAATAACCCCAAATAGAGAATTGAGAGTTGCTGAGGACCACCATTCTTTTTTTAGAAGGGTTCTGTAACGGAAAGGCTGAAAAAATCAGAACAACACAAATCATGGGAATCCCCGGGCAAACGCCAAAGACCCAGAGAAAGAGAAACGGAGGAAGAAGAGGAAGAACTAGGCAACCTAATCAAGAGAGGGAAGAGATAGATTCTAACGGAATTTTCAACCTGACAGACTATACATTCACACAAAAAGAGCTTTTAATTTTTAATAAAGGCCTTAAATTTACGCCTATAGCAGAATTTAATAAATTTGATTTTTTTTTGTCGATATTAATAGATTTCTGAGAAATTTATGTCGAAAAAAATTTTTTTATGGAAAAAAAGAGGCGATTAGTAGGGCAATAACAACCCCCTTTATACATACAACTTTAAAAGAAAAATCTTCTTTTTTCCCAAAACAAATGATCTCCGATGAAATTAAATCATTTGAGATCTTGGTAATGGGAGAAATGAAGAAAATAAAGAAACTAAATAAATATCAACGAAACATGACCCAACAAGAACATTATACTCTCAAACAATTACAAGAAGACAAAAATCTAATTATTAAACCAGCCGATAAGGGGGGTGGTATTGTGATATTCCCCAAGGAGAAATACTTAGAAGAATCCGAGAGGATTCTCTCCGATGCAACTACTTATCGGAAACTCCCTTCTAATCCTACAAATAAAATTAAACAGCTGTTTGAAAAATATATAGAGAAAGGAGTAGACAAGGCTATTCTAACAGAGAAAGAGAGTAAATATTTACAGGTTACACATCCGAAAATCCCTGTATTCTATTATCTACCAAAAGTCCCTAAGAATACCTCTAATCCCCCAGGTCGCCCTATTATTTCTGGTGTAGACTCCATTTCCTCCAGGGTCTCCGAATATATAGATATTTTGCTCCAACCCCTAGTCGCGAAAAACCCTTCACATCTGAAGGACACAATACAGACCCTACAAGTGTTAGATTCCATTCAATGGAATACCTCTTACCATCTAGTTACGAGTGATGTCACGTCTCTCTATACAATTATTCCGCACGATATAGGGATTCAAGCAGTTCAACATTTTTTAATTAAAGTGGATTTCCAACAAGAGCAAATCGAATTTATTTTAGAAGGGATTTCCCGCATTCTTACCAATAATTTTTTTTGGTTTAACAATACATTTTATTTACAAATCAAGGGGACGGCGATGAGCACCAAGTTTGCGCCCAGTTACGCCAATCTGTCTATGGCGTACTGGGAGGAGCATTTTATTTTTTCATATCATCCCTGGGTGTCAAATTTGGTGTCCTATCGCCGGTATATAGATGACATCTTTTTTATTTGGAATGGGACCATCCAGTTTTTGGAAATGTTTTTATCATTTTTAAATGAAAATGAATGGGGCATTATTTTAACAACCTCCCATAGCCCCACAGATATTCAATTTTTAGATCTACACATTTTTATTCAAGACCAACAGATATTTACAAAAAAAATTTTTAAAACAGTTGATGCAAACGGATACATCGAGAGTAACAGCTGTCATCATAAACCTTGGTTGCACAATGCCCCTAAAGGTCAATTCATGCGCATTAGACATAATTGCACTAAAGATGATGATTACATCCAACAAGCCACACGAATTAAACAACATTTCCTAGAGAAAGGGTACCAAGAAGAAAATTTAGCTGCAACAATGGAGAACACAAGGTCTTTATCACGGAAAGAATTACTTACCTATAAACCAAAAAAGATACTCCCCCAAACCGATAATAAAGTACCGTTCATTTGTAACTATAATGGAAATCATAATAACATCAGGAAAATTATAAAGAAATATTGGCATGTGTTACAAAGCGACCCAGTTCTTGAAAAAATTCTTCCCACAAATCCCCATATCATCTATAGAGGGGCAAAAAATCTGAAAAAGATTCTTGTAAAAAGCAGTGAAAATCCAACTATAATGAACCATTTTTCAGGATTAAAAAATGGTTTCTATGGCTGTGGAAATTGTCATGCGTGTAAATCCACAAACAGCAAAAAGAGACATTTAAGTAATCTTCGAGTATTTATTGATAAAGACTTCACCATTAAAGATAAATTAACTTGTTTCTCTAAAGGTGTAATTTACATCCTAAAATGCCCTTGTAATTTATTATATGTCGGCAGGACTATTAGATGTCTGCATGTCAGAATCTCCGAACATATACGGAATATAAAAAAAGGACTGGAAACCCACAGTGTCTCCAACCATTTTAAGACCCACCACAACCAAAATCCAGATCAATTATTTTTTTGCCCTCTAAAAATAGTTTCACACGACTGGAGAGGAGGTGATTATATCAAAAAAGTTGGATTAGAAGAGATGAAATTTATTTTTAATTTCAATACCCTTATACCACATGGCTTGAATTCTGATTTTGAAACATGTCACTTTTTTTAAACATATTATAAATGTGATCCAATATTTAGACGTTATTTAGAATTTTTATATTATAAAAAAAAAAAAAACATCTGTTTGCACAAAAAAGATGATAAAAATATGTTTATTTAGAATTATTAATAAATGAATTCAGTATACTAACAGTTAATTCACCATCAAAATACTAATAGTGATCTTGGCACTTTAAATATCGTAATACCTACCTGTTTTATAACTGTAGAGCACCTTATTCTCCAACATTAATATTAGAACTTAGTTAAATAGAATTCAGACACGCTCAGTATATAAGCACTTTCCAAATTAAGACACTGATCGATCTTTATAAAATTTCACAACATATAAACCCATTGCTGTAACACTATGTCACATTGTAATCGGTTTGGGGTAATAGAACCACTTTTGATACAGCTATTTTATTGTTGTTGTGCATTAATGCTTTCTTTCCTCTATATTATCGTTGTTCCGGTATGGAACGCACACGTTATATTAGTGTGCGTTCCAACCGGCTGGTTTCCATGCCTACAAGAGGCGGCCGTGCCGGAAATCAGGCTGACGAGATGACGCCGCAACCCGGAAATGACGCAACCGGAAATGCGTTCCACCGCAAATTTTTGCGTTCCAAATACCGGCCAAACATATATATAAAAAGAGAAGAAAACAGAGAAGAAACATTACCGACTGAGGAAGCCCCTGGCACGGGGCGAAACGCGTTTTGGTACTATAGAGACTTCTTTTATTTGAACTCTTTTATTTTATTTAATGTACATGTTTTATTGGAGATACCCTCCTTATTTTTAACCTTGCTGCCAATACTGGGATTAATAAACACTTTACTTTTAAAGTAAGTGTTTTCAGCTCCATTTCTTTGGGTGAACAGAAGATCCACAGAAGGAAAGGGACATCCTACTAATAGTCCCAGTGCTGTTTCCATGAGAGCCACATGTTTATGTTTGGCTCTCGGTTTGTGAGTACCTGACCATCTTTATCTAATCTTTGGATACCTATTTGTCAAATATACTACACTATATTGTTGTTTCTATTTCCTTGTAGATATTATAGGAAGTGTGATCCACCTACTATATGTATTGCCTTTTTGATAAATATTATTACATTTAAAACGTTCCTAAATACTTGATTTCTCATTTTTGAAGCATATGATGACAGATATGGTATTTCTCTTACAGACATGTTGTCAGTGACATTTCAGACATTTGTACAACATGTGTACGTTGCACCTAATGACAAAAAGGGACATTAATATATATTCTCTGTTCTAAAATTGGTAAAAAATAAATAAAATGTAAGGGAATCACCATGGCAACCAGTGGAACCAGCAAGCACATATTTGCACCACTTTTTAGAACAGACACTTAGATAAATACCCCCAGTGTGTCATATGAGTGTGCATGAGGGGTTCAGTATGAAGATAGTAGTAATATATTACACAATCCAAGGGTCTGGATTTCATGTTAGAATTTGTACCCATATATCAAAGATGCTATGCTATTAGAGCCCGATAGCAGGAAGTGGGTATTTTGAAAAGTTTATTTAAAAAAAAAACTTAGTGTTTGTGACTAAGTGGCTACTAAAAAAGACTAAACATACCCCACTTTCAATACCTTGGGTTGTCTACTTTTTCAAATGGTATGCCATTATGGGGGTAATTCTCATTCCTGAGCTACCACACCGTCTCAAAGGTAACATTACTAATCTGGCAAATTTCAATTTGAAAATGGAACGTTGTATATTTGACCCTGTAACTTTCCTAAACACCATAAAACCTGTTAATGGGGGGTACTGTTGTACTCGTGAGACATCGCTGATTACAAATATGTGCATTTTTTTGCAGTAAAATCTAACAGTATTATGACATTCACAGCTAAAATGTCAGATGGAAATACAAATTAAAAAAAATATATTTTCTCACATTTTTTAAAATTTTATTCATAATAAATTATGTTCCATATATGAACAGTTAATGATAAATTAAAGCCCTGTTTCTCCTGAACAAAATGATATATAATAAGTGTGGGTGCACTTAAAGGACCACTATAGTACCAGGAAAACATACTCGTTTTCCTGGCACTATAGTGCCCTGAGGGTGCCCCCACCCTCAGGGACCCCCTCCCGCCCGGCTCTGGAAGGGGAAAGGGGTAAAAACTTACCTTTTTCCAGCGCTGGGCGGAGCTCTCCTCCTCTCTCCTCCGATCCTCCTGGGCTGAATGCGCACGCGCCAAGAGCTGCGCGCGCATTCAGCCGTCGCATAGGAAAGCATTTATAATGCTTTCCATAGATTTGCTCTCACTGTGAAAAATCACAGTGAGAAACGCGCGCAAGTGGCTGTCAATGAGACAGCCACTAGAGGATAGGGAAGGCTTAACCCATTCATAAAACATAGCAGTTTCTCTGAAACTGCTATGTTTATAAAAAAAATGGGTTAACCCTAGAAGGACCTGGCACCCAGACCACTTCATTAAGCTGAAGTGGTCTGGGTGCCTAGAGTGGTCCTTTAATGTGACAGCAGTGAATTACGGTTGAACAGACATATAGCGCAAATTCCAGTTTTTGTTTACGTTTTGTTTTGATCAGAACGTGTACTATTTACTCCGTCCTGAAGGGGTTAATGTAAAATATATAATACTCAGACATTATTTAGTTGCATAAACGTTCAAATGTTTCCCCACAATACCAGTAATTGGGATCAAATACATATCTGGATCTTTTTCATTCAGTTACTGGTTTGCACAAATGGATTCTGCATTTTTTACTCAATCTTCTAGGGATATCTTATAAGCTCTCTCAGGCTGGATGGGGACTGCTAGTGAACAGTAATTTGCCAATGATAAGGTCTGAGTGTTGCACCACACAGGTTTAACATTTAGACATTCCTTTCTAAGCCATTCCAGAGTAACGTTGGATGTGTATTTAGTGACATTGTCCTGGTGGAAGGTGAACTATTATCACAACCCCTGGTCGCTTGTATACTGTTTTGCTTTAGAAAACTCTACATTTGGTTCATCCCCCTAGGTTTCTTTCTTAGACCATTTCCAATAAATGACAATGAAAAGCATTGCCCCATAAAACACAACAATGATGCTGTATCCGTAATGATTCATTATGGGTATTTGTGATCTCGGCAATGCTGACACTATATCATACCAGAGAATATTTTGAAAATGTTTAATTTAATTTTCAAACACTCTGCAAGAAAAACCCAAATTTGTCAAGTGTGCTCTCTCCAGTGGTATAATGGATTGTTTCTTTAATCTCAATATTTGATCTCTAGTCTTGGTCAAACATTAAATTCTTCACAATTCTTTCATTTAAGGAACACTCTAAGTACTATAACCACTGCAGCTTGCTTTGATGGTTATGGTTCCAGGAATGCCCTGGCAAAGCATTTAAGAACGGATTGAGTTCTTTGCCTCCACTACTTAAAACAGAAGGCTGGAAACTCTTACGCAAAATCTTCTGTTACCACTCCTGAGCGAAGCCCTGCAATGAAGGGCTAGCTTCATCTCTGAGAGTGTCAGCTTACATCATGCATGTCAAACTCAAAGGCTAACACAGGCCAAATAAACAAGGTTTAGATGTATGTGAGCCCCCCAAGAAGTTCTACCTAGACCAACTAAACACAAACTAAAATTACTTGTATCAATCTCTTGCAAACAATATGTAATCCTGTGTATATATACATAATTTACTCAAATTACTTACAATGCCCCCAAATCTAATACACAGCCTCCCGAGGCCCCAACCACCCAATCTAATACACTGTCCCCCCTTCCTCCCCTCTAATTTAATACACTGCCTCCACTCCCATCACTCTAATTTAATACACTGCCTCCCCTCCCAGTATCCTGGTAGGCCAGTCTGGCCCTGGGCCCCAAAGATACTCATTGTGAGCCGAATGTTTGACATACTTGGCATACATGGTAATTTTGGGGGTTTTAAAAAAAAATAAATTACAAAATGACCTTTGCCTCTTTTCAGATGGTGACAATACAAAACACATGAAACCTAAAGAGACTTCATCCAAAAAAATAAACAAAAAAAAAAAAAAGTGGCAAGGTATAATATAAAACCACATTTTGATTAAAAAGGAGTACTTTTCCTAATCCAATCCCAAACCTCATACAATGCCTTACAGCTCTAAAGTAATTGATCTATAATTTGTTTGTGTGTTAATTTGTTATCCTTCATTTTATTAAGAACATTTAATACTACCATGCTGTTGGAAAGCTTTGTATAAAACATTTATATGCTACTGGGGTATTAATCAAGATGGGCTCTTTGTGCTGCTTTCTTAATTAAATTTCCTCCAACAGAATATGAATTTCAAGTGCTTCAGAGTAGCATTTTTCCCATATTGCAAAAAATGCATGAGCCACTGATGTGTCAAAGAAATCATATTAGATCAGACAGCCCTAGCAGCTTTGAATATGTTCCCTAACATACACTGAGAACATCCAGAAACAAGTCTATTTAATCTGAGATCATGTAATACTGTAATGATGAATACTAGCGCAATCAATACCAGGGATTTACTAGGTGGTACTAGCGCAATCAATACCAGGAATTTACTAGGTGGTACTAGCGCAATCAATACCAGGAATTTACTAGGTGGCAAATACCAGGGGCTTCAGCCCAAGGGTAACGTTTACACTTATGTTAACTCAAGCCGCTCCCAAATCCCCACCATATATCATGCCCTATGTCCTACATCAACTTGTTCTATGAATCACATCATGACACCAAATCTTTGAATGATTTCAGAATGGTCACCATATATACAGGCTATTCGTCTCAGTCGCTATTGCTCAGCTATAATTTAAAGCATACCTTGTGTCTAGACATAGTATTGTAAGGTGACACTACAGATATTAGAAAGTTACATAGTTTACATTTGTAATAAATTGAGCAACATAATTGGTTACATATTGCAGATACATTGTACAAACAACTAGCACAGACTGTGTAACTGTTGTTACTAAAAGGAACATTATAAAGTTATTATTATAGCACTATAGTGTCTTTCTACTCCCACAGCCCCCTGGTGAATAAAGAGTTAAAATATAAAATTTCACTTATGTGATCAATCTCTGCCTCTTCTGAAGTTAGCGATAGGGGAAGTTAATGCATTACATTAACTATATGGCCAAGCAAAAATATGCATTCACTATACAAATTCCTATTCCTTATTTTACTTGCACTTGCAAATGATGTGGAGTCTAACCCTGGTCCCCCAGCTAATTCTAATCCTAATCGCCCCACTAAAAAGGCCTCTCTTTTGTGCACTGCAACATCCATAGCTTACTTCCTAAACGGGATGCACTGCAAGCCTGGTGTTCTCATTACAAACCAAAGATCATTGTGCTCTCAGAATCATGGTCACAAACTAAAATACCAGACTCTGCCATTGCGATACAGAGTTATTCATGTTTTAGAAATGACAGAGCAAAGAGAGGAGGAGGCATTGTTAATTTTTTTTTTCTTTGTTCGATTTCCATTATTTAGTCCAATATATTAGTTCAAAGCAGTTCCACAGTGGGACGCGCAGGTCCCTACCAACAGGAGTAAAATTCTTTGCTTAGTCAGATAAGGTATTTCCATGCAGTTACACATTGGGACACACAGGTCCCTATCCACAGGATTAGCGAGGCGAAAACAACAAAACAAGAAAAAACAATAACTAGCGTGATACACATCGTAAGTAGCATTACATACATTTGGGTCTGATTAAACAGCTTCCTGTTCGTGAGAAACACCGGTCTCATACCACTGGTAAATTTCAGGTGTTCCGGGCTCCCAATCCATTAAGTATATATACAACTGTCTGGTTGATTGTCTAAACTGAACAGTTTGCTTTCTCCCGGGTGCTCAGGTCCGACATGTTGCCGACAGAGTGGAGGGATTATTGGGAAGGACTTGGGATGACCCAGCTGTCATGGTCCATATTGGTACCAATGACAAAGTCAGAGGAAAATGGAAGGTCCTAAAGAATGAGTTCAGGGATCTAGGAAGTAAGCTAAAGAAAAGGACCTCCAAGGTAATATTTTCAGAAATATTACCTGTGCCGCGCGCTACAGCAGAAAAGCAGCGGGAGATTAGAGAGGTCAATGCGTGGCTGAAGTCTTGGTGCAGGAAAGAGGGTTTTGGGTTTTTAGAGCACTGGGCCGATTTTGCGCTTGGGTACAACCTGTATAGTCCTGATGGATTGCACCTAAATGGAAGAAGGTCTGCTGTGCTGGGGGATAGGATTGCTAGAAGTTTGGAGGAGATTTTAAAACAGTAGTGGAGGGGAGGGTCAAAGCTGTAACGGATCACCTGGCACCCCGACTGGGTACCTCCGTTGAAAGATGCTCCTAGCGCTTCCAGAGGACTCCAAGCACTCCACCAGACACCATAAGCACCGCAGGCTGCAGCTATCTCCCTTCAGAACGAAGCTGGAACAAGCTCTTACAAGAGCTCAGTGATTATAGCAAGGGAATATGCCTAGCATAGCAATCCCTTGTAGCAGATTCCCCCAATAAGAGACAGGACTCAAGTTGAGGGTAAAAATAGAACTCTCTGGCTGCTAGCTTGCAGCCCTTTTTATTAGGTGCTCCCATGAAGGGGAGGGACACACACAGTAACGTACATTAACCAATCACACAATAGTTACATCCCACACATAGCCCTCCCCTCTACCTGTAAACTAATTATCTGTACACACAGGAAAATACAATTATCATAGGTAGGGAAAATACAGTTTTTACACAACATTCATAACTCCCAAAATATACATCACATTCGCATAAAAATACATATTCACAATCAATCCATTCAGGGGAACAACATATTAAAAAATGGCATGAATCAGACCAGGGGTTCAAAAGTTAGTAAAAGTATCTTTTGTTCCCCCTGGCTCAAACAGTAAAAGTAAAACATCCCCACAATGCATCCTGGCTTCCTCCCTTCTGCCCTGGAGATAATTGGAGAAGGAATCTAATTATCTCCAAAGACAGAGCCAAACTCCATTACCCACATGGCAGACAAAAAGACAGTAAAAGACATAAAATTACATACTGACACATTTAGTACATAAAACACACATTTCTACATATCCCCAGATAGCTTGGATCTGACTGCACATTATTAGATGAATGGCACTCAGATCACACGAATAAGCCTTTCTGCAGGGAAAATAAACAGTTTAACCTGCAGGGCCATAGTCCAAAGGCAAGAGGCGGGCAAGCAGCCCCCTCCAAGGACACGTGGCGAGGTCGGTTTTGCCACAAAAGCAATCTAGAAAGTGGAGATAGGATAGAAAGGAGATGAGGTTTAGGTCAGAATAAAGGCGGTGGAGATTGGAGGAGGGGAAAGCTCACAACAGAGGAGGTATGTAATATTGATGCAAATTCACCAAAAGTACAAATGACTCATGACAATATGAAATGTATACTTACTAATGCACGGCACCTATATAACAAAATGAGGGAACTAGAGAAAATAGCACACACTAAACAACATGATATAATAGGCATAACAGAAACATGGTGGGATGAGACACATGACTGGGCAGTAACTTAAATGAGTACACGTTATTTAGGAAGGATAGGAAAAACAAGAAGGGTGGTGGGGTATGTTTGTATGTCAACCATGAGTGAAAGTCAAATCTTAGGCATGTGGAGTGTGATGAGGAAAATGTGGAAGCTTTTTGGGCAGATATCTGCTTGGGGTGAAGGGGGAAGGGAAAAGGGGTAAAGAACAGTCGGGGAGCAGTGAACTCTGAGACCACCAGTGGTCCAGGAGTGCCGCGCACCTGTTCAATGACGCCTAGCTCCAATGAGAGAAGGTGCCTGGAGTCCAGAATCCCTGACTGGGATAGGTCCGCCCAACTTCGAATCGATCCTGAAGGGGGTCCGCCCGGAGTGAGCGGGATTTGGTCCAGTCAGTACCTGCACTACTCCCTATTTTGGCTCACCGTTGGAACTGTAAGTCACATTGTTAATCCTCGTCTAAACACAGAAAATTGGCCTTATGGCCCAACAGTGCAGGATTCAACCTCAATAGCCTAACCAGTGTTATAAATAGGCATGCACGTAAACATGAAACTTTAGGAAAAACTTAGAAAACATTCAGAACACATGGCACAATAAGGGTGGTAGAACGGCATTCCCCCGTACCCTCAGGGCAGGTGCTGCAACACTCTCATTACTGTTTCCCCGTGAAAGTGTCCCCACCACCCCATAAGGGAAGCCCCCAGGCCCCTGATATGGTATATAGAATTCCTCCTGTAGATCCAGGATCGCTCTAGCAGGCCAGGTCGCAACCCCCCTCTCGCTCTCAATGAGGTAATCATGAGTCCTGCAGCCGGGTCGCAGCCCGGCCCGGTCGAAGCTCCCACCCTACCTCCCCCTGGCCAACCCCAGAGTAAAGGGTAGAGCCCTCAACCTGTGGGGAGTGTGGCTAGGGGAACCCCCTAATAATTGGCTGCAAAGATGACCCGACCCCCCCACCACTGTGTGTAGGAGAAACCCAGCTATGAACCTTGTGAAGAAGGGGCCATTGGTCATCACTCCTGCACCCCCAGAATTAATCTGGGTGCCTTTCAGGGTATACATAAAAACATAGACATATAAACCGGATAAACCCCCAGGGAGTGTAGTGCTGGTAGAGGAAGAGAGGTAATCCCCCATTCGAGCAGGGAATGCAAACATGATACCTGCTTAGTGTCCCCAGGGGTTGGCTGCAGTACAGAGAGGCAACAGAGGAACCCCTCCTCTCCAGCAGTGAGTGAGCAGCAGGACGGGGGAGGTTAGTGGTTTTGTGGGGAGGCCTAGAATGAAACAACCCACAGGGGGGGCCAAAGGGGGAAAAACAAGTGCTACCCACTCAAGGCAGTGCATTCCCACAGGTTCCATCACATACTGCATATTCTCCTAGAGTCTCAGCAACGAGTGGGTCACCATCCGGGTGGTCAGTCGCATTTCCTTGGGTACCCATGGGCATGAAGAGAGGAAACTTCCCAGGGAAGTGCCGTCCATGTGTAGAGGGGAGTCCTTCAAGGGGCACCCATGGGTCGGGCAGCCTGACTTTGCGACTGCCATATCTGAGGTGGTTTTGGCGCCATTGTGGCGGCATCCGGAGCAGGTAAGTAAAATGTAAGAGGATCTGATGTGAATTGGAAAACAAAAATAGTTGCTTGTGCCAGGAGCACACATATTCTAAACTCCCTACTGGGATTGTCTCTAAAACAAGAGGCCATACTAGATTTAGTGTTAACAAATGGAGATTTGATATCAGATATTATTGTAGGTGATAGTTTAGGATCCAGTGATCATCAGTCAGTGTGGTTTAATATAAGAACAGTGACTGAGTCACACCACACAAAAACAAAAGTTTTATACAGGTATACAAATCACGACACCCAAGGGCCCCTTCACAATAACTACTGAAGAAGAGCTGGCACACATCCAAAGGGAACTTCACCTGGCACCAGAGAAGCTGAAGTGGCCGAAACCGCTCACCTTCTACACTGCTGGCCCCCGGCTCCAGGGTGCGGGCCCCATGCCCCAACGAATCCAGAACCCTCATACGCAGACGACAAGACCCGCGGGGACTCCTAACTAACCGTCCCGGGCGCTCTGCCCTTACCATCGACAGCACGAGCGGATAATCACTGCGACTGCAAGCACCCATCTTTTTCCCACAGGCGTATTGTGACTTTCCGAGCCACTCGCAGGTACAGCCCCCCATGGGAAGAGGCACCAGGGGATTTTGATACCCTTACCATCTATAACACAAGCCAGTGGTGTAATGCCACTAACAGTAAGATACAGACCCGAATGGCCCGGGAATTGGGCGAGTCTCCGACCACCCGTAGCATAGGACGCTCAGGGCCCTCAGGCGCTTCGTGGAGGGAGTTATGGTGCTGGGGGGAGACCTGAACGTCACCCCAGATGGGACTCCTCACAGGGGCAGTCACGTCTCCCTGCCCAGCACATCACGGCCATCAAGACCCTCCTCACAAAGACCCAGCTGGTAGACTGCTGGAGGGCTTTCCACCCCGATGAGAGGGATTACACGTATTACTCTCATCCACACAACTCATACACGCGTATCGACTACCTCTTCATGTCCCACTACCACCTGCCCCTGGTGCTCGGGGCTGACCAGGGGACCGTGACGTGGTCTGACCACGCGCCAGTGACCATTACACTGCGGTCTCCCCTGTTCAGACCCAGAGCATCCAAATGGCGGCTAAATGAATCCGGCGACACCGGATGTCACAGCGGACATTGCAACGGCACTAAAAGACTACTTCATGAACAATACCCGAGACCAAACCTCTGCCGTTGTGAGGCACATAAAAGCGTGATCCGGGGACATTTTATACAGAAAAGTGCAAACCTCAAAAAACAGAGGAAAGCACACAGGCTCCAGCTCATTACTGACATACAACGCCTAGACACACTCAATAAACAATCACACCTCCCCACTCACCAGACCACACTCCTCACTCTACGAAGGGAACTAACCACACTTCTCCATACTCAACACCACAGGGCAATCCTACGCCATAAGGCGTTTTTCTCCATACACGGAAACAAGAGTGGCAAACTCCTGGAGCGCATGCTTAACAAACGGAGACAGGACACGTACATTGACCACATGCGAGATACGGGGGGCACCGTACACAGACACCCTCTCAAGATACAGGACATCATACGCACATATTATGCGGACCTGTACTCCCTCCCACGACCACACACAAAAGACCAGACGCAAAGACTAGAGGACTCTATAAACACATACCTCCGGACCCACGACCTCCCCTCACTGATGACGGAAACAAGAGACCAGCTGGAAGAGCCGATCACATCAGAGGAGTTGGCACATGCCATTAAACTCACTAAACCTGGCAAGTGCCCAGGCCCGAATGGGCTACCCATCAAATACTATAAGATTTTCTCAGACACCTTATATCCACCGCTGCTTGACATGTTCAACAACATTAGAGAGGGTCGAGAACTTCCCAAACAAGCGTTTATGGCACACATAACCCTACTACCAAAAGAAGGAAAAGACCGGGAACAGTGCGGGAGTTATCGACCCATATCCCTCATAAACACCGATCTTAAACTCCTGGCCAAGGTTCTGGCGACTCGGCTCCAGCTGCACATCCCCACCTTGGTACACGCAGACCAGGTGGGGTTTGTGATGTGTCGCGAGGCCAGAGACAACACCATCCGGGCCCTCACACTCATGCACGGACGGACTGGGGACGACAGAGGCCGTCTCCTGCTCTCTACGGACGCAGAGAAGGCCTTTGACAGGGTCTGCTGGGAATATATGTTCCGAACCCTAACACACATGGGAATGGGACCTACCCTACTGGGCTGGATTAAGGCCCTATATGCACAACCGACAGCACAGGTGGTGGTTAATGGGGCACTCACGGAGGCGTTCCCCATCTCCAACTGAACGCGTCAGGGATGTCCCCTGTCACCACTACTTTTTATCCTAGCGTTGGAACCCTTTCTGGCACACATAAGAGATCACCCAGACATCACGGGAGTCCAAACGTTAGATACCCACCACAAAACAGCTGCCTACGCGGACGATCTCTAGTTTTTCGTAACGCACCCGGAGATCTCCCTACCCAACCTTCTTCGGGCATTTAACTTTGCCAAATCGTACATCCTGAACATAGATATCCCCTCACAGAGGGCGTAGCGGCTCCGCCAGAACTACCCATTCCAATGGGCCCAGGGGAAAATACGATACCTGGGCACTTGGCTGACGGTCAAGGAATCGGACCTCTACACGACCAACTTCACCCCATTACTATCCAAATTCCAAACAGAAATGAGAGAATGGGCCCTTCCACACATATCCTGGCTGGGCAGGATACAAGTTGTAAAGATGAACTTCCTGCCCAGATTACTCTTCCTCTTTCAGGCCCTACCTATTATCCTGCCACGCGCCTTCTTCACTTCGCTCCAACGGGCGCTAGGGAAATTCATATGGGATGGGAGGAGACCTAGACTGAAGTACACCCTGCTCACACAACCCAAGGACAGGGGGGGCCTGGCCCTCCCGGACTTCACGCTTTACTATAGGGCTTGCCACCTACAGCGCATACTGGAGTGGTCCAAATCAGGGGTCGTGAAGCTCTGGAAGACTGCAGAAGAGGCGAGGGCAGGTGTTCCGGCTGCTCTCCTCCCGTGGCTCCCCAGATGCGAAGGGGGAATGGAGAAACATTATTCTGTATACACCAGGGCGACATTACGGGTGTGGCGCAGAGACATACACTAACTACACACCCATCACCGCTTCTCCCTCTCACCCATAACGTGGATTTCCCTCCAGGCTTGGAGCCGGGGGCGCTGGGGACATTGGTCAGGGACCCGTTACCACGGCTGAGACACGTATGCACCGAGCAGGGACTACAGGATTGGGCGGACATACGCAAAGACATGGATCATTCTTTCCTCACCCGATTTAAATATGAACAATTGCGTAGCTTTGTAAGGACCCTCCCACGGGGAGAGAATCTGGTAGGGAGCTCACAGATTTCGAAACCTTGTGTGCTGATCCCAATCCACTGCCACACGGGGTCTCGTTCCTATATTCCACACTACAGCTGCACACCCCTACGGCTCCTCCGAAATTCATGGGTAAATGGGAGGATGCCCTACACCAGACCTTTAGTGAAATGGAATGGGAAAAGATGTGTCACATTACCCACCACTGCTCAGTCTTTAGTAAAAGCCAAGAGACTGCATATAAAGTACTATCACACTGGTACCGCACACCCGACACGATACATCACATATCCACGCACGGATCCCGGGTCTGCTGGAGATGTGACAAGGTGATTGGCACACCCCTGCACATATAGTGGGATAGTGAACGCCTAAAACCCTACTGGCAAACCATACACAAAATACTCACTAGACTCACTGACAGTCCGCCACCATTGGAACCGGCAGCTATGCTATTACACCACACAAACACTCCCATCTCCAAATACAAAAAATCACTTACAATCCGGATCCTCAATGTAGCAAAGCAGACTGTCACCCTTTAATGGAAGAAAAGTGAGCTAGACACCGAAAGACAGACCCCTGGGCTCACAGACCAAAGACCACGGAGACGCCCATGATGGGGGAGTAAGGGACACACATTAGGAGAGGGAGGATGAGCACAAACCCTGCCAGACAGACGGGGACGGCAGCCTGGCTTGTACGAAGCGTAGGTGAAGGGGGTTGGGGGTCAGGGCTCACCACACCGCACTAAGTGGAAGGAAACAGTTTGGGCTGAATATTGCTCCCACCTACAGGCATGGTTGTAGGGAAAGCAGAACATCGGACCTGCGAGCCCGACAATATATCCCTGCAAAGGTCACGGAATGGCCTGCGTGCCACCGAGGCGTATTCATATGTTGGTGCCCTCCCCTCCTCCCTACCCCCTCCCCTCCCCTTTGCCTTCTCCCCAAACTGCCAGGGACCTGCGAATCCCAATTGATGCTAATTGGGCACGATTCTGCAGGCACAGCCACACGTTCACCAATTTATGATTTGTTCCTGCTTGCCCTTATGTTGCATGGGAACTGCGAGCCCGCACCAAAGTTTATGCGAATGCTCAAGACAATTACATAATACAAGTTTCAACCAACTTTCACGCATGTTGCGCATTTGATATCAGATATAATAGGACAAGGGACCTGCGAGTCCATTCACAATGCGGGCCTGCGAGCCCAGATGATGACACTTGCTCTGTTAATTGAGATCTGCGAGTCTCATTGTTCACTAATTGAGACCTGCGAGTCTCACTGTTCATTCATTCTCTATCTTTGCAAAACTAATAAAAAGTATATTAAAAAAAAAAAAAGTTTTAGACTTTAGAAAAACAGACTTTTTTAAAATTAGAATATGTGTAAAGGAGTCATTATCAGACTGGAGCAATTTAAATGGAGTCCAAGAGAAATGGGATTGTTTAAAAGTTGCACTACTGAAGGAAACAGAAAATTGCATTAGGATTGTCAGTAAAAGCAAAAAAATGCAAGAAACCACTGTGGTACTCCACAGATGTGGCCAAAATAGTAAAAAACAAAAAGTTAGCATTTAGTAATTATAAAAGAAAACCAGAGTGAGGAAGACAGAATAATCTATAAGATTAGGCAGAAAGAGGCTAAGCAAGTTATAAGAGCTTCCAAATCACACACAGAAGAGAAAATAGCACAGTCAGTAAAAGTAAAACAAAGATTAGTTAGATTAAAAACAAAAGAAGGAAGGTACCATATTTTCCGGCGTATAAGACGACTGGGCGTATAAGACGACACCCAACTTTTCCAGTTAAACTATAGAGTTTGGGATATACTCGCCGTATAAGACTACCCCTCTTCCAATGCACACCAAATAAAAATTAGCCATGATGTACAGTGAGCAGACAGAGCTACACAGCAAGACATTAAAGGACCACTATAGTGCCAGGAAAACATACTCGTTTTCCTGGCACTATAGTGCCCTGAGGGTGCCCCCACACTCAGGGTCCCCCTCCCGCCCGACTCTGGGGAGAGGAAAGGGGTAAAAACTTACCCTTTTCCAGCGCTGGGCGGGGAGCTCTCCTCCTCCGATCCTCCTCCGTTCCTCCCATTCGGCTGAATGAGCGCGCATTCAGCCGGTCGCATAGGAAAGCATTTACAATGCTTTCCTATGGACGCTTGCGTGCTCTCACTGTGATTTTCACAGTGAGAATCACGCAAGCGCCTCTAGCGGCTGTCAATGAGACAGCCACTAGAGGAACTGGAGGAAGGATTAACCCATTTGTAAACATAGCAGTTTCTCTGAAACTGCTACGTTTATTAAAAAATGGGTTAATCCTAGCTGGATCTGGCACCCAGACCACTTCATTAACCTGAAGTGGTCTGGGTGCCTAGAGTGCTCCTTTAAATAATGATAATCTGAAATAGCATTTAAAGCCCAGGTATGTGCCAGGCTGTTTGGGCATATAATCCATGCCTGCTGGTCTAGCACACAGGAGGCTAATTGCGATATATTCTTCCCCCGCTCCATTCTTTTTAATCCCCCCTCCATTCTTTTTAATCCCCCCCATTCTTTTTTAATAGGGAGGAGTCGGGCAACTATAGGCCAGTAAGCCTTACTTCAGTAGTGGGGAAAGCGATGGAAACCATGTTAAGGGATAGGATTGTTGAACATCTAAAAACACATGGATTTCAAGATCAGAGACAGCATGGGTTTACTTCAGGGAGATCATGCCAAACTAATCCTACTGATTTTTTTGATTGGGTAACTAAAATTATAGATCAGAGTGGTGCAGTAGACATTGCTTACCTAGATTTCAGTAAGGCTTTTGACACTGTTGTACATAGAAGGCTCATCAATAAACTGCAATCTTTAAGTTTGGATTCCAATATTGTTGAATGGGTAAGGCAGTGGCTGAGTGACAGGCAACAGAGGGTTGTAGTCAATGGAGTATATTCGAAGCTTGGGCTTGTCACCAGTGGAGTACCTCAGGGATCTGTACTTGGACCCATTCTCTTTAATATTTTTATTAGTGATATTGCAGGAGGTCTTGATGGTAAGGTATGTCTTTTTGCTGATGATGCTAAGATATGTAACAGGGTTGATGTTCCAGGAGGGATAAGCCAAATGGCAAATGATTTAGGTAAACTAGAAAAATGGTCAGAATTGTGGCAACTGACATTTAATGTGGATAAGTGCAAGATAATGCATCTTGGATGTAAAAACCCAAGGGCAGAGTACAGATTATTTGATAGAGTCCTAACCTCAACATCTGAGGAAAGGGTGATTATTTCAGATGTAATAGAGCAGCAGGAAATGCTAGCAGAATGCTTGGTTGTATAGGGAGAGGTATTAGCAGTAGAAAGAGGGAAGTGCTCATGCCATTGTACAGATGTCACGGTTCACGCCATGACATCCAGTCTGCCAGACGTGGTCGCTCCGGAAGCACCCGATAGGGGATTTGAACTGCGGTTGTTCTACACCGTATCCTGCTATCTTCCCTCTGAGCCATTTCAGGACTTTGGATCACTCCTGTTTATTCTTGTATTGCCTGCAGCACCAGGGGGCTGGACTTCACTAAAGGCTCTGATCTGTCAGTAACTCTCCAGCTGAATCTGATACCTAATTAACAGGATATAAAAGCCTGGCTCACCCTGGGAGGGGTGTCAGTTCATTGACTCTGGTTCCCTTGTTTGGTTCCTGTTACTCCGTACCTGCGTTCCAGTGATTCTTGTCTAATTCCGGCTTCTGACCTTGGCTTTCCTCCTGGACTACTCTGACCTCTGGCTTCCCTGATTTTGGCTTCCCTTGACCACGCTTCTGCTTAGACTTGGAGCACTGTACTGAGACTTGGCGCACTTTTCCTGGAAAGCCCCTGTGCACAGACTCACAGGCCAGGTGGCGTCTTACCTGGTCACCCTGGTCTGTGTCTACTTTGCAAGGGTGAGCGTATAACTCTGCGAGCTGGACTCCCTATCAGGTAAGACTCTGTTACAACAGAACACTGGTGAGACCTTACTTGGAGTATTGTACGCAGTACTGGAGACCGAATCTTCAGAGGGATATTGATATCTTAGAGAGAGTTCAGAGAAGGGCTACTAAACTGGTTCATGGATTGCAGGATAAAACTTACCAAGAAAGGTTAAAGGATCTTAACATGTATAGCTTGGAGGAAAGACGAGACAGAGGGGATATGATAGAAACATTTAAATACATAAAGGGAATCAACACAGTAAAGGAGGAGACTATATTTAAAAGAAGAAAAACTACCACAACAAGAGGACATAGTCTTAAATTAGAGGGACAAAGGTTTAAAAATAATATCAGGAAGTATTACTTTACTGAGAGGGTAGTGGATGCATGGAATAGCCTTCCAGCTGAAGTGGTAGAGGTTAACACAGTAAAGGAGTTTAAGCATGCGTGGGATAGGCATAAGGCTATCCTAACTATAAGATAAGGCCAGGGACTAATGAAAGTATTTAGAAAATTGGGCAGACTAGGTGGGCCGAATGGTTCTTATCTGCCGTCACATTCTATGTTTCTATATCCAGCCATGGAAGGGAGACAGTGGGGAGTTGTAATTCCTCCAAGAGAGTCGCCATGTCCCCAGCATCCTTTACCAAAAAGGAGCCTTCACCAAAAAGGAGCCCCTCTGGGCCATCAGTCCTGAAGGTAATTGCCAGTGGTAGCGGATTTTGATTGTAAAACCCTGGTTAGGGGGCGTAAAGCTCGCTTGTAGGCCAATGTGGCAGGAGACAAGTCCGGGAACAATTGAATGTCAGCCCCCTCATGTGTAATCAGCGGGGCCTCCCTGGCCCTTTGCAATATGTCCTCCTTCAATTGGAAGTTGGCCATGCAACATATGGCATCTCGCGGTGGGCCTTAAGGAGGACCCCAGGGCCGGAGCGCTCTGTGGGCCCTAACAAATTCCATAGGGCTATCAGGTGGCCTACCGAGTAGTCCATTGGTGTCTTAGAATGTCTTTAACGGGTTTGGCCTGATCCAGCTCCTCCAGTAGGCCTCGGACCCATCTGTTGCCTGCCCCTGTTGTCAAGATCCTCGACGTGGTGGGCCATTTGGCGCATTTGTATCTGCATCTGTAGTTTCAGGGCCTCAGTGTTTGCAGCTTGTGCGCTGGAAAAATGGTCACAGTGTGCCTCAACTTGGGAGACTCGTTGGTTGAGGCCTTGTATATCCTCACGGAGTGCATGCAGCTCCGCCGTGATAGACTTGCGTAGGTCAGTATTAGCTTCCCGGAGATCGGCTTTCGTGGGTAAGTTTTTCAGCAATTGGACCCAATCCGGGTGTGTGTCCCCTGTACCCTGATGGGGTTGAGCAGCATCTTGTTCTGCCGTGCGGTCGCCATCCCTCAACGGGACGGGGGACAATAAAGACTGGTGGCTCTCGAGTCGTTTGAGGCCTGTGACATGAGGTCCGCCGGGGTGACCAAATATTGTCATAGCGAGGAAGTAACAGAGCCCCTCGGGGTGTCCTGTACCCTCAGGGCAGTCGATGCCCTGTGAGTTTTACCCATTTCAATGGTCGGTGATTGTGTCAGATGAGGATTTTAGCAGAGCCAGAGGGAGCACATGGATTAAGCAGCCATCTTCCTCAACCTCCAGGACACGCCCTAGTGTCATTAGGCATTGTTATTTATGTTGACAAGTCCATAAAATCTACTCCTTTAAAAAACTATAACATCCCCTTCTGCCTTTGATTTCCTTTCTGGGGAAGAATCCCCCCTAACAAACAGGGACTTTTTCCGCTACACACAGATACGAGATTTTGCTAGCTCCAAAGGTGTCAAGGAGACAGCCACCCTCCCCCTCACCTGGTTTGAGAACATTTGCTATCAGGAAAAACGCCCCAAGGGACTTATCTCATCACTATACTCACACCTTAGCGCGGAAGCCAAAGAGTGGTGGGAGCTCTGATATACGGACCAATGGGAGGCAGACCTGGGAGAGACACTGGAGGGCTCCGACTGGCAGGACATATGGGAGGCCACAGCACGATAATCCATATGTGTCACCCTCCAAGAGCAATCATTCAAAACGCTTTTCAGATGGTACATCACTCCACTAAAACAATTTCGCATGCAGATCACTCCCACTGATCTCTGTTGGCACGGGTGCTGGGAACAAGGCACATATGTGCACATGTGGTGGAAATGCCCCTCGGTACAGGCTTATTGGGTTCGAATCACCAACCTAAGCTCGAACATATTGCAGAGACCCCTGCGGTTGGAACCCTGGGCCTGCCTCCTCTCCAGGCCAACAGATGGCCTCCCATGCCCAGAGCAACAATTGTTAAACATGATTTACCTGGCGGCCCGAAGGGTGCTAGCGCAGAATTGGCTCTGCCCGGAAACGCCCCCCATGGCACTAGTCATAGCTAAGATAAAGGATAACTACCAAATGGACAGGTTAACCTCTCTGGTCAGGCACACCACCCAAAAATTTGGCAGGACATGGGACGTATGGGAACAATACCAGGAGAATACGGAGAATGGACAGGGGAACCGAACACACACTCAGGGCTAAAGACCAAAGCGCACACGAGGATCCTCGTCCGAGCTGTGGAAGCCGACATGCCAACTCACAGAACCACAGATCACAACATTTATAAAGTTTGGTTAATGTATGACTTTTTCATGTTCATGCTCGTGTTACCTGTAGCTTGCAGTTTAACCTACTACGTTATGCCTGCATAAGGATGCCTATTGTTTTCAACGCTTGGAAAGCTTTGACTAACAGGCCTCCTACACTACATAAGTTCCAAAATGTGTAGTCTGTGGGCAACGTTGACCAGCTATTGCAGTTTAATTTATTTTATTTTTTTATTTTTTTTCTTTAAATAAAAGATTGTCATGCATTTTTGATGCTCACCTCATAACTACTTATGTTTATGTCAGTATATATATAAAAAATGTGCATTGTGTTCCCATGCCATGCCTTACCAAATCGATGTTCATTATCATATTGTGTGTACATGCTGTTGGGGCATGGCAAATGCATATGTAACTGCTTATTCTTTATGCACTCAAAAATAAAGAATTAAAAAAAAAAAAATGTAAAAAAACAACCACAATTTTTTTTTATGTAGTTAGCACCGAGCAGTGTTTGTATTTTTTTTAAATGTATTTAGCACTGAGCAGTGTTTGTGTGTTTGAATGTAAGCATATTTTTTTTATGGAGTATGCGTGAGTGAATGTACGGGTGTTTTTGCATGTATTGGCATTTTAATGCAGGCATGCATTTTTCTGTGGTTTTTAAATATGGTGGTGTGTTTTTATGTAGTGTTGAAATTTGGATGCAGGGTTCTATTTGTGTGTAGTTTAGGCGAAATGCTGAGATGTATGCACATATACTCACATATACACACTGGCACATATACACAGAGGTACACACATGCAGTTACATAGAAACACAGTCATACACAGACACAAACACTGACACACATACAGACACACAGAGAGAGACACACAGGCACAGACACACATACAGAGAGAGACACACATACAGACAATTGAATAAGTAGAGGTCAGGAATGGTGGTTACAGATCCACCTATGTAGGGCTTAACCCAAAATAGGAAATAAAGAATTCAAAATATATTAGGAGTATCTAAAACAAGAGACTCCAAACTGATTTTAGATAAAGCAGTATATAGAGAAATATTCTATAATAAATAAATTCCCAAATTAACACTGAGTATCAATACATAACGTAAGCCTCTAGCCCTGATGATAATTGAGAATGCTGCAGAAAATTAAAAATGCACAAATGCTTTATTAGATTACAAAAAAAACACAAAGCAGCAAAATCCCTAAATATAGGCAGGAGTGTCTTACTGATTAAATCTACAAATAGACTAAGAGGGGCAGGGCTCGAGTCCTGCAGGAACGCATGGGAACGGCGTTCCTGCACTTTTTCCAAAGCAGGAACGCCGTTCCCGTTACCTGTCCTGCAGGACCGGCCCTGCTACCTGCACTGAGGGGCCAGCACACGCTGTCTTCCCTCTCCAGCTCTAACTCTCGCGAGACTCGCGGCTGTTACCATGGCAACGCTCCGCACAGGCGAGTCTCGCGAGAGTTAGAGCTGGAGAAGGAACACAGCGTGTGATGGCCCCTGTGTGCAGCGGCTGGCTCCCTCCACCGGACCATCAGGCGATCTCCCCCCTCCCTGACAAGGTAAGAAGCAGGGAGGGGGGAATAAAATAAAAAATATACATACACATAAAGTTAAAAAAAAAATGCTCCCCCCCCACCCACCCATCATCCAGCACTCACACACCCATCATCCAGCACACACACACCCATCATCCAGCACTCACACACCCATCATCCAGCACACACACACCCATCATCCAGCACACACACCCGTCATCCAGCACTCACACACCCATCATCCAGCACACACACACCCATCATCCAGCACTCACACACCCATCATCCAGCACACACACACCCATCATCCAGCACTCACACACCCATCATCCAGCACTCACACACCCATCATCCAGCACACACACACCCATCATCCAGCACACACACACCCATCATCCAGCACTCACACACCCATCATCCAGCACTCACACACCCATCATCCAGCACACACACATCATCCAGCGCACACACACACACATCATCCAGCACACACACACATCATCCAGCACACACACACACATCATCCAGCACACACACACATC
>OW240916.1:133521229-133548243 GCA_933207985.1 Pelobates cultripes
ATTCATGCGGCATTTGTAATTACAAAAAAAGCTAAATACTGGAATGCTTTTAAGACAATTTAAAGTACAATTTTCCTTTTATCACATGTGGTGGCAGTGCCCCAGTGGAAATCTACTGGACTAATATTAGAAAATGGGACTGAGAGGTTGTGCTGCATCTCAGCTCCTGCCTAATCCTGCACTTTTCGGGGGTAATCCCCCCAAAATCTGGCACAATCCCTCACTGGAGAGCATTTATCATGACGGGGACACCCGGGGGACTCACCCGATACCAAAACCAAGCATGCAACCCTCTGGGGACCCGACCATATAACCCGAGGCCTGCCGGAGATCGAGCTACGGGGAGACGGCCGCTCCCCGCGCTGACTGACCTGGACGTGGATACCTCTGGGCACTCACCTCCTACCCCCCCCCCCCTTATGGACCGACGGGGGTCATCTCGGTCCACATTAAGCAACTGGAGGGGCAGTAACAAGCAGCAACGCCAGGACAACCAAGCACATGGCACACCTAAAATGGCGGCGGTACGCGCACTGTGCAAGACATCGGAATGCCATACAGGGGTGCCGGATTGCGCGGCCAGATTACATGCTATATTTGAGGCCTTTTGGGCGAAACTGGAGATCAGGGCAAAGCAGATTAAACAAACACAATGCCTGAACAACGAGATGCACAGGCAACACAGCCGCAAACAAACTGCTCCTAACCCACACAGGGCCTCGAGATGGCGCCGCAGGAGGACACGTCCTCCGCACAAAAGCCACCACAGGAGAGGTCACCTAGCCCCAAACCGTAACCACGGAGTGCTGCGAACACTCCGCACACCCGGTACCCGACCGCACTCTTCTTCCGAGCCGGGAGCTCACCGGGAGGTAGCTCTCCACCACCACCCATACACCCAGGGAGATAACCGGGACCCGGAGGAACCCTGGGCCCACGACCCTGTTGATGGGGTCAATGGACATGTGGTAAGGGCCCCCACTAAGGCCTCGGGCCGAAGATATGCGAAAACACCCGGGAGTGATAGGAGAAGAAACGCAACAAGGAGGATAAAGCGACTGGCTGGTCGGAATGGGCAGGCAAGAAAAGCAGGGCAACCTCCTAGCCGCATGCAGGTTAGAGGGGGCCTCCCCCCAATGCCTGAAGAACTGGCCCTTGATTCTTGCCCCGCCATCCCACCCTGTGGCGTTGGCTGATTTCTCAAGCGGACAACTGCAATGCCCATCACCCGGGACTCCTACTAATCATTGCAAGTGTTATAACCTGTACCAAAACTAGTGCTAGCTTTGCAACTGTCACACCAGGCCTAGGCCTCACCGCATAAGACTTGGCAAAGTATTAATAACTGTGTGTCTCCTTGGTTACTCACCTAAGTGTAACCTAGGCTAATTTACAGGTTACCCAACGAGGTGGAACTAGCTGGGCTTTGTTTATTTAGTTGCTTATAATTTTGACTTAATCAGATGCACAGTCCCCTATGCCCAGGCCCACGACCCAGTGGCATAACGGTCTCAATGCATGCGAGACTCAATGTTTAAATAACCGGTTTACTCCCAGGCACACCCGCCTGGCACGTTCTAGCTTGAAGTCACTAGCCTGTATAGTTGACCTAGCTCGACATAACTACCATTTGAAAATATGCAGAACCAACATATACTTTTCAAGTGTTTGCTTTATCTTATGTTTAAACTATTGTTTATCTATATGTTACCGGGACTATAACCCCCATAACTACCATCCGGGGACCAATACACACGGAACCTGATTATTCCCAAATTCCCCACGGGGGAATCTCCTGCAGAAATAACCCATGGTTATAGATGTCATGTCACTATATATGTCCATACATGTTCCTAGCCTAGTAACCAATGGCACTCTAACTGTCTCCCTACCTAGCCTGTTTACCTAACACTAAATGACCCTGAGCCCTAGTGCAGATCATATGCTGGTTTATGCAGTTTTGTCATAGCTAAACGTGTACCTCACCTGCTCAATTGAGCAAAACTGGAGAAAATACTATAAAAGCGACATCAATATATATATATTAAAACATGCAGTAGAACCTAATGCCTAGCTAAGATACTACCATGTTATAATAATTGTTCACCCAAGCAGTGGTAGCATCATAAACCTGATTAGCAATGTTTTAATACTAAGTGGAACCCTTGTGTTGTTTCTATCTATTTGTGACACATCTCATAGCCTGACAAATCTAGCAAGCTCCTTGTCTTACCTCACACAGGGCATCCATGTTCTAGGTATTTGCTGGAGCCGGGACGTTAGCCTGTCTGCTCTTATACCACTGCACGTATGACAGATAGCAGTGGGGGGTGCCCGGGGATATAGGTTCGTCAGTATTTGCAAGCAGTTAATCGCTTATTATGTTAGCGTGTTATTATTATTTGAGTTAATTCTACACAACAGGGAACTACTGAGCCTGCGCAATCACCCTATACAAAACTTGTTCACTTAACTTATTTTAACTAGTTAATGTTAAGCGACTTAAATTGCATATTGCCTAAACCTGTTTACAAAAGCAACGTTAAACCATAAAACATAAAAAAGAGGTACAAATATTAAGGAAATGTTAGATACCACTGTTATTGAGCCCTGTACTGTATTCTAAATGCACATTTCCCTCTCTCTATTCTGTATCCCATCTAATATGCCTCAATAAAATACAGATTGACAAAAAAAAGAAAATGTGTCGGTCAAGTTCTCTGTAAACCTATTGACCTGTGTTCCTGGATGTTTCCCCTATCCCATCCATCAGGGCTGGTGGAATAAGTTCCCCTGACTAAAACAGCGGTTAAGGCAAAGATCCACGTCACATCCATGTCAAGGGGCACAATATGTGCAGTGGTCCACCATACCCTAGCCAGGTTTCCACAAAACATGGGATCCTTGGTTTGATTCTAGTCATCAACCTCCATAAAACGCTTTGATTTTAAAGTTCTAAGAAAGGCACATCTACCCCCTCTCTCTATCTCCTACCCTTTCCTTACTCACCCTTAATTTTCCTTTCTAGCATCTCCTTGTTTGCTTCAGTCCTTGTTAGTTTCCTCTTTCTTTTCTTCTACGTGTTTTCCCCCCTTGGTTTTGTTTTATTATGGTATAAAAGGGACTCAGTGGGTGTGCATAAATGTTTAACTTTGTGGTTAAGGACTCTTGTCCTTAATATGTAGTATTCTTCTGCAATGTCCTGATTTTTATTCCTATGTGTGCTCACACCTAAATATATAAATAATAATATAAAAGTAAAATTTTCCAAATTTTTGGATAAAAAGTACAAAATTTCCTTTTTTTTTCCCAATTCCAATAATTCACTTCTATTGTGTGGAGCTGCCAGGTTTGGACATATTCACTATTTGTATAAAGCAGGCTAATCAGTCTTTCACAAAATGGGAAAACAACAGCGATGAAAGAAAGTTCTTCCGTTCTATTATAGAGAGGAACAAAGGACATGTTTAATGGGGTTGATAGTTTTCAATGGGCATTTTGTGGATACTCTATAAGAGTGAGTGGGTCAGCTCTTGTTAGTGGCAATATTTGATACAGTTGGATGGGTGAATTTGAGGGTGACAGAAATGTCTTTTTGTGTTTACAGAGGCATTATTCACTTCACGGATGAATTCAAGAAATCAAATTGAATCTTCTATGCCCAATAAGACATTGCAGTAGATAGCATTTTATATACAAGTCATTGCATGTGTTAGTGTTGACACAGCTGGGGGTCAGAATTTAACAAGCGACACACACTTTGTTTTGACACACAAGTTCAAAGACATGATTTTATTTGAGTAAATTGGTTGGTAAATAGTAAGTCAAGTTGATATTCCTTGATTTATGCGGAAAGGCATCAACTAGTCCTATAGCTCACACTTTCTTAAAGTTTTTTAGTACCATAACGTAATATTTAAATAATGTTGCATAAAAGAAAAACTAAAATGAAAGAGAATTTAGAAAATAAAAGTTGATAAATAAAACAAAAGCATTTGGAAAGTGGAATGGCTTCACTGCCTTTCCTATACAAATGACTTTTTTTTTTGTCTCATGACATGACAAAAGAAAATAACAATAAAACAAATAGTTGGCCATGGCATTAACTGTTTAATTATAAACAGATATGAGTAGGCTGACAAAACCAGGACTATACATTTACACATTTCATAGATTTCTGGATCCCTTTTTCCTCATAATTTGAACTTTCACTAGCTAGTATTATTAAAATTATTCAATAACAATAATGAAAATACCATTGTATGAATTACATATTAACTTAACAAAAAAATAAATAAAAAATAAAAATATATATATATATATATATAACTGGGGAATACAATGAATATATGTTTCCAGTATTAAGTGCATATATAGATGAAATTGTTTGTGTTATGAACATTATGTCAATTATGAATTATAACAAATGACAAAAAAATAAAAAGATCTCAGATCCGCTGTGTCTTATTTTGTTGTTTCAAAAATAAGATTGAATAACTTTCTGTGTTGGTGTCTGGTCAAGTGAGGTAAGTGTTAAACTTAATATATTTTTCTGACGTCCCGCTCCTAGAGTCCCTATTCATACCTTAGGGTTTCCAGAGTGCATGAGGGTACTCTGAAAGCCAATTCACACCTCTTGATCTCTAATATGTTGTTTATCACCTCAGTCATAAAAGGAATAGTATCCGATTTCCAGTATCGAAGAATGACTGAGTTTGCTGAGTTCAGGCATCCGAGCATCCAAATCCTGATCAGACACCTTAAAATGATCACAATTTTTTTTCTACCATCAGTCTGTGCATCAGTGCATCAGAGGCGTCCAGACCAAATTTGGTCTGTTACTGGTCAAAAGATAAAAATATATTAGACAATAGAGGCCACTATCAAGGTATGGCAAATCCTACACACTAACGAAAACCTGTCGAGCTTCCCATCACCACTATATCCAATTACCAATAACCCCCTTTATGAGCCAGGAAAGACAGGCAAACTAATAAACTCAAATCAGAGGAATTACGTCCAACTAAGGGAGGTGGCAAAAGATGGTCACCTAATACCAATACATATTTTAGCTGCTTCACAGAATCCGTCAGGGATACAGCAGTTACACTACGCACAATTAACTCACTTTATCCAAACCATGCAACTCCTACCAAAAGGAGAGAGAGACCTCACTGACTTTGAACAGATGTGCTCTGAACACCAACTGAAAAGAAAAGTGCTCTCCACAATGTACAAATTATTGCTTAGACCCCGGGAAAAGGATTTACCCGCATATGTGGGGAAATGGTGTAATGAAATGCAATCAGATATTTCCACTGGCCAGTGGAGACAAATATTTTTGAGAGCCCACAAAACCTCTACTTGCGTAAATACACAGGAGGGAAACTATAAGAGACTATCCCGTTGGCACTATACCCCAGCCAAAATACACAAAATATACACGACAACACAGCACACATGCTGGAGATGCCAGCAACCCAATGCCCATCCCTCACATGTGTGTTGGGAATGCACTCACATATAAGCCTTTTGGGAACGAATGATTAAGCTCATTAACAGTGCCACAGGAATAAGTATACCGTTCTCCCCGGAATAAGTACTGTTCCTTCTCCCACCCCCAGGTATAAAGAAACACACGTTGTCACTCATTACACACCTACTCACGGCAGCAAACCTGCTAATACCAATACAATGGAAACAGGCACAACCCCCCTCTGTTAGAGACTGGTTTAATAAGGTAAAAGGAATAAAACAAATGGAGGAGCTTACCTTCGCCACCACTAAAAGCCTCCAAACAATTCCACCTTATATGGGGACCTTGGAATGATTTCCTAAACAAGGCAGATATGCAAGGGGACTGATTTTTCCCAGTACAGTACTACTTGAAAGAAAAAAAAAAAATCCCAAGGGTCTGGAGATGCTTCTCTTCTATATCTAACATAATCACTGTGATAATTACTGCCAATCTGAAAGTGAAAATGTTAAACTACATTATTTAGTTTCCTACGTAAAAGACTATACCGACAACTAATGTGACAATGGCTATGTAGCTCATTTTACTGTTAATCGTTGATTGTACATTATTATGTACAACGCTTAAAAGCTTGTTATTGTATAACGTTGCTTTTCCAATTTAATTTCTGCTGAAAAAACAAATAAAAAGAATTTATAAAAAAATAAAATATATATATATATTAGACAAAAATTAATCAATGAGAGAGCCAATATTCCACATCCAGATTGTCACAGTTCTCACCGCGGCAGATAGACGGCCAGACGTGGACGCCCAAGGAGTTCCCTACAGGAGATTTGAACAGTCCTGGTCCTGCTTCCTACCTCTGCGCCACAGCAGCTTTATATATCAACAAATCATTCCAGTCCTGTTCATCCTGGCATGTCTATTATTCTGGGGGCTGTACCTTGACTATGGTTGTGCTTCACCTGACCTTGATCAGACATCAGCAGGGTATTTAAACACTGCCTCGCCCTGTGATCAGGATCAAGTCTTTGATCCTGTTGTGTGTTCCGTACCAGTGTTCCTGTCATTTGATCTGCTACTTATTATTGACCCCGGCTTCTGACTACGTTTACTCTGACCTCTGGCATCCCTTGACTTCGGCTACTCCTTGTTGATCCTGTCCTCTGGCATCCTTTGAGCTCGGCTATCCCTTGACGATCCTGTTGTTTGAGTCCTTGCCTGTCCTGAGACTTGGTACTTCATCCTGCACAGCCCCCATGCACAGACCCACAGGCCAGGTGAATTCTTACCTGACCACCTTGGCCTGTGGCTATCTGCAGACTCCCAACCCAGGTAAGACCCTGACACAGATCAGGAAATGAGAATCGCAACATCGAGAGTAGCCTTGGACCAAAAAACAGAATGTTTAATTTTTTAAATACAACATCCCAAGCCTTAACACTGGTCTTGGTGGTTGGAAACATGTTTGCCATCCACAGCGGAAGAGAGGAAGGTGACCATAGCACTTCAGTTATCTTATAAGGAGAAATCTTAGTAGCCTCCATCTCCAACCACAGCGGGCAACGATGTACCAAATTAAATTTAAAAGAGCATTAGCTGCATTTGTTGTAACATCATACTGACTCAAATTCAGCAAACCCATACCTCCACTAACCCTGAGTTTTTGTATAATAGCCAGCTGAATTCTGCAAGGATTTTTATTCCAGACAAATGCCAGAAGGGCAGAGTGAACATTCTTTAAAAAGAGGAAGGTATAGTGAGAGGGATAGCCATCTTTATAGAAAGTAAAAAAGTTTACTAAGGAGAGACATTTTGACCGAATTTATTCTGCCCAACCAAGAAATTTCCCAAAAAGCAGGCCAGACCTTAGCTAAATTATATGCATGCATCTTTGACAGGTTCTTACAGAGATAAATACCTACATAGGAGATATATGAATCCCTCCAGTCGAAGTCCTCTTTTAAAGAGTTCAATATGTGCCGTGGGACAAAAAAGTATAGCGTCTGAGTTTTATTTGTGTTTAATTTATAATAAGAAATTTTGCCAAATTCTTGCAAGATAGACATTAATGATTGGACTGAGGTCGAGGGATTTTTCAATGATAGCATAATGTCATCTGCAAATAAGCCTATTTTATGTTCCCTTTCTCCTACCACAATACCCTTCATGTCCACACACTGTCTTATGGACTCAGCCAAAGGCTTCATTGCCGGCATGAATAACAATGGCGACAATGGGCAGCCCTGCCTGGTCCTGATAATGCAAAACTGTCAGATACAAAGCCAGTTGTGGACACCGTGGCCGTTGGATTACAGTACAATGCAAACATAGCTCTGATGAAGGAATCTGGAATATGAAACCTCGACATAACTTATTTTTAAAAAATCCCAATGTATCCTATTGAACACCTTCTCTGCATCTAAAGATAGGAGCAGAGAAGGCGTGCGGTTCAATTCAATGTGTTGAATCAAATTAATATAGCGTCTAGTGCTATCCAGGGCCTGACAGTTTAAAACTAAGCCCACCATGATCAATTAGAAGTGGAAATATATATGTGAGCTAACCTATTTGCCAATATTTTTGAGTATATTTTAGTATCATTATTAATAAGTGATAACAAACGAAAATTTGAACACAAATTAGGTGCTTTGCCAGGTTTAGGTAATGTTATAATTTGAGCGCATTACGCCTCCTCCGACATTTCTCTGTGAGTCCAGTAATGATTAAATAATTTAAGAAGATGAGGAGCTAATAAACCGGAAAAGGACTTATAATATGCCATCGTGAAACCATCAGGTCCAGGTGCCTTGCCAGAAGGAATCATGTTAATAGCATCCATAATTTCTTTATGGGATATGGGAGAATTTAAAGTTTCCAATTTATCAATTGATATGTTTCATAGGGATTTTATCTAGAAAGAGTTAAGTTTATCCAATGTGGGTTGCTGCACATTTTGATCTAATGCCAGATTATAAACTTTTTTATAGTAGGCAGCAAAAGCATTGCTTACTTTAACGAGATGTGTAATTTTAACACCATCCTCTGCCAATGAATGTTCAATCCTAGACTGCCAAAGCTTTAGTTTCCTTTTGAATAAAAAATTTGCTTCAGTTTCTTTAACATCAAGGCCATGTGTTCCAACTGAACTGCATGAATTTCATCTTTACTTTCTGAGATCATTGCGGCAAGAGAGGGGGTAGGGCCAAATTTAATCGCCTGATTGAGATTATATAATTATTTTTCAAGATCTTTTACCTTTTTTAATCTAATTTTCTTCAGATAGGAGGCCTTTTAAGACAGCTTTTTGGGCGCTCCATATCGAAGTGGCATGAATATTTGTAGTCAAATTATTTCTAAAATAATCCTCAAGCGCCTCCTTAGCTAATGAATTGTTTTCCAGATTTGTGACTAAATAGTCTCCATAGCCTTTTTGAGTTCAACTGAAGGGACTCCTCAACATGTATAACCACTGGGGCATGATCTGAACATGTCACATCCTTTATTTCAGATCTTAAAACACAAGAAATATCCTGTTCACCCATTAAGAACCTGTCAGTACGAGAATACATATTGTGCCATTGAGTAATAAGTGTAGTCCTTCTCTCCAATCCGCCAGCAATCGAATAAGCCCTGTAAAAAAATAAATTTTGAACAAGAGTCAGCTAATTTTTCACTACAGTTATTTCGGGTTATTTTTGCAATTATTTTCCTCAAAGATTTAAGCTGTCTGGTGTTAGGGAAGTAAACATTTGCCAAAGTATAAAACACATTATTCAGCGTATCACTCACATACCTACCTTCTGGATCAGGAACCACCTTGTCGGTGCGGCAAGCCACACCCCTGTGAAAAAATATGGAGATGCCTCTAGACTTTGATCTGAATGTGGAATAAAACTGAAGAGGATAGTTTTTTGCCATAGTAGATGGAATCTCACCATGTTTAAAATGTATCTCCTGAAGAAAAAGATTTATGAATCTTCGTCTCCCCTAACAATAGCCTACATGTTTTGAAAACACTGTTTAACCCCTTAAGGACCAAACTTCTGGAATAAAAGGGAATCATGACATGTCACACATGTCATGTGTCCTTAAGGGGTTAAACAAAAAAGGGAAAAAAACTTGGATTAAGCCCCCTTTAACCTCTTAAGGACACATGACATGTGTGACATGTCCTGATTCCCTTTTATTCCAGAAGTTTGGTCCTTAAGGGGTTATGGGAAAAAAAGAAAATAGAACTAAAAACAAAAAAGTAAAGCATATACAAAAAAAAATGTACAGGCCTATGTTGGAGGGTATTGGATCAAAATAATATTAGAACCATGAGTTCCAAAAGAAACAAACATAAGGCTTAAGAGTTTCAAAGTTCATGCAATAAGCAAGAGAGTCACTCTAAACTTGCAGCTTTCTCATGAACCAAGAGCCAACTGAGAACTCGTATGAAGAATCAGCAATCCATAGTCAAAACATCAAAGATGGGGATCAGGATTTAACAATTTCATATCCATAATGAAATCCAGGAGTAACGAGGACCCGTCGGTAAAATAAACAATATACAAAATTTATTTTTGGAAGCCAAAAACGGCAGGCAAGTCCAACATTTCTTGAGGTAATCCTACATGCGGTACAGGAACAGGAACCCTAGAGATTGAGACAACATCATCTGGAAAATGATAAGTTAGGAACTCCAATGCTGTGTCAGTCTTTATGGAGCATCGTGCTTGCTTCTCTTATTGGGCTGCTCAGGAGTCGAAGGTGAAAGTGTATGAGCTGAAACCACTTGAGGTCTGCTCATGGAGTTGGGAACTTCAATACCCTGTCTCTGGCGAAGAACAGCAAAGTTCTGACCATCCATGTGGAAGAGTACCTTTACAGGAAACCCCCATTTCTATCTAATTCCTCTACAACACAGTTCTGATGTAAAAGGTTGAAATTCCCTGTGCCGTCTCATGGTATGTGCTGAAAAATCCGGGAAGATCTTAATGTTGTTGTAGTCACCAGGTAATCAAGATGTGCGTACTGCACCCAACAATTCCTCCTTTATGTGATAATAATGGAAACGGTGCAGCTGCAGGCACGCTGTGAGGTTTAGGCAGCCTGTGAATGTGGTCCAGAATTAAGTCTGAGTTGGTAACAGATGGCTTAACTGCCCTTACCATGTTCTGAAAATAATTAGGTAAATCCACCGTGTCGATGTTATCCCCTTGATCCGGAGGTTATTTAGTCTGCTCCTATCTTCCACATCAGCTGATTTTCTGCTTGCTGGTTCACCTGTCTTTGAAGATCATTTACTTTCTCCAACAATTCCAGATGTGACTGTTCTTGGAAGGTCATTAGGTTTTCAGCATCTTCCGTGCGTAAATTTATGTCCGACATGAAACCATAAATTGCTTCAAAATCCTTTTTGAAATCGTTCCTAAGTTCCACCCTTAGGTTCTTAATAAGATTTAGCAGCATGTCAGCTGATGCAGGCAAACATGTAGCCATTTCAGATGGCATATCAGGATTAAAAGCAGCTGTCATTGTAAAAGGATTAGCCATAACATTTGTAGCCATCTTGGAGGTGGCAGCAGCCATCTTGGAAGTGACATCAGATCTAGGAGTAGCAGCCATCTTGTTGGTGGCTACATGTTTAACTTTTTGCACTATAGCTTTAATGGACCCAGTACCATCATTGTCTGAGTCCATTTCAGCCACCTCAGGGCTGTTTGAAGCCCTTTCCTCATTGCTCCTTAAGGATTGTGGCTCTTTAAATTGTTGAGGAGTGGGGACTGAGGGCCCCACACTGGGACTGACCGCTGCGAGGCAGAGGCAACCGATGGGGAGCGGGACCTCACTCCACTCATTACGGTCAGCGCAGTTGCATGGATAATTAAGCGACCAGGCTGCTTTATTCACAGACTGATCACAGTCTTTAATGGGCACAGAGCTGCTCACGACTGCACTTCCCAGATGCTCCGAGCATCTCCGACGCTCGGAGCTTGCGAGACTGTCATCAGAGCACGTAACTCTCACTGACATCACGGCAGCCGCGCTGGCATAAGTTCTGGCTCTGGGTGAAAGGTGGGAGGGTAGAGGTATCCGTGTCAGGTTTAGTGGGGACTCTGGCGGTGAAATAAGCTGCAAAACTGGCAGATTGGAAGGGGAGTGGGCATGCAAGCCCATACTCACCTCCCCAGTAGTCTTCACATTTTTTTTTTCATTGTGGAAGCAGTTTTTCCCGAAGTTCTTTGTTTCTGCATGTTCACAGAAGTTTCTTAAAGAGATATCAATTATTCATTTTCTCCAGTTTAAGCAATAACTTGTTGTTTTGGAACATTAAAGACCCAATGTCCTCAAAATGGTGGCCAAGACACGCCCCCCCGATACTCATATCTTATGAATGAATAAAGTAAAATACATATATACATATATATATAAAACAACAAAAATAGTCCTGCACTCCACTTACTGGTGTCTCTGCCTGGTGCTTATCGGCATAGTATAAAAAATTGCGTAGAGATAGCACTCCCGGGACTCCAAAGGTGTAAAAATAAAATTTAACTTTTATTTTCCAAATTTATTTTCTTTTACATCTGGATCTTTTAAATTTGGAAAATAAGAGTAAAATTTTACTTTTACACTTTTGGAGTCCTGGGAGTGCTATATCTTCACAATTTGTTTTATATTATATATATATATATATATATATATATATATAATTATTATTATTATATATTTATTTAGAGTTGAGACATTTACCTCACCATTTAAAAAAATAAATAAAAATACTACAGCTATAGCATAGATCACCTGAGAGGGGATATGATAACATTATATAAATATATTCGGGGCCAATACAAACCATTGTGTGGAAATCTATGCACAAACCGGACTTTACATAGGACACGAGACCATGCGTTTAGACTGGAAGAAAGAAGATTTCTTCTAAGGCAAAGGAAAGTTTTTTTTTGTTTTTTTTTACTGTAAGAACAATTAGGATGTGGAATTCTCTGCCTGAAGAAGTGGTTTTATCAGAGTCCATACAGATGTTCAAACAGGAACAAGATGCATACTTGCAAAAATAGAATATTCAAGGATATAACTTTTCAATGTAGGGTAATAGCTGCTTGATCCAAGGATAAATCTGACTGCCATTCTGGGGTCAAGAAGGAATTTTATTCCTAGTTTGCTGCAAAATTGCTTGCATCTGTTTTTTTTTTGCCTTCTTTTGGATCAACAGCAAAAACAAATGTGAGGAAGGCTGAACTTGATGGGCGCAAGTCACTTTTCAGCTATGTAACTATGTAAAAAAAACAATGTAATAGATGGCATGAAAGTTGAATGAGAGAAGTACTCCCTCTAGTGGAGATTTTATGATCATATATATATATATATATATATATATATATATATCTATATCTACACTGCTCCAAAAAATAAAGGATCTGAATGAATTAAATATTCTTCTGAAATACTTTGTTCTTTACATAGTTAAATGTACTGACAACAAAATCACACAAATTAAAAAATGGAAATCAAACTTTTCAACCCATGGATGTCTGGATTTGGAGTCACACTCAAAATTAAAGTGGAAAAACACACCACAGGTTGATCCAACTTTGATGTAATGTCCTTAAAACAAGTCAAAATGAGGCTCAGTAGTGTGTGTGGCCTCCACGTGCCTGTATAACCTCCCTACAACGCCTGTGCATGCTCCTGATGAGGTGGCGGATGGTCTCCTGAGGGATCTCCTCCCAGACCTGAACTAAAGCATCTGCCAACTCCTGGACAGTCTGTGGTGCAACGTGATGTTGGTGGCTGGAGTGAGACATGATGTCCCACATGTGCTCAATTGGATTCAGGTCTGGGGAACGGGCAGGCCAGTCCATAGCATCAATGCTTTCGTCTTGTAGGAACTGTTGACAGACATGAGGTGTAGCATTGTCTTGCATTAGGAGGAACCCAGGGCCAACCGCACCAACATATGGTCTCACAAAGGGTCTGAGGATCTCATCTCGGTACCTCTGGCAAGCACATGGAGGGCTGTGCGGCCCCCCAAAGAAATGCCACCCACACCGTTACTGACCCACTGCCAAACCAGTCATGCTGGAGGATGTTGCAGGCAGCAGAACGTTCTCCACGGCGTCTCCAGACTCTGTCACGTCTGTCACATGTGCTCCGTGTGAACCTGCTTTCATCTGTGAAGAGCACAGGGCGCCAGTGGCGAATTTGCCAATCTTGGTGTTCTCTGGCAAATGCCAAACATCCTGCACGGTGTTGGGCTGTAAGCACAACCCCCACCTGTGGATGTTGGGCCCTCATATCACTCTCATGGAGTCTGTTTCTGACCATTTGAGCAGACACATGCACATTTGTGGCCTGCTGGTGGTCATTTTGCAGGGCTCTGGCAGTGCTCCTCCTGTTCCTCCTTGCACAAAGGCAGAGGTAGTGGTCCTGCTGCTGGGTTGTTGCCCTCCTGCGGCCTCCTCCACTTCTCCTGATGTACTGGCCTGTCTCCTGGAAGCACCTCCATGCACTGGACACTACGCTGACAGACACAACAAACCTTCTTGCCACAGCTCGCATACCACTAGAGTGAAAGCACCGTCAGCATTCAAAAGTGACCAAAACATCAGCCAGGAAGCATAGGAACTGAGAAGAGGTCTGTGGTCACCACCTGCAGAACCACTCCTTTATTGTGGTGTCTTGCTAATTGCCTATAATTTCCACCTGTTGTCTATCCCATTTGCACAACAGCATGGGAAATTGATCGTCACTCAGTGTTGCTTCCTAAGTGGACAGTTTGATTTCACAGAAGTGTGATTGACTTGGAGTTACATTGTGTTGTTTAAGTGTTCCCTTTATTTTTTTGAGCAGTGTATATATGTTCTCTCTCTCACCCATTTTCAGCTATAAAAAATACAACGAAAATAATTTTCTGTATCATTTAAATATGTGATTATAGTCATAAATATAAATGTTTAGATGCACCTGGAAAGTGCAAGACTTTGTGTGTGCACCTTTAATCTAAGCCAGTTTATGAACGTTTACAAACTACATAGGTTGATATAAAGAAGAGGTAGATGAGTGTTGGTATGGCAGCTACAGACATGTAATTTGATTACAGCTCCTGTCATATTTAATTTCTCTTTTTCTCAACTCTGGGGTAATGATTAGTTTTCTGCCACAAGCCAATGAACTCATATTTTAACATTCGTAATAATTTGAATTTCATTTGATTTTTGCCACAGGATGATACTGTCCTTCCTATGCTTTTTTTTAAGGGTATCTACAAAATAATTCAAGTAGTCAAAGCCTCTTCTTGCGATTTCATCAAGGAGGGTCTAGAGTTTATTGATTATTCTTGGCAATACGGGGACATAAATGCAAAAGAAAAACTCAAAAGAGTTAGAAGGTGTTTGGGCGCTTCAAATAGTATGTAGGGTGCGTATAAACACAGGTGTTCCCAATCACCTTAGAGATACAAATAACAGATATAGGTGATAATACAATTGCCACATAAATACAACACCCAATGTGACACTTTATGTGGGTATACTTCCCAATAGTTGCGTCTAATGGTAACAGTACAATTTTTTTCTTGGAAAATCTACAAAAGACAGATATTGCCACACATAGTGAAATCCGTCTGATAATGTAATAAGAAGAGATATAAGATGTCACAAGTATAGAGCCGTACCAGGCTCTGTATGATCAGCATTGGGGTGCCAATAACTGGCTTCGAAAGTACTCCAAAAGCAGGATCTTCGCAGTAGTAGAAAATTTATTAAAACAATAATATTAAAATGAAATAAAAATAGGACATATATAAGCAGTGTGTAAAGAGATCATATTCCCTTTTATATCCTTATGGAGTTGAATTTTTGCGGTAAATCTTGTCTTTACTTCCGGGTCATGGCAAAATTCCGTTCATTTTTATATATTCCAGGATATAGGGCAACATTGCCCATATTTTAAATGGACGCTATAGTACTTCCTATATCAGTGGGAGATGACTGCCATGCATGTGTGATAACGTACGCACGCAACCGGAAGTTGACGTCGGCAGTCACATGACCCGGAAATGAACGGAATTTTGACGTGACCCGGAAGTTAAGAGAAGATTTACCGTAAAATTCAACTCCATAAGGATTTAAAAGGGAATATGATGTTAGTTCTGATTTATTCTGCACTGAGGAAGACTATTCATAGTCGAAACGCGTTTGCAATTTGGACTTTTAATAAGGACTTATTACATACCTTGCGGTAGTGTATACTATTATCTCCTTACACACTGCTTATATATGTCCTATTTTTATTATTATTGTTTTAATAAATTTTCTACTACTGCAAAGATCCTGCTTTAGGAGTACTTTCGAAGCCAGTTATTGGCACCCATAACTGATAACACAGAGCCTGGTACGGCTCTATACTTGTGAGTTGACATCTTATCTCTCTTCTTATTACATTATCAGACGGATTTCACTATGTATGGCAATATCTGTTTTTTGTAGATTTTCCAAGAAAGAATTGTACTGTTACCATTAGACGCAACTATTGGAAAGTATACCCACAAAAAGTGTCACATTGGGTGTTGTATTTATGTGGTAATTGTATTACCACCTATATCTGCAATACGGGGACATCGCAAGAACCATAACCACTACAGCTTATTATAATAGTTTTGGCTTTAGAAATCTACAGGTGCATTATGTAATTTATTATCAAACTGTTTTCAAGTGGATGGACAAAAAAAGAGTACATTTAAAAAAATGTCACTATAACCACTTCAATAGTTTATACTGGTTATGGTGCTTTACTGTACTTTTTACCACTGCATATCTTTTCAGCCTGGTGTAATGGATGGCATAAACAAAATATCCATGAGGTTTTTAGGTCCATGACCACTGCACACGAAAAACATATATATACATTGCTGGATGGCCTATATTTATATTCATGATCTTTAATACATGTCCACAATTGGGATAGCAATCCTTTTCCACTTTGGGGGCTATACATACATAATTAAATACAGAACAATACCCACAAATGCAATATTATGCACATTGCATATAAATAGTGAGATTAACTCAATAACCCACGTGCTTTTTAATTATTATCACAATCAGAAGATGAACACATTGAAATGTGATACAGTGACCTGCTAAAATGTGAAGTATGTTACTCAGCCTGGCAGATTTGGAGGTCATCTTTGAGCAGTCATATAATGATTGCTATCGCTAAGGATTAACCATTGCTCCATGTTCCAGTACTGATGCTCACATTCCCATTGAAAGTGCTTTCACTCATTGCCAGCATAACGTTTTCACCTTTGCTTGCTCCACACATTCATCAATGAGCATTAAACGCCCACGAGCCTGATTCTGGTTTACTGATTGTCCTTTTTAAAAATCAATTTTGGTAGGTACTGACAAATGCATTCCGGAAACACCGCACAAGACTTGCCATTTTGGAGATGCTCCGACCCAATCGTCCAGCCAATGACAAGTTAGCCCTTGTCAGATCTTTTTTGCTTGCCCATTTTTCCTGCTTCCAACAAATTAAATCCAAGAACTGTTTTACTTGCTGCCTAATATATCCTACGCCATGACAGATTAAATTTTAATGATACAATCAGTTATTCACTTTAGTGGTTTTAATGTTGTGGCTGAGCATGCACATTGATAAAGACTAAAGTTGAAACGCATTGTAAGTGGGCTCATGTGGACGATTTATATTGATGGGGAAACTTACCAATTCAACATACCGATTGTGGAATCTGCTTTCAAAGCAGAATTGTTACAAACTGCTATCAAAATACAGAGGATATTGCTGGCTCTTTAAAGGGACACTATAGTCACCAGAACAACTACTGCTTATTGAATTTGTTCTGGTGAGTAGAATCATTACCTGTCACTAGTCTAATACTATCCTTACCTTTTTGTGTCACATTACCCCACTCCCTCCATGTAAGCTCATTGAGCAGGGCCCTCAACCCCTCTGTTCCTGTGTGTCCAACTTGTCTGGTTACAACTACATATCTGATCGTCCATCCATTGAAAAGCCCTGCGGAGTTTGATGCCACTATATAAATAATATGATAACATAATAATAATAATTACCTTCAGGCTTTTTGCTGTAAACACAGTCTTTTTTTAGACATTCTCCAAGCACATACAGGAGGAATAGGTCAGTAGCAGAGAATAAAGTCCAGAATTATATGCAGACTAAGATTTAACTAAATTTATTGTACAAAATAAGAATAAGAAAACATAAAAACAAACAACTTGATTACTTTGGTTAATAAATAATATTACTAACCAAAAATTAAAATAAATGTGAAAGGTTTTATACTTGTAATTCTAAATGTAAGTCACTTAAACGGGTATACATAAAAATACCATGCAAACCTAAAATTTTTTCTCAATTAAATTAATTAAAAAAAATGAGTTTAAATTGATTTGATAAAAATGAAGTAGAACTATAAATCTCTTATTTAAAAAAGGAGATTCCTTATTTTAAAAATCACACCATATCAAAATCCGCATTTAGACCTCTCGGTTGTAGGGTTTTCAATTTGTAGATCCAGAACCCTTCTCTTTTTCTTAGTTTCAGCATAAGGTCTCCTCCTCTATCATCCAAAAATACTTTCTCTATCACAATAAAGTTAAGGTTATTATGAAAAAGGGGATACTTATTACAGTGTACTGGAACTAAATGAGTGGTAATCTTTTTGTGCATGTTATTAGTATGTTCCATACACCTAACTTTGGCCTTTTTGCCTGTCCTCCCTATATATTGTGCACCACATCCAGACGTGATTAGGTACACAACATGTGTGGAGGAACATGAAATTTTACCCTTAATTTAAAAAAAGCAGAAGTCTGTGTGCTCCTAAAATCTTTATGGACTTTATAGGAGTGCCCACACGCCTTACAGTTGCCGTAAGTGTAGAAACCGGCATTGTGTTCACTCCTATCTGTCCCTTTACGAAAAGTGCTTGGTGCCAACATATTTTTTAAATTATTGCCCTTTTTAAAAATGGTTTTAGGATGCTATGGTATTTTCAATCTTTAAAAAAAAAATCATCTTCTAAAAGAAGTGCCCAATGCTTTTTAATTATACGCTGAATATTGAAGGCTTCAGAGTTATATTGCGCATTAAAGACATATTCAAAACTGGAATTATTTCTAGTATAATTATTATTATTCAATAATTTTTCCCTATCTTTATAGCCTGTTTTAAAATCTCATCTAAAAATTCTTTCAGATAACCATTTTCTAAAAATGTTTCTTTTAAGACCTATGTTTGTTTAAAATACATATCTCTCTCGGTACAATTTCTTCTTATATGTGCAAATTGACTCTTTGGGACCCACCTTGTGGATGATGGCCACTAGTAGTGTCTATGAAGCTATTTGTGTCCGTTTAAAAAAAAAAAAAAAAAAAAGGTTTTGTTTTGACATGTGAATGCTCTTTATATGGAGTTAGATCCAAGACATCTATATCTTGTTTTCCAAAATTGGGAGTGAATTTTAATAACAAATCATTGATGTTAATGTGTTTGATAAAATCACATAGTGTATTTTCAGATCTATTCCATATAATTAGAATGTCATCAATGTACCTTTTACATTTGGCCAAGTTCGTGTCAAAACGATTGTTGTTCCATTTGGTAGACCTTTCCCAACAGTCCATAAAAATATTCGCGTAACTTGGCGCGAACTTGGTCCCCATGGCGCTACCCTTGATTTGCAGATAAAAATCTCCATTAAAATTGAAAAAATCTCCATTAAAATTGAAAAAATTGTGGGTTAAAATAAATTCAATAGCTTCTAATAAAAAAGACCCAAAGTGTCTGACCACATCATCATCTCTTTCTAAATTCGATTTCACCTCTTCAATACCACTTTTATGTTCTATTATGGTATAAAGAGAAGTTATGTCTAGAGTGGCTCACGTAAAATTCTCTTTCCATTCAGCATAAGGTCTCCTGCTCTATTATCCAAAAAATCTTTATGGACTTTATAGGAGTGAGGGATACCCAGGACACAAGCTACATTCACGGAATATTAAAGAATTACTGAATCCCTGAGGAAGTCCGGGTATTGAACGGATGAAACGTGTAGGCTTGGTGCTGTAATAGAGAGTTGTTTGTTTTTATTCTTATTTGTACAATTAATTTACTTAAATCTTAATCAGTCATCTTGAAGTGTTTCTTGGGATCCAGCCAGAGACTACATCCTTCCAGATGTGATGAGCATTAATACTACTTGGATTTTGTAGGTGTAACATTTCTAAGTGTCATTCCTTGTTCATATGGTCTACACTTATTATCTATTTCCACTCTCTCCTATATGCCTATTCGTGTCCGAGGATATTTTCAGTCATCATACAATATATGATATGCCTACAATCAATTTGAATCTTGTGAGTGCAATCTAAAGCGCACTTGTCATGGGTGGCAGTCCATAGACCAGACCCCTGTGCCTGATGTAGTTTATTAGGAGTCTTCAGCGTGGTTGTGGATACGTAGGGCCTGGTGCAGGGTAACTGCACGCCCCCTGGTGTTGAGCACCAGCGTTTGTGCGGCCGCTTACCAAGACCCAAGGCAGCTATTACGGAAGCCAGAGCAGATGAATGCGGATATGTATCCAGTACTAGAAACAAGGCAAGGCTAGGATAGGCACCAAACAAGAAAATAAGACAACACTAGTAGAACCTAGAACCAGAGAAGGATAGAAAGCTAAACCCAGAACATGTACACAATACATAAAGGAAACATTAACAGAACAGGGGCAGGACAGGACAGGACTGTACATGGACTGGGAATACAAAATAAAACAAGACAAAATATAATAGGCAAAACAAGAGGAGACAAAATAAGTACTATATATGTATAACATTGGATATTTAGACATACATAAATGGCCAAGATGTATGCAGCCCACCACTGCGCTAAAGTACTCCAATTTACGGTGGGTCCTATCTGCCTAGATATATTCCTGACTAAATAAACAATAATAAAACACACACAGCATTTACAGAAAGGGGCAGAGGACTTGGAGCAACTGCCTTCAGGAACCAACTGAAACAAAAGGATTAATGGAAAACAAACGGTGTGGCAACATAAAACAAACATATAAAGGAATCTAAGAGACTTGGAATTCCAGAAACGGAATACAGGAATGAACCCAGAAAACCCAGCATAAAGAAAACCAGACATGGAATAGAAAACTAGAAAAACCAAGGAAAACTAAACAAGAATTGTAAAAAAAGTACTGGATACCAGAATCCAAGGTCAGACCTCTGAACAGAACAGAGCAGGTCCTGACAGCACCACTTAAAGGTGTATCCACTTTATTACTCTATGAGGTTTTCATTTTCTCCCACTGTGGATACATTTTGTGATTCTATACTATTGAGTACCTGGAGGAGTCCTGTCATATTTTTCTACAGTTTTGGGAGACTGCTATTTTAGATAAACCTGTTTTGTGGGGTTTGTCTGTACTTCATACTAATTCCACTTTTTAGATTAAGGTGATAGCTTTTGTATTGTATACTTGTTCCTTTTTTCCTCATACTTTCATCTGATATTTAATTTGTGACAATATGAACATGTTTCCAGATCTGAGATTAATGGGGAAGCTAAATTCCAGTCATTGTTTAATAACTCTAGAAAAGAATCACATTGTGATGTAGTTAATAATATTGACAATTTATTCAACAAATTTGAAAAATTGTCAATGAAGGAGACAAAAAAATGGTGGGAGATCTCCTTCTTGGAATCTTACTTAAAAGAAGATTTGATTCCTAGAGGTCTAAGATTAGACAAAAAAAACCTGCAAATGTCTTAGAGAAATCAAATCATGCCATACGCTGGGATTCAGCTCTGGAAAAGTGTTCATCTATTCTAATGGAGATCATTATTGACTTTGAGAGAGAGAATTGGCAAGAAGTCCACAAGGAAACAGAGACTTTAGCTAGTTCACATACGCTTGATAAAAGTGCTCCTGATTATATTAGGAAAGAAAAAGTGCTATCTGAAAGAATTGAAAAATTGGATATGGGGCAGAGCCAGCAGGGCAACGAAGCGGTCGCAATTTTTGAAGCTCTGGCTCTAACACACTCTAATGAGGCATTTACTGGTGGAATCCGAGGCTCAAAGACCCCACAAACATACCTACAGTCGGCAGACACACCATGGGCCTCAAATCAAAAAAGTAAAAGCGGACACGGGCTCCCATGGCAGGGACATAGGAGACATGCTGCGGACCTCACAGCAGGCCTCGTGGTCCAAGATGGTGCAGGCCGACGACCTCACCTCCTACTCCTTGGAGTTTGCCTCAGGCATCCTGGAAGGTTCAGCCTTTGGGCCCATACCGGACCGTACAATGGTGCCACAGAAAACCGGGGACCCAGTCACTGCAGACCAACTTAAAAAGATGCTGGCGGACCTCCGTAAAGACCTGGAGACATGAGGCCATTGAAGGGGCCACATCCAAAATCTTACAGCTAGAGGCCTGCTCAAGCACCCACGACACCAGACTTACCAAGGTGGAACGGTAGGTAGCAGACCTGGCACAGCAACTGACCGCCACATTAGAACGGCTCGATGCTATGGAGGATCAGAGAAGGCACTACAACCTAAAAGTCCGGGGTATACCTGAGTTGGTAGACATCACTGACCTACCCAACTACATTCGGCGCTTCATTGGAGGAGTGACCCACTGAAGCAGGTGAAATTACTGAAGCTGGATGGTATGTTCCAGCTACCAAAACTGGCTAGAGCGCCAGCATCTGCAACCGCAGACCTCTTTCTCCGATTTCAAAGCCTCACAGACAAAGCCTCACACCTGGCGGCTCTACGAGGGGAAACTCCCATACAGTTCGAGGGCTCCTCATTTACACTCTTCCCAGACCTCACCAGGAGCACCCTCACAGAAATGACTACAACCTCTCCTACAGCACCTTCACGCCAAGGAAATCCCCTGTAGATGGGGAACACCACGAGCTGTAATGTTCACACATAAAGGGACTGACCATAGAGCACAAGAATATCAGGAGCTGGAAGCGCACCTATAATCAACAGGTATACTGCAGGCCTTATTGCCAACTTGAACAGGATTGTCCCGGCTGAACCCAGGAACCATACAGGAATTTACCCTGAGAGGGAAACACAGAGCCTCACCTAACAGACCACCCACTTGAGGGAGCAGAGGCTGAACCACCTAAGGGGACTCTATATTCCACCATGACCACATATTAAGTTTACCACAGTTAGAGAAAGTTTCAAAGTATGTATAGTATGTATATGTTCTTGATTTGTTCCTTTTTCTATTTTGCTCTGCCTTTTTATTTCCCTTTCCTTCTTCCTGTTACGCTCTCCCCAATTTACCCACACGGGCTGATAGCCTGAGTATGTGGTCACCCCAAGGAGTATCCTGAGCTTGCACTACTAGTATACAGGAATTTCTCCCACTTAGTACCTGCTGCCACACGCACCACATAACCGAGTAACCACTCTCGAGTGCCAATCCTTACACCTCTCCCCTGCTGAGCAACTGACGCTCTTACATTACTCACATAGTAATGCAGGGGCTGGGGACAAAAACCCCTCTGTGGGTATCACCTAAACTGACACACTTTTCTCACGTCCACAAGGTGCTCACTGGCTGATTCAGGTTAATATGTCTTTCATAATGTAATTACTTAAAACAAAATGTGCTATGTCAATGGATGCCTACTTATGTAGCTGGCAACAGCTGTCGGGGCATTGCTAGCATGTCTGTACCCTAAATGCTTAAATAAAGAATTTACTCTTTTTTTTTTTTTTATTTAATGATAAAATAGCAGAAACTAAGAATAAAAAATATTTAAGAGAAAGATAAGACTAGTGGTCTCCATTCCATCAAAAGCAAAATGAATAAAATAATAACTGCGAGAGATACTAGAAAGATTTGGAGGTATTCTAATCCAAATTTAAGAATGGATCAAGGAAGTCAGAGGGTTTCCATGAGAAAAGACAGGGACGCTTCTTTTTCTAGGAAAATAAATTGCCCCATTAGAGAGTCAGAATACACCAGGAAAAAGAAGGAGAACGAGCGGCATGATAGAGGTTTAGATGCAGAGACCCTAGGCATCTTTAACATTTCAGATTGCCCCCTTATATAACAAGAAATTTACCTTCAACACAAAGGTCTTAAGTTTGCCGCAAACAAACCGTCAAACTCAATTCAATTGAACATTGACACGCAGAAATTCATTGGGAAATTGTGCCTAAAAGATTTTTTTTTTATTAAAAAAGAACTAGAAGTGCCACTAATTGCCCCAAATGAGGTGATAAAAAAATCCCATCTCAAAATTTAAACCTAAGTAAACTTTCTTCCCTAATGATAAAGGTTCTCAAATTTAAGCTTTTATTTGAGAATTCTAAATAAAGATTTTGAAGAACTATGTAATAAAGTACGATTAACAAAAAATGGAATGACCTAACTAAAATTGAATCTTTAACTCTAAATAAGTTGAAAGAGAGAAAGGACATAGCAATTAAGAATGTGACACAGGTGGAGGAGTGGCGGTGATGTCCACTGATTATTATTTAGGCAAATCTTGTAGATTGTTAAATGACCAACAGACCTATTTAAAATTAAAAAAGGATCCTAATACCCATTTAAACCAAGAATTGGAGAAGCTATTAATAAAAGCAAAAACAAATGACTTGATAGATGATAACGTTTTTAAATTTCTTTTTTTAGAGTCACCGAGGATACCTACTTTTTACTTTCTACCGAAAGTCCATAAGTGTAAAAAGAAACCAACGGGTAGGCCAATAATAAGTTGCATAGAGTCACTCACTTGAAAACTCTCTGAATTTTTTGATTTTTTCTTACAGAAGTATACACAAAAGGCAGACTCGTATCTTAAAGACACCAAGCATCTAATACAGGAATTAAACAAAATAGAATGGAAAGAGAATTTTACGTGAGCCACTCTAGACGTAACTTCTCTTTATACCATAATAGAACATAAAAGTGGTATTGAAGAGGTGAAATCGAATTTAGGAAGAGATGATGATTTGGTCAGACACTTTGGGTCTTTTTTATTAGAAGCTATTGAATTTATTTTAACCCACAATTTTTTCAATTTTAATGGAGATTTTTATCTGCAAATCAAGTGTAGCGCCATGGGGACCAAGTTCGCACCAAGTTATGCAAATATTTTTATGGACTGTTGGGAAAGGTCTACCAAATGGAAAATAATCGTTTCGGTGCGAACTTGGCCATATGTAAAAGGTACATTGATGACATTCTAATTATATGGAATAGATCTGAAAACACACTATGTGATTTTATCAAACACATTAACATCAATGATGTTATTAAAATTCACTCCCAATTTTGGAAAACAAGATATAAATGTCTTGGATCTAACTCTATATAAAGAGCATTCACATGTCAAAACAAAACCTTTTTTAAAAAAAAAAAACAGACACAAAGCTTCATAGACACTACTAGTGGCCATCATCCACAAGGTGGGTCCCAAAGAGTCAATTTGCACGTATAAGAAGAAATTGTACCGAGAGAGATATGTATTTTAAACAAACGGAGGTCTTAAAAGAAACATTTTTAGAAAATGGTTATCTGAAAGAATTTTTAGATGAGATTTTAAAACAGGCTATAAAGATAGGGAAGAATTATTGAATAATAATAATTATACTAGAAATAATTCCAGTTTTGAATGTCTTTAGTACGCAATATAACTCTGAAGCCTTCAATATTCAGAGTATAATTAAAAAGCATTGGGCACTTCTTTTAGAAGATGATTTTTTTTAAGATTGAAAATACCACAGCATCCTATAACCATTTTTAAAAAGGGCAATAATTTTAAAAACATGTTGGCACCAAGCACTTTTCGTAAAGGGACAGATAGGAGTGAACACAATGCCGGTTTCTACACTTGCGGCAACTGTAAGGCGTGAGGGCACTCCTATAAAGTCCATAAAGATTTTAGGAGCACACAGACTTCTGCTTTTTTAAAATTAAGGGTAAAATTTCATGTTCCTCCACACTAGTGATGTACCGAACGGTTCGCCGGCGAACATAGCATGTTCGCGTTCGCCATGGCGGGCGAACATATGTGCGGTTCGACCCGCCCCCTATTCGTCATCATTGAGTAAACTTTGACCCTGTACCTCACAGTCAGCAGACACATTCCAGCCAATTAGCAGCACAGCCTCCCTAGCAGACCCTCCCACCTACTGGACAGCATCCATTTTAGATTCATTCTCAAGCTGCATGCTTAGTAAGAGGAGGGAAAGTGTAGCTGCTGTTCATAAGATAGGGAAAAGCATAGCTAGGTTAGGGATAAGGGTATGCTTTTTTTGATTTTTTTTTTCTATGTAATGTAAATGCACTTAGTTGTCTGCCACTGCTGCCAGATTCTGTGTCAGGCTCACAGTGCATACTGTGCCCATTTCCCCAGTCAGTGCCACCAATTACATCTGGTGTCACAATAGCTTGGATTTAAAAACAAAAAACTTTTTTCACTGTTATAGATTGAATAGCGGTCAGTTGTCTGCCACTGCTGCCAGCTTCTGTGTCAGGCTCACAGTGCATACTGTGCCCATTTCCCCAGTCAGTGCCACCAATTACATCTGGTGTCACAATAGCTTGGAATTTAAAAACAAAAAACTTTTTCACTGTTATAGATTGAATAGCAGTCAGTTGTCTGCCACTGCTGCCAGCTTCTGTGTCAGGCTCACAGTGCATACTGTGCCCATTTCCCCAGTCAGTGCCACCAATTACATCTGGTGTCACAATAGCTTGGATTTAAAAACAAAAAACTTTTTTGCTGTTATAGACTGAGATAGCAGTCCAGTGTCACATGGCGGGGTGTATTGCGGCTAACAGTGGATAAAGCCAGTGCCACTAATTAGATCACAATTGTCACAATGGCTTGGATTTAAAAACAGAAAAAACATGCTTTTTCACTGTTATAGATTGAATGGCAGTCGAGGAGGTGTCCCTTCGCGGGTGTGTGCGCTAACAGTGGATCATGACCAGTGCCACTATGTTAGATCTGAAGGTGTCTGTAGCGGATTTAAAAAACAAAACTCTTTTCCTGTTATAGATTGAATGGCAGTTGGAGTGTGTCCTTAAAGCGGGTGTGTTCGTAGCAGTGGGGTCGCTGACCAGTGCCACCAATTAGATCTGGTGACACGAAGCTTGGTTAAAAACAAAACACTTTTTTTCACTGTTATAGATTGAATAGCAGTCAGTGTCCTTAAAGCAGGTGTGTTACGCTAACAGTGGATACGGTGACCAGTGCCACCAATTAGATCTGGTGACACGAAGCTTGGATTTAAAAAAACAAAACACTTTTTTCACTGTTATAGATTGAATAGCAGTTAGTTATCTTCAAGCAGGTGTGTTACGCTAACAGTGGATACGGTGACCAGTGCCAGCAATTAGATCTGGTGTCACAATAGCTTGGATTTAAAAACAAAACACTTTTTTCACTGTTATAGATTGAATAGCAGTCAGTGTCCT
>OW240916.1:133548343-133630759 GCA_933207985.1 Pelobates cultripes
TCTCCTTGATCTTTCTGCTACCTTTGACACTGTTGATCATCAACAGCTTCTTCTCATTCTCTGTAATCTCGGTCTATGGGATACTGCTCTCTGACAGTGCTCCTCCTACCTCTCCCAGTTATTTTTCAGTGTTTTTTTTTCTGGCTCTGCCTCTTGTTGCCAGGCGTTACTATGGCAATGCTCCGACATCACTTAGGTTGCTGAGGAGTAAAGTCAGCCAGCAGCTGCAGGAGCTTCCGGTTAATGCTCACTACTCACACTCTGACCACCAGGCAGTGCAATGATCCACTTTCCTGGACACAGGTAAGAAGGGTGGGAGGGCATAAAGCTTTTTAATTCCCTTTTTAAATAAAAATGATAAAACAAATGAGCATTTGCTACCGTATACCCTCAAATGCAATATACATCCTGTGCACCCCTCACACAGGTAGTGCACCTCTACACACATGCACTGCACCCCTCACACACACTGAATCCCTCACAAACTGCACCCGTCACTGCAGTATGTGTGTATTTTGCAGTCTGTGTGCGCGCATTCAGCAGTCTGTGTATACAGGAGTCTCTATGTGCATTCAGCAGACTGCGTGTGAATGTATTCAGCAGTCTGTGTAGGTATTGCATTTATTGGAGGTACCAATAAATATAAGCTTAATTTTATTGATAACTTACATTTTTATTCCTCTTTATGGCTGAGTGGTTGCATAGGCAAGGCCCCATTGCATTACTTTGCCTGGACGCCTATAATACTGTTAAGACGGCCCAAGCAATTATAGCTATCTAGGACTACTGATTTGCGGTGTATAAACCGTGCTTTCTCATCGCAAAATGTATAAGGTTTTCACACTAATTTTTCTTAATGCATATTTCTATTCGCACTTGGAACGAGAATGTAAAAACAACAATAGGCAGCAAAATTTCACATCATTTTCTGGAACGAAAACTATGTGGACTGAGGCTTCCAGTACTTTGTATAATGGCACATCAGTAAATTTTATTAGATGTTATTCAACAAACAGTAAAATATGGTAGCTTGACAAAGGAATTACAAAATCTAGGGATGAGATAAAAAATGGGAGAATGTTTCCAATATGGGTACTTTGGCTTTTTTGGAAACAATTGCTATATTCACAGTTTAGTAATTAATCCCTCTGAGGTAAAGTCCATTTCTTCCACTTGTAATTAGAGGCAGGCTGTGATTTATTGTAATGTTGCTCCCCCAAAAAACAATTATTTATATACATTATTTTGTTTTCCTGTCTTTCTTTCACAATGAATGAACAAATTAAGCCAATTACTTTTCACATGTTAAAGAACAAAGTAACAGGAAGTGGTTTTAAACAATTTTATTGATTCCTTTGTAAGCCCAAGAGAAAGGAAAATAAGTTTTAAATTTTTATTACTCCAAACTATCTTATTTCAATCAGACACTGGTAAATTACACACACAGCACAGCTTTTCTTAAAACAAGTGAAATGGATGGACTTTCCCGTTTTACATTAAAAACAAAAAAAAATCTGAGTGATCGAAAATAGTTTATATACAAGTGCTAATTAGTTTGCAGATGATGCAGTGCCCCTAGTGGTCATGTCAGTTAGCTTGAGATCCAATTAACTGGCTGAAAATTAATCAGTAAATTAAAAAAAAATGTTTTCCCCTTACTAATAAAGAACAACATTTCTTTTTTTCTCAAAATTGCTGGAATTTTATTTGCCTCAGGCTTATGAATTGCAACCAAAGACATTGTGCAAAGAAAGCAAAGATTAAGTACACTTTAGGGAAAAGCTGATTATCCACATTGGTAACAAAGGTCAGTCTGAAGAAGGTGGGAGGAGGAGGGTAGAAAAGATAAGCGTTCCAATACACTTTATATAGTTTGCAACATTTAATAACAAGTTTAACCAAACTTTTCATAACAAATAGAAATTGTAGAAGGAAAAAAGTAAAAGAAAGAAAATAATAGATTATTTTAGCCATATATTTTATAATATTTAGACAAACCCTGCAATCAAAGAGCTTTAGTCCAAAGGAAAAAATACTGTAGAGTGGGAAGAGGGGTAAAGGATGAAATAAATGAAAAATATAACTACTGCATATTAACACTTTGTGAGCTATTTGAGCCATTGCATATGAAGCAATACATTGAGGCCCATATAGCACCAAAAGGGTTAACTAGCTCTTTAATTTGCATATATATATGAACCACAATGATGGGGGGAAAAATCTAAACAAAAAAATTAAACATAATAAAAACATTTAAAAAAAAAAATACTGAATCACAGCAACGTAAAAACTGCTAAAAATCGCCTGACGAAAAATAAAATAACCAGTTACTTTTGTTGGTTTGTCCCGGTTTTTCATTGCTACAAAATACGTTTTCAGCTTTGCAATGCCGTTAACCGCACCATAATATATGAAACCAGGCACAGAGAAACCATTTCCCAGCGAAACCGACCACAGAAATATACTATAGAGCCACAGTTTTCCATCAAAAATTGAATAACTTGCTTCATGTTGCAGGCTCATTTTGGTCACAATATGTTACAAAGATTTTTTGTTTTTACACGATGAAACCATGTTTGTCTGGAACTATTCTAATGTTACTAGAATGATGAAAGTACAGAAACAATCCATTGTTTATCTTAGAAAAAATATGATGTGTTGAAACTGGAAAGGGAGTACTGCGCCCAGAAATAGGATCACATGGAGATCATTCATCGTCGCTCCCACTTCCTTCCGATTGATCCTAAGGAAAACCAAAAACAAAATGGATATCAGTGGTTTTTACAATGTTACAAAGGATACTGCCACCACCTTGTAATCAACATAGTTTATAAAAGAGTCAGGGGCAGAGCCAGCACAAGTCAAACACAGCCCTGGCCAATCAGCATCTCCTCGAAGAGATTAACTGAATCAATGCATCTCTATGGGGAAAGTTCAGTGTCTGCATGGAGACACTAAATGGCATGACTGCACCGCGTGCAGCACTGCCATGGGAAGCACCTCTAGGAGCCATCTGAGGAGTGGCCAGTAGAGTTATCCCTAGGTTGTAATGTAAACACTGCCTTTTCTCAGAAAAGGCAGTGTTTACTGCAAAAAGCCTGAAGGGAATGATTATACTCACCAAAACAAATACAATAAGCTGTAGTTGTTCTGGTGACTATAATGTCCCTTTAACCCCTTAAGGACACATGACATGTGTGACATGTCATGATTCCCTTTTATTCCAGATGTTTGGTCCTTAAGGGGTTAATAGTCACTAAATCACAATTCATAATTTGTGTTCTAAATGGAGTCATGTATAATTCAACTATTGTTTTAATTGCATCTTCAATCATAAAAACTGAAAACTAGTTTAAAGGGATACGATAGTCAACAAAACAACTTTAGCTTAATGAAGCAGTTTTGGTGTGTAGATCATGCCCCTGCTGTCTCACTGCTCAATTCTCTGCCATTTAGAAGTTAAATCACTTTGTTCGTGCAGCCCTATTCACACCTCCTTACATGTGATTTCCACAGCCTTCCTAAACACTTCCTGTAAATAGGAATCTACTCTTTACACCTACATTATTGCAAATTCTGTTTAATCTAGAATTTCTTATCTCCTGGTCTATTAATTGCTTGCTAGACCCTGCAGGAGCATCCTGTGTGTGATTAACGTTTAATTTACAGTGCAGGAGATAAAAAAAAAAAAAGTAAGTTATATCTGATTGAAAATTAAACCATTTTGTTTTCATGCATGCAGTGTGAGTCAGTCAGGGGAGGTGTTTCTAGAGCTGCATAACAAACAAAAGTGACTCAAACTCCTAAATGGTAGTGGATTGAGCAGTGAAACTTCAGAGAGACAAAATGTGCATCTTAAAAACTTACATTATCTTCCAGATCTTCGTCGCTGTCATAGTCACTCACAACCGGCTTTGCTTTTCCACGACTTAGACGTTTCTTTCCCTTTCCCTTGTCTCGGCATTTGTCATCCTTTTTATTTAGTTTGATTTTGACTTTCACAGATTTTGCTGTGGGATAAAGTTTCCAAAATCAATATATCATTCTGCACTACAACCTCTAAATACAATTGGTGTCACGTTACTTAAGTAACAGCTAATTCAGTACCAAAGAATCGTCAGTTGATTTTTTGAAAATTGAATATACAAATACAAAAGAAAATCAATAGATTAATTGAGATAAAATATTATGTACCTGGGGTAAATATTAAATATAACATGTATTCCAAAAATGAGGCAATATAGATTAAAATCATACTTCAATATTGCTTACGTGTGTATGTGTGATGACACGTGTACATACACTGGATAAAATTCTGGAATTGAGCACACTGTACTACTACAATATTGCTGTAGTTAAGAACTTAAAATCAGCTCTCATAGACCACTCTAGATTGTATTGGCATATACCCATTAAAATGAAACTAAGCAAACACTAAATCCTGGGCTCCTGGATTTCTGGGTTTGAGAAACAACAACGCAGTTTTACAATTAGTATAACAGAAGCAGAAAACTAAAACAATCCCTCCCCAATAAACATCCAAACAGCCCAACAAAAACACCTGTAAAAAATATTATTAGGGTAGACTTTTGCGAAAGCTTGTTTCAGATGGTTTGTCCAAATCAAATGCCTTTTATTCTACACCCAGATAGATTGATCATCTGGGATTTACCTGTGGAATAGTTGAAACAGACTCCAGAAGTTAATCTTGGATGATCGAATTGGCCAGTGTGGATTAAAAGGCATTTGATTCGGACAAACCACCTGAAAGGAACATTTGTGCAAGTCTATTTTGGGGTGGACAATATGCATGCAATCCTGTATTTCTGGGCAAAACTGCACGATGACTATGATCTGGCAAGTAAATATGCCAAAAAAATGTATACACTCTGTGTAAGCCTATCTAAAGCCAGATCTGTCTACGTCATGTTTTATGGACCACATTGTCCATTTAAAATGTAATTTTGCCAATTTCATACAAACAATATTTTTCTAAAAAAGTTTGTTATAAGAAACAAGCAGTAAAAGCTCTTTAGCTACAAAATATAAAAATGTATACTTTAAAACAACATGAGCACCAACTATATGTTTATAAAGACAACTCTTTAAATCAGCCTCAACATATTTCTCTAACTGTTGAAATTTTCTTGGGGTTATATTTTGATATTCACTGAAACACATACAGTACTGCATAAAGGAATAGCTGCTTTAATCAAAAATCAGTAAGCTTGTGCTTAAGTATTGTATATTTTTCATTATCTGGTCGCAATTACCAATCTATAATGGTTGATTGTGTAGGCTAGTCCAAATTTCAGCTAGAAGAAGCTGTATGACTTACATATTGATACTTGGCTGTCAGCTCATCAGAAATCAGTATTCAGTGAATTGATCCCACACCTTACATTAAAAAGAGTTACTACTGCACCCTGGTGGTGGCAAGAAGAAAACATTATCAGCTGTCCTCCCTCATACACCACATGCTATTGCCTGACCATTGAAAAAAAGCTGTGAATGGTAGTTCTAGTTAAAGGGACACTATAGTCACCAAGACCACTTCAGCTCAATGAAGTGGTCTGGGTGTCAAGTCCCTCTAGGGTTAACCCTGCCTGATATAAACATAGCAGTTTCTGAGAAACTGTTATGTTTACATCTGGGGTTAAGCCAGCCTCTAGTGGCTGTCTTCTGGACAGCCACTACAGGCGCAGAGCGTCCATAGGAAAGCATTCGGCGCCCGTTACGTCAGAACGGGGGAGGGAGGTAAGGGAGGCGGGGGAAAAGGGTGAGTAGCTGAAGGGGTTTTAACCCCTTCAGCGCAGCGGGAGGGGGACCCTGAGGATGCGTGTCAGGAAAACCAAGCGGTTTTCCTGACACTATAGTGTCCCTTTAATAACAATAGTTTGGTCACATAATATTTTATTTTTATATTTATTTTGATCGGGATTGCAGGAAGACATTACTTAAGAGGGAAGAAGGAGGACTGCAATAATTGTTAAGGCTTTGTTAAACGAGTTTAATACATAAGTATATAAAGAAAGATTGCTCACTAGTATTGTGATTTGCCTGAAGCCTTTAAAAGCTTTTAAAATTACAAAACAGGTCACCCTCCCCCAAAAAAAGAATAAAAATAAAAAAAAACAATTAAATATACATTTAACATTTCATATACGTCTTAATGAATGAAAATGGCTAAAATGTAACCCCTTAATGACCAAACTTCTGGAATAAAAGGGAATCATGACATGTCACACGTCATGTGTCCTTAAGGGGTTAAAGTTATTTTTCCAATTTTGCCCTAAATCGGTCAACTCTGCTTTCAGTTGATTTATTAGTAACAAATTATTATTTTATTAAAACAAGTTTTGTTATTCTTATGTATTAATGCATAAGCATTTGAACTTCAAGTTTTTTTTAAAATTTACAATTTTTTCAGTGGCATATTTTAGGATCTGTTCAGTGAAATAAGTGCACAATTTTAGTTCCGGAGTTCACTGTTTAAAGCAATTCTAATTTTTTCTAGAATATCTGAAGAGGATGTTCTAGGAGTCTTAACAGCTCATGTAGTGTTGAAATTACAAATATACTTCCAGTTCCCAAATAACGTACGGTGCATGCACAGCTAAAGCTACAAGCATACTGCCAGTCACTGTTCCATGCACACCACTGAAATGGAAAGACAAAGAAAAGTCATTATCCAAAGAATAAGGCATAGCTGAAATGACAATGAAATAGACGATCCTTGTTCCACTCATGTACACCACCTTGTTCCACTCATGTACACCAAAACTGGCAAGCAGACTGCCAGTCACTAATTAGATCTTGTTGCCCGTACAGTTAAACTGGCAAACAGATTGAAACACCAGCACGACACCCATACAGCACTGTAATAAAAAACAGACTGTAAAGTACTGATTAAATGATGTGCCACAAAGTGTCACGTATACATTCTCTCCAGATGCTATGCCCAAAATAAATCATCTTTCCAGGAATAGGAAAAGTGCTGTTCGGCAGTCCTATTCCACAAGACCGGGCTTTTGTGACATGCCAGTGGACGGTGCGGATCCATACTGTTATGAAGCCCCACGTCAGTCCATGGTGGCAACGACGTCGACGTGCGGGTGACATCATGCAGAGGATCCGCGCGCACGTTTTGGGGTCATAGGCCAGATACGGCCAATTGGAATCACAAGAGGGATACTTAAACCCACTCATTTCTTCTGCTCATTGTCTTGTCGTGGTTTCCCTTTGCTGGTTATCAGAGAGTGTGTTCCTGATCGTGTTTCTTTGGTTATTGACTTTGGCTTCGTTCTGACTTCCATGATTTCTGGTATTCCCTGACTATTGGCTATTCCTTACAACTGTGTTTCATTCTGTGTTCCTGACCCCGGCTAGTATTTCGACTATTCTCTTATACGTTAAGTCCGGCCATTCTAAGGTCCGTTTAGACGTTATCATAATTCCTACGTGTGATTCTAATACTGCGTGTTGGATCAATTGTAATTCTGACACAAAGGAACCGCTATTAGATGAGCAGACTTATCAATATTCCAGGGACAGGTGTAATATAATAATGTGCATACAACAGTTGTGCACAGCTGAACTAACAAGACAATCACCCGTCAAACCACATTTCACACACATACTACTGTAACATACAGCATACTGGCAGCCGCTGATTAATTATTTCATGCCAACACTACTGTAAAGCCACAGATTGACAAACATTTTATGCATACACCACTGTAATATAAAGCAGATTGACAGCCACTGATTAACAAACATTCTATGCACACACTAGTCTGATATAGAGCACACTGTTAGCTGCTGACTAACCAACATTCCATGCACATAAGAGTGTAATAAAGAGCAGACTGTCAGCTGCTGATTAACCAACATATTACAAAGTCAGTCAAGATTACCCAGCCAAGCCATTCATGCATACTGTAATGACAAACGGACTCTATGCTCATCATGTTGGTTTAACAGAATCTTTGTTTCATGTCTTCTGTTTTATTATTAGGATATAAATATGTTGGATTCCGTGACCAAGGAAGGAGTCACCATTAAAGAACTACTGAAGTCACCCAGGCAAATTAACTTCACTGATGTGGTCTGGGTGCAGTGTCCCTGTCCATGGCAGGTTTTTTTGTTTGTTTTTTAGAATCTGCAATGCTTACATTGAAGGGTTAAAACCATCTCTAGTGGATGTCATACAGACATCAGGTCCTCTATGAGGAGCATTGTATTGGACCAATTATGAAGGCCATGCTACCTCCATGACATCACAGGAGGAGGATAGGTAAGCAACAAGGTAAACATTTACTTGAGGCGGGCACACAACTATATCTAACAAGGAACAGGGACACTAATGCTTGAGTTTTCCTTCAAATTACAATATATTCAAAATGAATAATATATTGCAATATAAAAAAAAATTAATAAACTATTCCGGAGTGAAATAAAATGCTGGAAAAAAAATAGTGTAGGATTAATGTTGTGTAAATTATATATTAATAAAATTATGAAATAAAATACATTTAATTAAAACAAACATAAAACCATTAAATAAATAATCATACATTCAGATTCGGATTCGTCGTCATCCTCTTCGTCATCCTCATCATTGCTATCATCCTCACTCTCTTCCTCTTTAGCAATCTTTTGCCTGGCGCTTTTGAAGACTGATTGTAGAACAATGGAATCCTCGTAGATCTAAAAAAATAAATAAAAAAAATTAAAAATTAAAAATAAATAAATAAAATAAAAAAGGGAACAACTACATTTATCCAGTAGTAAGATTTTTGGCATTTGTAAAATAAGACCAAATTGGTTAATTTAATTTTAGTTTAAAACTTTATACACAGAAGGATTCCATTTAGAACGAACACACAAATGTTATGGTATAAGAAGTACCATACTCTAGTTACCCCATTCATTATAGGTGCAGAATTTTTTTTAAAAACAAGGACATTTACAGTTTTTGTTAAATGCCTTACCTCCGTAATGCACTAAAATGGAAAGAGGGAGTGGGCAAACTATTGAAAGGGCTGGTGTGGCGGAACCAACCTCACTAAATACCGGGCAGGTAGCCCCTTTAAATCAGATCTCTGCTTGACCCCTCAACACGGAGCCTTGTCTTGTTCTTGGGGGGGATTTATTGTATGCTGCTACAGTTTGATTGCCAGAAGTGTAAACCTATTTCGTATGTTTTTTTTTCCCGTTCGGTTGTTTGCAGTATTCTTATGGTTCCAGTTCGGGAGTTTGAAGCGTTCGTGTGTTTCCAGTTCGGGAGATTGGTGTATGGAGTTGCTGCCTGTGAATCTGGAAGGGAATATCTCCTAAACGGCTTTTAACCCCTTTTATGCCTGGAGGTGCCGTTACAGCTGGTAAAAGCATTCGGTGGGGCATTGTCCATTATTAACATTTTGAACATGAAACACATTCTTTGTGTATGAATTAAACGAACATACAAAGCATCAAAACCACAAAAGCCCCCTGTCATATTTATATTGCCAGGAATGCCCTGCATGAATTTGTTAAAATGCTCAAGGCATGATTTGACACTTACCTGGGTCTCAGCTGTTGAGAATATTGCTTTTGTTCTTTTTATTGGTAAAGAAGCTGAATGACCGCTTATTCTGAACAAACACTTGTTTAACTTATTTATTGCCTTAAGGGACACTCTCAGCCAAAGAATGCCCACACTAGCAGGAGGCTTTTTCTACTAGGGAAGACCAAAAGCAGCACAGGTGCCTGACAGGTAAGAGTTATACATCATGCTAAAATGGTTTGAAAGGTTATGGCCTCAATTTAATATTTTTGAAAAGCTTTTCAAATGATTTAATCTTTTTTTTTTTTTTAAACTTTTAAAATTATTTTCCCCAAAAGAATATTTAAAAAATATAATATATAAAAATATACATCAATAGATCAAAAACAATTATCACAATATTAAAATATTTTTCATAATATTAAATCATTTGAAAAGTTTATCCAAAAATATTAAATCGAGCCCTTTGTTGGGACCAGGTATTTTTGGGCCCATAACTACACAATAGGCTGAGGTGGTTATGGTGCGGAGTGTTCCTTTAAGGCCAAAAAGTCAAGACAAATGGGTTTGACCATACTCTAACAAAATGTATTAAATCAAATAAGCAATATGCAAATAGCAATTACAGACTTCTTTAATAGTGTATCATATATTTGTCATTCTGATGGCAACATAGTTAGGTGGTCTACTGGAGATATTCATTACGGAAAAAATAAGACTTTCATCAATGTAATTTCCAATTAAGGGGACACTAACAACTTCATTTTAACAACCTTTAGTTCACTAATTAATAGGCATGGAAGCGCAGCTTCAAGCCACACCATCAAACTCTCTGGTTGTGAGAGCGGAGATTCTTACTTTCCGACTGATTCCGTGACTTCACGCCAGTGCAGTCAGAGTCACCAAAGAGAATTATTGTATTCATCGATTCTCTATGGCATTATCTTAGGCGCATTGCAGGAGACTCGGTGCTGCCTAAAAGGGGAGTAATTTGTTTTATTTATTTTTTACACTGGGAGACGAATTGATAAAGGACATCGGGTCTGTAGCATTATGAATGCAGATATGAATTCCTAACACTACACTGTTCATTTAAATGAAGTGAAGTTTTGAAAAATCAGGTATGTGGTAATATGGCAAAATCTGCATATTAACTGTTCAGGCTGTAATTTGTTCCCCAGTGCATTTTGTTACAAATCTAACATATTCAGTAAGAAAGGCAATTAAGCATTTCTATTTTTGACAGTCATGAGTTAATAAACTCACCTGGGACCCTTCTAAATTGAATGTCTGAGCATTGTGGCACAGTAACATGACATCTTTCTCTAGGTCACCGATACTCCTGTATTTGTGATTGCGAATTCTTTCCTATTTAGAAAGAGAGCAAAATTAAAACACAAAACAATATTAAATAATAATTATGCTTAAAAACATCAACAAACACAAGACCAGTGTCGACCAACGCACCTTTCCAAGAGATAAAATTTTCCAAGATACACCTATGTTAAAGACTGCATTCAGGATTTCAGTTCAACGTGATTGCACTCGTTGAAAAACACTGGTTATTTATGGTTTATACATTTCCCTAGTACGCCAATATGGCACGACTATCTCACAAGACATGGTTCACCAGAACATGCATTTTTAAAATCACATGATTTTTAAAACATTTTATTACGAGAAAAGTAATGCCAAGCCTCCATAGCAAGCCAGTAACCAACCTCATGCTGATGAATTGCATTAACAACGAAACAGCTGTCCATGAGTGGTTCACTGGCTTTGCTCCTCTTCCTGGGTTGTGTTTCAAAGCAGTTGTATACAGCAGACACATACTCCAAGGAATCCATGTGTAAAGTGGAATTATGAGGCAAAAATGTGGTTCTTTGTTGAGCTCATTTGCATACCCAGAATCCCTTGCAGTAGTGAGAACACTGTTAAAGTGAGATTTCTGTGGGAAAAGCAAGTCTTATGGCTTTACTGGTGTGTGTATTTGTGTTTAGCAATGTATTAACTATCCACTTACTTCAGGTGGATGGGGTTTTCATCCACACTTTTTTCCCCAAACACAACTCGTTTGGTATGTACTTTGCGAGAAAAAAAAAAGTATTTAACCCCTTAAGGACACATGACATGTGTGACATGTCATGATTCCCTTTTATTCCAGAAGTTTGGTCCTTAAGGGGTTAAATATATTTTTGTTCCTAAGCAGCTGCAATGCCAGAGTTCGTCTTTTTCACTAACATGCTAAACACAACACACTGCTTTGTGACTATGATAAGAAACTGAATGGAACAAGAACATGGTCAACTGGAGTTAGAGTCCCTCATCTGCCTCAACTGAGTCTAACTAGTACTGAGTAAGGCTGTTGCTTGACTCCAGCAATGCTGGAGCAAGTGTGGGGGGGTTGGGGGTATAGTGAGATTTTTCATTGGAGTGAGACTTTGATACATACACTGATCAGCCACAATATTAAAACCACCTGCCTAATATTGTGTAGGTCCCCCTCGTGCTTACAAAACCGCTCATATGCGCCAAGGCATGGACTCCACAAGACCTCTGAACGTGTCCTGTTGTATCTGGCACCAAGACATTAACAGCAGATACTTTAAGTCCTGCAAGTTGCGAAGGAAGGGCCTGCATAGATCTGATTTGTTGTTTCAGCACATCCTACAGATGCTCAATCTTGAACTCTGTCATGTTCCACAAACCCTTCCTGATCAGTGATTGCAGTGTAGCAGGATGCATTATTCTGCTAAAAGAGGCCACTATCATCAGGGAACACCAAAGCCAAGAAGGGCTGATCTACAACAATATCTGGTAGGTTGTTGAATATGTGTATAGTATAAACATCAGGACCCCATGCAAGTAAAATTTAATGCAGTTTGTTCAGAAATGTTGACATTTATTTCCCTATAGAGGCAATAATAAATGAAACATAGGAAAGGGTAATCTCTGATGTATTATTGTAAACAGTGAAATTGAGACATTTTGGTAACATATGGTGATACAAGCTAATTATTATTATACACTTTGTTTCCTTTTGGATTACAATTTGATTCTGATGCAACTTTCAACTAAAAATGCACACATATCTTGTTCACATGTGAGAAACTGTCATAGTTTTTCTTGTATTCCTTTCTAGTTGGTGACTACTTTGTTTCAGTATATTCCTTAAGCTTGACAAAAATTGACAAATGGAAAAGGTACCTCAGTCAAGATTTTTAGCCGACACTAGCAATGGATTTATGGAATAAAGCATGGCCATCGGAGGATCCCACAGATCCTCACTGTTGTACTCATGCACATGAAAACCCCCAGATGTTGACAGAGCCACTTTAAGTTAGTCGTCTACACCTTTACCATTGGCAAATGTTTTTTATTATTTGTTACAGTTATCTGGTGGGGTTAGAGGCACACAGTCAGTGGTTTGTCAAGGCAGCAAAGGAATATTAATATCTCAGCCAGCTTCTACAATTTATTAAGACCCTCTGCCCATCCTGGTCCACCTGGAGAGGTTCTGGGAATATAGAGACAAAGACAGCCTCTTGCTTCCCAGCACCTCTCCCCTGGCATATCAAAACACAGAGGGATTGAATCAAAGCTGGAAACTGGAAATAAACTGTCTTATTGTTGTGTGTCTGTATGTGGGGTTGTGTGCATGTGTGTGTCTCAATTATATTACACAAAAATCAACATACATTTATGTACTACAGTTCTGGAACATATATTAGTGCCATATTACGTGTGTGTGTGTGTGCATATCAAGACTAGATGAACGTATGTGCATGTTCATTTCAACACAACACACAACTCATCTGTTAACTCTCTATTTTAAAAAACAAAACCACATTACATATTCACCCCAGTGAAACGGTGGAGAGCTAAGAATATTTTCACTTACCCTTAGTATATAGGTAAGGTATAGTATCCTACAATAACAAAATGCTTATATACTGTAGTATATCCAGTATTATACAAAAAAGATAATATCTCAATATTGCTACACTCACATTTAACTGAGCCCCATAGGAAAGACTCAGATCACTTGAGTAGGTGTGTTCTATATTGACACTTCCCCTCTTCCTCTGTATCTGGATGTACTTGCAACACAGAATTGAAAAAGCTGTTATATCGGGGAAATGCTTCTCGGGAGCTCCATTGTAAGGACTTTTTGTTTTATATACATTTGTTTTTATTCAAGTTGCAATAAATAGTTTTTTAATCCTTCCTGGAGACTCCACTTTACTACCATTGGTTCTGTTACAAAGAAGGGTTCTGTGTCCCCTTTATAGACACACAAGCCTACAAACTAAGAGCCAAGTATAACAGGCTCTGGAAAAGGTGAGCAGTTTGCAACCTTAAACATTTTCACATGTATAATATTGGCATATTGCCAAGATTTTCTCTTCCACTTTCTGTGTTGCAAGTACATCCAAATACAGAGGAAGAGGGGAAGTGTCACCATAGAACACACCTACTCAAGTGATCTGAGCCTGTCCTATGGGGCTCAGTTAAATGTGAGTGCACCAATATTGAGATATTATCTTTTTGTATAATACTGGATATACTACACTATATAACCATTTTGTTATTGTAGGATACTATACCTTACCTATATAGTAAGGGTAAGTGAAAATATTCTTAGCGCTCCACCGTTTCACTTTGGTGGATATATATACCACACAGTGAAGGTTTTCTGGTTATATTTGCTGTGAATGTGAGGGAGATTCACATATAGACTTAACAGCTAACCCATTAAATATTATCTTGCTTATTTTTTAAGCACCTATAAAACAGATTTACCGTTTTAAAAACACATTACAGACAAATGGACAGGAATTACCATATTTATTTGAATCTAATGCACACCAATTTTTGAAACCTGAAAAAGGTTTTTGCTGACGAATGCAATGCGCATTTATAAGAAGATACTACTATACAATATTGTGCTACAATGAAAATGTTTATTGCCATATACCATAGTAACATTATTGGTATTTGCATTTTAGTGTTACATGTTAAGCCTTTTGTTTCTTAAGCCCTCATTCAGGAACAAAATTTGCCTACGTGAATTCGCCAGAATGAAATTCGCTTGTGTGAATTTGCTGTAAAATTTAGCATTTTGCCCTGAATGTAATGCCATCGAATCTAATGCGATTCAAATTTTGGAAACTTTATTTTCCTAAAAAAGGTGCGCATGAGATTCGAGTAAATACGATATATTTATCCTTTCATAATTTAACATATGTTAATACTAAGGATCATACCTTAATTTTTTTGAAGTCAACAGGTTTGCGGATTAACTCATAATACTCTGGTAATTCTTTTCTAGATGGAAGTTGTATGAAGACTTCACTTAGCTGCCGACCAGAGCTGGAATAAATTAGGTTTCAAATTTATTTTAACTATAATTAAAGGTTTATACAAATAAGTTGATACTTGTTACATAAATGCATTGGAATATACTTGACACACATGCAGTTAATAAACCCAGAAATCATCTCAAGAGCAACATGCAGTAAAATAGATTTTACAGTGTAATGTGTATGTTAGGTATAATAATGTATGCTGTGAGGAATTTTCACCTTAATCGTCTTTTGATTTTATTGTAAGAAAATTTCTTACCCATTTCAATGGCATGGGCATTAGGGAATACATTCTACTCTTCAGGGTGTAATTCAAATTGCATGTTATGTGTACATTGCAGTTGTATTTAATTCTGCAGTCAGCGTGGCATTTCTGAAAAATGCATACTATTAGATAAAAAAAAATAAGAAATATCTTTTTAATTTATTTTTTGCAAAGTTGTAGTGTGTATTTCTATCACACATCTAGCTAGCTACATAGATAGATATAACAATGATAATATTGTATGCTCTAGCTTGTGTGCACAGGCTCTGAAATGTATGATTAGATTAGAGGGTCAATGCGTATAAGCTACATGAGATGAATGTTATTCAAGAAACCCACTCATTCATATCAAGAGGATGAAATACAAAATATAATGTAAGATTTTTACTAAAGAAATAAATAGAAGCGCATACAGATAATGGAACAATTTTAGAGCAAAGATTGCCACCTATGGGCAGACACAGGGAGCAATGGATAGGCGAGACAAAAACCAAAGAGAAATATTATGCATTGCTTAGCAATGATATTCATTTTAAAAGCAAAATGGCTGTACATAATAAAAAAAATTGAGTTTCTTTATTTAATGATTGATAATAAAAGGCAAAGACAAATAAAAGAAAACATTTTAATCTGGTTGCTTTCAGCTATAAGCAAAAAAACATGATTGCAAACCATTTCAATAAAAAACAAAAAACAAAGCTATCTATGGCTATGTCCATTCACTCTGCACTAAATAAAATGATTGCCCTATTCTCTGCTGGTGTGTAGAGCGCACGCGCTGCAGTGCTACTACGGTTTCTAGGCAACAGGAAGATGCCTGCCGGAGAGAGAAGAGACGGCATTGATGGCCATAAGTATTTGTGGCAGAGGGCTACAATCATCAGCAATCCCTTTTTAGAAATAGTACATATGATTGTACTTTGTAATAGTAAACATGAGGGCATAATGTAAACATAAAATGACCAAAAACAATGAACGTTAACCAAAATGTTATGGAATTTTGGTTTAATAAAACGCAGTAAATTCTACATAGACTGCAGAATGTGATCCATTAATGTAATACATTGTAAATAATTTGCTGGCATCTGTAAGAGGGGAAATTACGGAGCACATAAATGGCTAAACTGTTCCCAATGGCATACTATAAAAAAAATAAAATAAAACATCCTATAGCAGGTGGCTGAGGCAATTAATTTGCACTTTTCTTGGATGTAATTTACAGACCTCTCCAAAGAGTCAAACGTGACTTTTAAAATGTAATATACTGCTTTAGTAAACATATTTAAGGTCATTTGGAGTTATGTGTGTTATCAGTTTGCTTTTATTTCAAACACAGTTGAAGGCTTTTGGGAAATGGTAACATTACGCTGTGAAAATGTGAAATGTTTCTGTGATATTATGTTTTGCAATGTCTTGAGAAATCCCTAAACTAAAACAATACCTATGATAATAATATAATCCCTAAACTAAAACAATACATCTAATAAATCATATAATCCCTAAATTAAATCAATACATCTAATAATAATAATAATTATTATTATTAGATAATCTCTAAACTAAAACAATACATATGGTGATTTTTTTTATCAGAAAACACCCAGAACATTAAGGATTTCACTGTGCTACTCATTGTAGTGGTTCTAGTGCAATGGTTGCTGCCTCGACTTCTACTTCATCCAAGCAGCTGCAGAAGGGCTGAGTTCTGGATGCTGGTAGAGACCTGGTTAAGTTTAATCAAAACCACTACAATGATCCAATGTGGTTTTCGCACTTAAAATACCCCTTATTAGTTACTGACATGACTCCATGTGCACATTTTCAGTTTCTATGTGGCAACACAAATATTCTCTGGAAGGACTGTGCATGATGATGAATATCTCAAGAACCTTACATTTCTGTAAACTCAGTATAGTATAGAGAGAATGTATTGGCAACTGTACTGGCTTCTTACATTATTAAGCAGTTTGTAAAATTATCACTATATGCTAGGAATCCCAGAAAGTGCAACTCAGACACTCAATGTCCATTAAGGACTACCATTATGTTGGGTAGTGACATCCTTAACCCTGGACGCACTTGAAAACCAACTAAAATAATCCAAATGTACTTTTCTGGTTAAATATTTTTTCGTATTGTGACTAATAAAAAGGGGCATTACCCTCAACAGCTTCCTCTCCTGTTGCAGAGTTGAAGTATTAAACTTCAGTTACCAATTAACATCTATGAAGTGGAATGCAATCTCCACTTAAAGGACCACTCTAGGCACCCAGACCACTTCAGCTTAATGAAGTGGTCTGGGTGCCAGGTCCAGCTAGGCTTAACCCATTCTTTTATAAATGAATATATATGTTTATGAATGGGTTAAGCCTTCCCCCAATTCCTCTAGTGGCTGTCTCATTGACAGCCGCTAGAGGCGCTTGCATGCTTCTCACTGTGAAAATCACAGTGAGAGCACGCAAGCGTCCATAGGAAAGCATTGATAATGTGCACGTGCACATTCAGCCGCATGGGAGGAGAAGAGGAGGATCAAAGGAGGAGAGCTCACCACCCAGCGCTGGAAAAAAAGTAAGTTTTTAGCCCTTTCCCCCTTCCAGAGCCGGGCGGGAGGGGGTCCCTGAGGGTGGGGGCACCCTCAGGGCACTATAGTGCCAGGAAAACGAGTATGTTTTCCTGGCACTATAGTGGTCCTTTAAGACTCAGTATATTTAAAACTGAACACACAGTTCAATATTTCAGCTCCACATTCAACATTTTGTTTGCCACTATCAAAAAGGCTCTGTATTTTGTTTTTATTACAGTATAAAAACATTCTTTATCAATATCTGACTAAATGTCTTTTTTCCCCCAAAAAAGTGTTATCCTCTGTGTTAGTGTTATTTCCAAGGTAAAAATGGTCCTTTGTCTTCCTTCCCTTCTTTCTCAATGTCTTAAAGGCCAAGTTGGGATGCTAAAAGCCTGCCACTGTGTAAGGTTTCTTCCTCCTCTGGTAAGGAGTAACTTGAGAACACATCTTCATAGGTATAAGATGACTAGAAAGATGTGGACATCTCCTTCCCATGATGGGAATTTCTCTGTGAAATCCAGAGATTTCATAGTTAGTGAATAACCTGGAAAGGCTGTCCTCTGAAAAATCATTTATAAGAATTTGCAAGTGGGCAGTTGATGATTTGTGGTGGCAAGAGTACAGTCTGGAGTAAGGTGATCTTTGTCAAACATAACCACGGTCATGAATAATCTGCATCATATATTACACTTACTTCATGCATCTCTGTGGTAAGAGTGTCAGGATTACTGATTGGTCCAGCACGTAGAATTGTTTCACACCTAGGACTAAAAGGTAACGTCTTACCGGGCCTTAGAAGGGCTGGACACAGAATAATCAGGATACTTGCCGAGGTCAGGGACACAGAATGGGACACAACGAGAAGGGAAAGCTAAAAGTCAGGGATCCCAGAATACAGAGAAGTCAAAACAAAGCCAAAGTCAGTAACCAGATATAAATGCTTAGGAACACACTCTCGGACAACCACTAAGGGAAACCACGACAGGACAATGATGAAAAGTAGAATTGCGTTTAAATAAGCCCATTAAAAATCTGATTGGCTGAAAATCGGCCTTTGACCGCAAAACGTGCACAGGCGTCTCCTGCATGACGTCACACACACGCCGATGTCGTCATCAAAGTGGGCGGACGTGGGGCTATAATTTGGTGTGAATCCACAATGGCCGGCATCCATTAACATGTTGCAAATGTCAGTGATACAGACTAACGGCCGTTGAGCGCAAATACCGCAAGGTGAGGAGGAATATGTTACAGAGAGCTACTGGATATGATAATTGTACTAATGGATGACATGGTTTCAATAAATTTTGCACTTTCAAATATGTACCTTCACTTGTAGGAGAAGATTGGATGCAGGGGATGGGGGCACAGGCACCCAAGCAAGTTGTCAAACTATGCGAAGTATTAGTAATGTTTTGTGAGCACAGCAAGAGTTTCAAGAATGTATAGTTTAAAATTCAGCTTTTCCTGAATAAATCATGTACTGGCATCAAACGTGCAGAAGTTCCCCTCTACAGTGCATAGCTTTTAAAATTCGTTAGTCACACAATTGAAGCCAGACATTGGGCAGTTAACACAAGCTGATGATGATACTTTTTTTTTTTGGTAGGACTCAGTTCTACAAAGTAAAACTATTATTTCTACTACAAGACCTACCTGTTCAGTCACGCATTTTAAGAACATTAGCTCTAACCATAAACTCCATAATGCAAATATAACAGGAGTCCATTCAGGTGGACACGGCTATATAGGTTAATATTATCATATCATCATAATTACACCTTTTAAGTACACTAAGCTGCATGTAAGAGTGTATAAATATTTTTTTTGTTAATTAAATACAAATGGAAAAGTTTGTGCGTGCAGGATGAGTGTAATGTGTGTTTAGGTACTGTGTATTATGTGCAGTATTCTGGGTATTTGGGGTGCACCTACTGTGTGTAGTGAGTGATGAACCCAGTCACTCCCTCCAAACCTCCAATAGTGGAGTATCCCTTTCACTAGCATCTCTGCCCCTAGCCCACACTATTCAGGTCCCTTCTCCATAATCCTCTGCAATTAGTGTCCCTGTCAATAACTAAACTATTAACACACTCCTGCCAGTGTCCTTTCCCCCAACTCACTCCATTATTGTCCCTCATAAATGTCTGCATTAGTCCTCCCTCATTTGTGTCCTTGCTACACTAAAACCCTTGCCCCTAATCCACCCACTTTAGTGTCCCTGTACATAAAACATCCCATTTGTGTCACCCCATTAGTGTCCCTGCTCTTAACTGGAGCCATTGGTATCTAGGCCCCTAGCTCATCCTTTTAGTGTTCCTGCATCTAACCACCCACCCTCCCCCCACTCCTGTTAGTATCTCTGCATTAACCACCCCCTTTTTTTTTCTCTGCCCCATAACTCACCAAATTAGTATCCATGCACCCAACTCCCACAATTCGTGCCCCTGCTTCTAACCCACCCCATTACTGTCCCTTCCCCAACTCACCCCCCTTAGCATCCCTGCCCTTAACTTGGTGTCCTTGCATTAATCCTTGTGTCGCTGCCCCTAACTCACCCCATTAGTGTCTCAGCCCTAACTCACTAATTAGTGTGTCTGACCCCAACTCCATATTTCTCCTTCTACTGTATGGCTCCCAGTTTCAAGACAGTCAGGTAGCAGACATGCAATAAGTCCCGACCACTTCACAAAGCCGGAGGCTGGACATTTGGGAGGACAGCAGCTTGGTCCCAGCTACAAATTAATTATTTCAAGCACTTGGTCCACCCCTCGGAATGCAAGGTCACATTATCCCTGTTACAGCCCTGCAGATTGCCTGCCCAGCCACTGAACTATATGTCCCGGGCATTGCGCAGCAGAGCAGGGAATCCCTCAAATCTATGTTCGGGGAACGTACCCTGAACATAGACCAGCTCTCTAACGTGGGGAATCCCTTGAATCCCCACACTAGAGAGCTGGTTGTAAGGACGAGCCGTCGTAAAACAGGTGAATACCAAATAATGTGAATATTTTGTTTTTATTTAATCAGGCAAAAAACCCAGATTGTAGCACTACCAATTTTTCAACAAATTAGCTAAAAAATTCCTTCTTGACCCCAGAATGACAGTCAGGTTTATCCTTGGATCAAGAAGCTATTACCGTACAATTGAAAAATTATATAATTGAATATTATGATTTTGCAAGTATGCATCCAGCTTCTGTTCAAATATCTGATAAAACCACCTTTTCAGGTGGAGCATTACACATCCTGATAGGTTTTTTACAGTAAGAACAATCCTTCGTCTTAGACTAAATCTCTTTTATTCCGGTATAAACACGTGACCTCGTGAATAGAGTTCCAGACAATGGTTTGTATTGGCCCAGGATATATTTGTATACTGTTATATTATAATATCCCTCCTGAGGCACCGTTTTTCTAAACTAAAGAGGTTTAAATTTGTTAAAGGAACACAAACATGCATTCCTAACCGTATAGTGCTAAAACCACCATCTAGCCCATCTGGCCCTTTATTGCCTCCCTAAATATAATACAATCTTACTTGTATTTAAGTCTGCAGCTGCTGCCTCTGCCCCTGATCTGCTTGCTTGATTGACATCATCAGAAGTGATTCTGTGAGCCAATCACAATGCTTTCCCATAGGATTGACTGAGACTGTCAAGGAGGCAGATCAGGGGCAGAGCCAGCTCAAGTCAAACACAGCCCTGGCCAATTAGCATCTCCTCATAGAGATGCACTGAATCAATGTATCTCTATAAGGAAAGTTCAGTCTCTCCATGCAGAGGGTGGAGACACTGAATGGCAGTCACACTGTGCACCACTGCCCCATGAAACTCCTCTTGCAGTCATCTGAGGAATGGCCAGTGGAGTTATCACAAGGCTCATTTTCTCTGCATTTACTGCAAAACGCCTGAAGGGAATGAACCTACTCTGTTCTTGTGACTATAGTGTCCCTTTAAAATGTCTTCATAACTAAAAGTATGAATCACAGGGGTGCAGTGGATGGTAGGTTTTAGTTATCGGAAGCAGTCCCTTACAGGAGCTGCCATCTACTTCCTTGAGGTCCTCTTCAGCTCCTAGCATTTCATTTCTGACATAGCTGATATCAGTACAACACTGAGGTCTATAAAGGATCACACAAGATCCTTCAAAAGAAAGATTCTTTCCTCCCCACTCCCCCCACTAATGATGGGTCGGCTGAGGGCTTGACAAAAGGTAGCTCTGCCTTTTGTCAAGCAAAAAAAAAAAAAGAACATAAGAAAAAGTATCCCCTTCTTTGTCACATCTTATCTTTTGACTGGGTTGGAATTTCAGTGACATTCCAACACAAACTTCATGAGCATTCTATCTTTATGAAATGCTCCTTTGTTGGGGGGCAGATGACAGAGCTGCTTTAATGTATCTTAATCCATAATTAGCCCTACACACTGACCAGTTTAAAAAAAAGGACAAAGACACACAAAATGGCTGGGGATGACAACAAAGACACGCAGAGGGGCAAGGGGGAAGACAAACACGCAGAGGGGCTGGGGGGAAAGACAAACACACGCAAAGGGGCTGGGGGGGAACGACAAACCCATGCAGACGGGGTGGGGGGTGGGGCAAACCCACGCAGAGGGCGACAAACACACGCAGAGGGGCTGGGGGACGACAAAGACACGCAGAGGGGCTGGGGAAGACGACAAAGACACGCAGAGGGGCTGGAGGGGACGACAAACACACGCAGAGGGTCTGGAGTGGACGACAAAGACACGCAGAGGGTCTGGAGTGGACGACAAAGACACGCAGAGGGGCTGGAGGGGACGACAAACACACGCAGATGGGCTGGAGGGGACGACAAACACACTCAGAGGGGCTGAGGGACGACGACAAAACACACGCAGAGGGGCTGAGTGGGAACGACAAACACACGCAGAGGTGCTGGGGGGGAACGACAAACCCACGCAAAGGGGCTGGGTACGACGACAAACACACTCAGAGGGGCTGGGGGGAACGACAAACCCACGCAAAGGGGCTGGGGGGAACGACAAACCCACGCAAAGGGGCTGGGGGGGCAACGACAAACCGCGAAGGGCTGGGGGAACAAATCACGCAAGCGGGCTGGGGACGGCGACAAACCCACGCAGAGGGATGGGGGCGACAAACCCCAGAGAAGGCGGCAAACCGCAGAGGCTGAGGCGACAAACACACGCAGGGCTGGGGGGCTCAAACACGCAGAGGGCGAGGGGACGACAAAGACACGCAGAGGGGCCGGAGGGGACGACAAGACGCAGAGGGGCTGGAGGGCGACAAAGACACGCAGAGGGGCTGGAGGGAACGACAAAGACACGCAGAGGGGCTGGAGGGGACGACAAGACACGCAGAGGGGCTGGAGGGGCGACAAACACACGCAGAGGGCTGGGGGCGACAAACACGTAGAGGGCTGGGGGGACGACAAACACACGCAGAGGGGCTGGGAGAACGACAAACACAGCGAGGGAGGCCGGGGGAGCGACAAACCCACAGAGGGGCTGGGGAGCGACAAACACCGCAGCAAGTGGCTGGGAGCGACAAACACATGCAGAGTGGCTGGGGAGCGACAAACACATCAGCAGAGGGCTGGGAGCGACACACCTTCGCGCAGAGGCTGGGAGCGACACACACGCAGAGGGGCTGGGGGAGCGACACACGCCAGGAGCTGGGGAGCGACACGCACAGAGGGGCTGGGGGGCCGACAAACACAGAGGGCTGGGGAGCGACAAAAACACCGCAGAGGGGTAGGTAGGAGCGACAAACACACGCAGAGAGGGGCAGGAGGTAGGAGCGACAAACACCGCAGAGGGGCAGAGGTAAGGCGACAAACACACGCAGAGGGCTGAGGAGACGACAAACCCATACGAAGAGGACACAGGGGCGACGACAAACCCATAGAGGACTGAGGACACAAACCCCACTCCAGAGGGAGCTGGGGAACCACGACAAACTCCGCAGAGGGCACAAGGGGAACCACGACAACTCACCAATGGAGCTGGGGAACCACCGACAACTCACGCAGAGGGCTGGGGAGCGACAAACACGCAGAGGGCTGGAGGGGAACGACAAACACACGCAGAGGGGCTGGGGGGGAACGACAAACCCACGCAGAGGGGCGACAAACCCTCGCAGAGGGCAACAAACAGACGCAGAGGGGAACAAAGACACGTAGAGGTGCTGGAGGGAACGACAAAGACACGCAGAGGGGACGACAAAGACACGCAGAGGGGCTGGAGGGGCGACAAAGACACGCAGAGGGGCTGGAGGGGACGACAACGACACGCAGAGGGGCTGGAGGGGACGACAACGACACGCAGAGGGGCTGGAGGGGACGACAACGACACGCAGAGGGCTGGAGGGCGACAACGACACGAAGGCGACAACGACAGAGGGGGCTGGGGAATGACAAAGATCCAGAGGGGTTTGGACTATGCAAAATTATGTGAGGGCATATGTCCCATTCCAGTACAATAGATGTCATGTCCGATTTCATCTACACTCACAACATCTACCTTTTCTCAGTCCCAGACTTCCTACCAGGAGCTTCTACCTGTAAGTAATAAGGTAAGGAGAAGAGTGGACTAGTGAGTGCTATGGGACAGTTTCCAGAAAGCATAGAGCAAGTCCATCATTAGATGCATTTGCACCAAGCTCAGGGCGCTGCCTGCATAGTACACCCTAAGTTGGTCAGCCAGCAGAAATGCATTCAATTCACCCCTTTCTGCGCATATTTACATGTCACATTATTTGCATCTGTGGCACACCCTTTTATCCCACCAACAAATGCCCTGCTTCACCGAACACTGCTCACTTATCAGTTTCCTTGAGAGATTAGCATAGGGTATGTGTGTTCCTTTAGCTGCATCCTGTGAGTTTCCATCTCCACCAGATTCATGAAGCTTGAGGTATGACTTTTTTTTCTTTTAGGTATTAAGTTATAGTATTTTTTTATTTATTTTTTAAAACATCACTAGTGTAATTTTAATAACATTTGTCAACATACTTCAAAATGTAATGTTTTTTTAATATCACATTGCTTGGTGTGTGCTTAAATGCTCTGTAAAAAAACTTTCCAGTTCAAGTAGGTTTAAAAAACAAATAATGCTGAAAGCATACAATTCTGACAGTCAATCAAAACATGTACACAAAGGAAGTGGAACATAGCAATTAAAATATGATGTACTAAGTTCTCCAGTGTACCCACAGAATTACTGATTTTTTCCCCCCCTAACCTCTTATATAATTTAATCACTAAAAATCCATGCCCAGCAAAAATTAATATAAGGTATATTTGGTTTTCCTTAATGACAGTCACTTTAATACAATTCACCACAACACATATTCTCAATGTTAAAAATTTAAGAAGAATACATTTCATTAAATTTTTACCTGTCCTTGTAGTTTATTACGGTATCAACTATAGCATTCATCTGTTTGGTCAGCTTAGGTGGATTTGGAGACAGCTTTTCAGCAGGAGGCCGTCCTCTTCTCTTTTTGGCCTTTTCCCCATCTTCTTTGATAGAATCTTTGTCCACGTTTCTTCTTCGTTTGCGCTTCTTCAGCCGCACTTCTTCCTCCATTTCTTCCAGATTTCCGTCCTCGATAGCCTGAAATAAAGAAAACGTTGGCTTTTTAATAAACATTTTAGTTTTCAATACCTAATGTGTTTGCACTCATGTTTAGAACATATTCATTACACATCTTGCTTTTCTTGGTATCGGCTTCTAAAAGTAGAACACAAAACTACACACACAAGAACACAATGTAAACATGAATAGTAATAGACAACACTTCTAATAGTGCTAAATCATGACAAAGAAGTGTATTTAAAAAAAAAAAACGAAACAAAACACCAGAATATAATTTAGTTATTTTTTCATAGATTACTAAACACATATCTATTTTTGTAAACTAGTCACAGCTGACCTTTGTGTGTCACATTAACTACTTTTGTACTGCAGAATAAAATGCACCAGAAATAAAAGTAATACGAGGTTATCATATTCTAAAGAGAAAGAGTTGCCGTATTAATTAGGCCCATTCTACAGTAAAGCATATTGCAAATATTACAAATCTGGAATATTAATTGGCATGAATATTTTAAGGATTGTCTGTAACAAATGGACAAAAAACAAAAAAGACTGACAAGGTTAGTCACTCTGCAATTATAAAAATGTTTATTTAGCTTTGTAAACCTTTTACTTGTTACAGGTATACACAGAGGGACTGCTGTTTACCTTTCCAGGAAGGAATGAAAGAAAATGTAGTATAACACAACTTCTTGTTATGTCATCAAAAAGTAAAAAAATAAACACTCAACTGTTTATTGAAAAAAACACAAGCCTACTGCCATGCTGAATAATGGGAAAATGATATTGAATTTCTCCCATTTGTTTGCACTTTACTTGGTACAACTTAAAACTAAACCTGATATGTAATTTAATAAATATCCCCTACATGAATAAAACTGAATATACAATTCGCTGTTAGATATATACACACACACAACAAATCATAAGTCTACATAGTTTGACAATGAAAGTTCTGTTCTGCAAATCAAAATGTAAAATAAATTGTTTCTGCTAAAGACACTTTCTTTGAAAAAAGTTAAAATAAAATAATAAAATGTCGGCAACAGAACAGGTGCAATATTGACAGGCAAAAGTTAGACAGATTATTTGCAAATGTAAACTTCCAAAACAAATAAAAACACAAAACTGCACAGATCTAATGCATATTATGCAAACACACTTGTAATTAGTCTAAATATTGTTGTCTGCACACAAGATGCTTATCAGTATTTGACAGCATCTGAAAAGATGTCTAATCAAAAGGCAATCACCTTAATTCTCCCACAGATCTAAACATGAACAATATTTGAATCACATGAACAGAACAATCAACAAGCACAGACAGTATCATAGTCCTATCACATATGGGAACAAATGCTTTCATTATAATATTGTGGAGTAAAAATAATTATAAAGAAGCGAGAGAAACGTGACATATAGTCTTTGAACCTTGCATGTTAAAATGCCATGGGATTTGAGGATTCCTTTCTTATGTCTAAAACCACAGAGCAAACAGGAGCAGCAAATCCTGAGGGACACCCCTAGACTAGGCCTTAATAATCAAAAGTCCAATTCGGTCATGCTTCTAGCGTTCATGCACTGTGAACATGAAATAATTCTTAAAATTTGATGCTTTTTAATAAAGAAAGGAGAGGAAAAAAAGAATCATTAATATTCACACTGCCTAGGCAGTATCTCCCATAACACTGCAGATATCAAATAATTATTAAAGGAAAGGGGGAAAGGACGGGGGACAGCGGGAAGTGTAAGTCTGGTAAGCTTTAAATTCTAATACAAAATGCAGCATACTAGACAGTCAACAGTTAACGCTATGGCTTCCTTTTAAGCACTCACATGAATAGAAAATTACGTAAAACACCAGCTTTGTGTGTGTTACACACCTAAACATGCCAGTGATACAACTTCTACCGAATCTTCCAGACAACAATAAAGAAGGATATTTACCTTACCACTATCAGCAGGCCGGCTATCGGAAATCACAGTTAGTGGGGACAAAATTAACAAGCCAGCAAAGCAGCGAGCTGCTAGTCTCTTCATCAGCTGATCAGGAAAAAAAAAAAAAAAACGGGAGCTGGGGAAAGGCTATGTTTTCATATACAAGTAATTTTATTTTACAGTAAATGTAATACTGAAGAGATTGTGATACTCAAATCTGCTGTTTCATTCTACCTAGCACAAGGCCTAAAGCCTTCGTCCTACAGTCCTGCTTTAATATTGACAACTACTTATCATATTTACCCTTGTTATTCCAGACACAGGAATAAGATTAGCATAGTGGGCATTCATTCTATCCGGCTAATAATTTAATGACGAAAATGAAGAAGACGTGAGAAAATTTAAAGGCTTATATCGGCTGCACATGATGAAGAAGAGGTAAATATTCGAGTCTATTTAAAGAAAAGTGTGTGTGTACTCTTGCTTTTCATTATCATGTATATAATTATTAAATCTCCGTTAAAAATGTCTAAATGACATTTTAATAAAGCATTGTACTTTTGAAGCAGTATAAGGTGTGAAAAATGTAGGTCAATGCTGTGAAAACCACACAAATATTTCTGGATATATAAATGTATTATTTTTTCTTTACGAAAAATACACTTTCCTGATCTCCGTACATTCTATAAAATACCCAAATATAGAAAGGTATCAGTATACACATACATCATGTGCATTTCAAATGTGTACACATATAACACACACACACAATATAAAATACACACTGTAAAACACAGGCAATACCATACTCGTTTATAAACAAATCAAAAATATCAAATGAACATCCACTAAAGGTGGGTTCTAAATAGAATTAATCAGCTCTTTGTTTTGTGACCAATCTAAGCAATATTTTATTCTGCATCTCGTACTTTAAGAAAAATAAATGCAGCTCCCCCAAAAAATCTCTTCTATTTCTAAATGTAATTAACATTATTTTTAATAGTACTAATTGGGCATGCAAATCTTCTGTGTGGATGTATCTCTATGAAAACATGTGTACGAAACACAAAGTGTGCTAATCCTATTTCTATTCACAGAATTAAGATTTACTGCAAAAATTATTCTAGCGGTGCCATTAAAATGGCAACAGATAATATCCCTGTGATTCATTAATACGCCAGCAGCACCAGAGGCTGAGTTTCAGGTTCAATATTGTCCCTTTAAATGAAAATGCATGCTTTCTTTGTAAGCTAGACACGGTAAAATGGAAAACGGCTGCAGCCTCGCTGCACGATATGATGCTTTTAAAGATAATGTGTGTATACAATACAGACAACTGGACTCCAAAGAACAACTTACTATACAAGGCTAGACTTTCAGTGATTAAGGGTGCCATGAAACAAAACAGAAAGAGAACAGAGAATGCCCATCCAAATCTTCTGCACGGTAATTATAAATCACAAAGACAAATCCCACATTTCTGATTGGTGACGTGCTGCAGTGAGACCTCATTCAGCACGGTTACGCCTCTCCTGCTGATCGGCTTCTCAATTTAGTGAGGTGAATGGAAAGGGAGGCACAAGGACCGAACAGAAAAATAATTAACCCTTCGTAGTCCGAGACATGCATAAAGAACGGTGTCGAATCAGGTTGTCTCCAAGCATCTACTTGCTTTTTAGCAGATGCTATTATCTAGGGCAAGCCTCCAATGTGTTATTTTATTTATAGGGACAATGCAGACCTATTACATGAAATAAACACTTGCTATGTGTAGCGTTCAAGTATTGATTTTTAAGTATTGCATTTTTTTCACCTTACAATAAATATTCATTAAACCAGAATGACACCAGGCTGGACAATGCATTTCATTCTTACAGCTCCCCATGGAAATTAACACTCCTTTATCAGACATTTACACAATGCAACCACAAGGAGACAAAAAAAATAATAATGAAAGATTATGGTGCATATTACCAGGTTTATACTGCAATAAACACATATCTTTGTAATGCCTTTTTCTAATATCATGTATAGTGTTGTGCAGTAATACAATTTATTATATTTTTGATTGGACATATGCCACAATATAAACAAACAAAATTATCACACAATACTAATATGTCCAAATTCTGCTGCATTTGAAAATCATAATCACAGCAAAAATACCAAATTATGTATAAAGGCTACATAAACAAGCACAGATTGAACTGAGGGATATATTTGTGCTGTTTACTTATATATAATATATATATATAATATATTATTCTTTAAACATATGACATATTCCCACAGTGATGTATACAATTGGGTGACACAAAAGATAACTGTAAAGTGCATAGTAAGGAATTCATTGATATGTTTATGCTCAACTTAGTCTGTAGACTGTATATGAATTGAGTGGAGGAACATTAAGGACTTAAGGGAGATGTTGCAAGGGAAAGAAATTAAAGGGACATTGTAGTCATCAAAACAACTTCAGCTGAATAATTTGGTATACATATATCATATGAGTTTTAGTATATATGTGCCCCTACAAAAAACACATTTCTATCCATACTGCCCTAGCCACACCTCACCTGGCTATGATTGACACAGCCTGCATGAAAAAATGGTTTCATTCTCAATCAGGCAGGTGTGATTTTATAAAATAAAGTGATTTAACCCCTAAATAGCAGAGAACTGAACAGTGAGACTGCGGGGACATGATCTATACATCAAAATGGCTTCAGGTTGTTTTGGTGCCTATAGTGCCCCTTTAATTGGTAAGTTGAAATCTCTTCCGAAATAAGTGATTATTAAGGATTTCTTATAAGACTAAAGATTAAAATAAATTGACTGTGAAAGGGAATTTTAAAAGATTGATACAGATGTAGAGGAATCTTGAATGTTTAAGTTGGGGAGTTGTTGTAAACAGCAGAAAGGCATTCATATATTCAAATAAATATATACTTGATGTGCAAGTATAAATTATGCATTTGGCCACTGCCCTACATACTACACATATAGAATCTCCTTATAAGAATAAAGAAACACTTGACAGGTGGAGAATAGTGAGCAAACCAGATGTATTACTCCTGCATGTTCTGCTTTTCAATGCACAGATAATGTCCAATTTTAGTAACAGTATCATGAGGAAAAATTTAATCATAATTAAAGGTAGCCTGCACATTTAAACATATAAAAAACAGATATTTGTTAACCAAATGGTCTCTTATACAAACATAGTAAAGAAATAACATATGCTTCATCAACGTTTATAAAATAGTTCTTTCCAAAATAGTTCTTTCCATATTAATTCTTTAACACGGTAAGAAATGTAACAAAACAAAATGAGAGCCAGACTCATGACTAGAATATGAGTCCACTCTTGGCATGATAACCAAGACAATGTGCTGTTTATCTACAACTTTTTTTCTGTTTAAATTTCATCCGGTGTCGCATGGCAGCACAGTGATCACAATCCAATGTTTAATAGCTTTCTTTCTGCCAGAAAAGCAACAAAAGTAAGAAAACGATCATCCTAATAGTGGGCATTGTTTGGGATGTCATCATTATATCTCACAATGTTGAGCTTGAAAGATATCACAAGGTCGATGAAAAGAAAAAAAATCTTTGCATAGTACTGGACCAATGATAAGTCTTGACACTGCTCTTCCAGCAAACAGTACTTTGTTGATTCATGAGACTCCCAATTAATCACATTTTCTACACATCATATGGTGGAGCAGAGTTTCTGCTAAAGTTGAACCAGTAGTGACAATGACAGCAATGCACAGGTAGTCAGGCAGCATTAGTTTAACGGAGCATGACTCTGCACAGCTAAAATTAGAAGCAAGCTGGTTGTAAGTAACCAGCCTGCTTCTCTACTTAGGCTACTGCGTGACTTACTGTAATACTCTGAGGATAATCCTGCCCCAGGGGTTTGCTGGTTCCATAAGCACCCATGACTCCAACCTCGAAGTCTAAATCCAAAACCATTCAATGAAATTCCAATAGCATCAATGTGAGTATTTAAAAAAAAAAATATATATATATATTTTTGTAAGGGGCAGAACCATAAAACCTCCTTTCATCTTGACCCTTCGGCCCCGCTCCATAAGCCCGTAATTTGATGTCATTCTTGTTGTTCTCTAGATTGTGTCAACCCTGGTTTTACCATTTCACCACCCTTAACCTATCAATAGTCCCACACGCTTCACCCCTCCCTGTCCAATTTCGGCAGTTGACTCCATAACAAAGTAAACCATAATTTAAATCCCCACACATGTCCCCCATTCTACACAGTACCCTCACACCCAAGTGTCAGCAATTCAACATCTCCTTTCTGCTTATAAACAATTCAACTCTCCACTCATATTACTTCACCTTTCTCCCATCCCAACTTCACTTTCTACCCAGTCACCCCCCTCCCCAATTTCACTACCTACCCCTGTTACACCAATGTATGTTTGTCTTTTCCATTGCAACCAATTCACACCTAGTGACAAATAGCCATCCTTATTCTTCCTCACACCAGTGCCCCAAAGCCCCACACTGCTTTGGCAGTTTAGTGGTGGCTCTATAGCAGTGGTTCCCAAACATCATGGCCCACCAACAATTTATGTATTTCCCAGTTTCATTCCAATGGAGGTACTGACAAAACCTGGACTGTTGGTGGGTCTCGAGGATTGGTTTGGGAAACACTGATCTATAATATTGAGGCTGCGATACACCTGCAATACACTTTTGACAGGTGGTGACTCTGAGATAGCACAAGGATAATTTGTGTGCTATTCAATGTAATTAACAGTGTCATTACATGAACTTAAGTGAGATGGAGCAATCACATGATTTATATACTATTCTAACGTATTTATTTTCTCTATTATACATGCCATCATAATGCATCTTTTATACTATACGATTTTTTTCCCCCCAATTAGGGTAGGTGTAGGGCTAAGATATACATTTTCCAATCTGTGCAAGATTGGTGGGAGTTATACTTCTGAGTACCATCTGCCATCCTAAATTCAGTCACAAGCTGTGAGGGAAGCAGGGAAGAAAGAATTGTGCTTTATGACACTTATTACATATTATATAGGTTTAATTAACCCAAACATATGTGTACCACAAATGTTCTGCTGCAAAAAGTTTGCATCTGCATCCAAAATGTTCAATATGCCCCTTCTAGGCTACTTATTTTCTTTTTACCCAATTTCATAAATATTTCACTGTTTCTTTTACAAAGCAAGTCAATATGTGCAATATTATACATGCAGAATGTGGATTTTTTTTTCGACTTAAATATAAATGTGTATAAATAATGATATTGTTACTCACTGTGAAAATAGTAAGTAATTCATTATCAAAGTCAGACAAAATGAGAAAAAACACCTACAAACCAAGTGTCAAATACAATGAAATAAGCTCAAAACCACATGTTTTTATTTTTGTTTTATCTTGCAATTATATGTGCTCAGCAAGTTTCTTTTTTTGTGCTAGTGTACAATTTTGTATTTATCTCTTTGCATGTTTCAAATTTGGAAGCTAGTATGTGTGTGTTTTTTCCCCCACTAGATATGTCTGGGCTGCTCTCCCATTCTCTGAATATTGTCAAACAAGACACAAACATAAGAGTAACACTTTATAATATTTAAATGCAATCTGACACTTTTACCAGTTTCACAATACTTAATCATATGGTTCTTTGCTGAGAAAACAACTCAAAGAATCAGCAGATGTGTGGTAACATTAACATAAATCCGCACACCTACATTGCCCCACTGGTATTAATCTGTATAAAAGAGGGAAGGAAATATATATATATTATATATTTTATTTGTTATGCATGAAACAATAACATGGGTAAACAGGACACAATAGTCTCATAAGGACAACTAAAACCATATCGCCCCCTACTCCCATAAAAACCCTCCCATCATGACGTTGCGGCACTGGATTGGACGCATGACGAAACGTGAGGGGCGGTCCCCTTCCCCTTTTAAAACATCAAGTGGGCTCAATAGCAGTCAACGCTCTTGAGAAAGGCGCATCATAGCGCCGAAATGCGCATCGAGTAGACGCTGCTGTTAGGCTTTTTAACTTTTAAGGGAATCTATGATAGCCTACCATTACTCACACTTGTCAGCAGACTCTTAGCAGCTAGAATGTTGTTACTATTAGGCTAGGGAGTTAGGATAGCTTTACTATTAGGGATTAGTTTGTGGCAGTTCTTATATATCTACGTTTAGCAAATATGGAGTGCACTATCTAGGCAAAACCTCTCTAAGTATCACACTTGGGATATGGCATGCTCTGGTCTTGATGGGACGTATACATCTATTCTGCCAATATCCTAGATACTGCGTCTATATGAGATTCTAACAAGAGGGTTATTTAAAGATATTTTTGTCATTTAAACCTTTAACTAAAGAGTTATTGGAAGGGACCGTTTGTCTCCTTTTTTTACCCTTTATATTTAAATCTTATATTTATATCAAAACCATATTGAAGGAAAATTTAAAGGGTATTATCTCCTCCTTAAAACATTTAACCCTTTAATCTCTAATTCCTGAATATGGCACTCTGAACTCCTAAAAAGCTGAGGAGTTACCTTCTGCTGCTCCATATATATTCATCTAAATCCTACACAGCTATCTGCTCCCACCCTTATGCATATTTAAAGCTGTTTACATGGAGACTGTTAGCCTGGGTGAAAACAAACACTTGTTTACAACATATTGATACTAGTAGCTATCCTCTCAATACTGATACCTCATACAGTATATCGGTTTAGTTATATAAGCTACTTTTCATTTGGCTATCTCTACAATAGCTACCTATAAGATATATGGGGCTATAATTGGATTTGGTTTTCCCTTTTTTAAGCCACTAGCACAGTTTTTTGCACTCATTTATTTTTGTTTCACGTTTTGTGTTTAGTCTAACATATACAATAAAGATATCGATTTTTAAACACTTTGAACTTTCTAAATTGAGTTTTTACTCAATATGTGGGTAAAACCTTGTGTGGTTGTTTGAGACACGATGTCCGTGGGATTTTGCACCCGGATTCCTATTCTCAACATATCCATTCAAGGTATTCTTCTTTTTTCCCTCACATTATGATTTGTGCCTTATGAAATTGTGGCTATCATTTTTCCAAAAGAAAATCAAAGTTGAAAGTAAATGGTTCAGCAATGTAATTAATCTTGGTCAAGTGGATAAAGAAATTCACACTTACTCTGAGCCACTGTTTGTCTGTGAGAGCATCACTGTAATCCACATCTCTGCGGTGACGTGACCCTCTTCCAAATATCTTTTCTTCCTCTTCTTCACAAGTGAGACGCTCAACTTCAGCATCATCTTTAATGATCCATGAAGGCAGGTCATCCTCCTCCATCAAACGAGGCTTGCGGTTAGGATTGCGGGCATCCTCTCTGCGCCGATCTAAGTCCATACGCTACGAATTGAAGAGCAACCAGAGTGAGTCCATGTTTATTAAAGGCACACTGCACTCTTTAAATTTCTCAAGGAGAAAGTGTAATAGTCTCAGCAGAGTGTGGCAGAATGAGATCTGAACGGCATGCATATTTTCTATGAGGGCAAATTTAGATTAAGATTGCTCCTAACAGAAATTTTCTAGACATGGTAAGAAAGTATCATTTAAATAAGCCCCTACATTCCATTTATATGTTTACATTTAATGCCAATAGCACTGTGCTAGCTCTCACTTGGGAAAAGTGGGCTTCCATCTGCAAGCTGTATTCAAAAGATCAATGCACAGATTTGACCATACCTGTCAAAACCACCACAATTTGTTCACAGAAACTGTAGTAAATGTAGCTTTTTAAAATCTCAGCTGTTTGAGAGATTTTGTCAATATCTTTAAAGGGACACTATAGTCACCTGAACAACTTTAGCTTAATGAAGCAGTTTTGGTGCATAGAACATGCCCCTGCAGCCTCAGCATCTGATGTCCCTATGCAACTGTTATATTTAACATGTATACATTAAAATGTACAAATGTAGACAAATCACAGGTTCTTCACTAACATGAACCTGTCATCTACTACTACTTGACACTACTTTTAACCTTAGGTATCATGCTAATTTATAGCTTGACACTTTACCTTAAAATCTAGTTTGTACGTAAGTAGATGGTGTTAAAGGACCACTCTAGGCACCCAGACCACTTCAGCTTAATGAAGTGGTCTGGGTGCCTGGTCCAGCTAGGGTTAACCCATTTTTTTTTTATAAACATAGCAGTTTCAGAGAAACTGCTATGTTTATGAATGGGTTAAGCCTTCCCCTAATCCTCTAGTGGCTGTCTCATTGACAGCCACTAGAGGCGCTTGCGTGCTTCTCACTGTGATTTTCACAGTGAGAGCATATAGCGTCATAAAAGCATTGATAATGCTTTCCTATGAGACCGCTGAATCTTGGCGCAGCTTTTGCATTCAGCCCAGGAAGAGGATCGGAGAGGAGAGCTCCCCGCCCAGCACTGGAAAAAGGTAAGTTTTACCCCCTTTCCCCCTTCCAGAGCCGGGCGGGAGGGGGACCCTGAGGGTGGGGGCACCCTCAGGGCACTATAGTGCCAGGAAAACGAGTATGTTTTCCTGGCACTATAGTGCTCCTTTAAGCTCACATGCATAGTTACTGTGGTATGTAGAAGTGCAGGGTGGTATGTGTGTGTGTCCAAGCAGTTTTGAGTTTATTCTATGAATGCAGGTTGATATATTTATGTACTTTAGGTATTTCTATGAATGCAGTGATTCTAAAAGTTTTTCTTTTTGTCTCGCCTTGCCAGCCACTTCCTCTCACTTCACTGTCTCTTCGTTTTAGTGGTTTTACCCTTCCCCCTCAACCCATTTCATTCCTGTCTTTATTGTGGCTTCATTACTGAAAATTACTGAAATTTCAGTAGTTATTGCTCTAAGTGAAATAGTGGGAATATGATATAACAGATTTCTTGCACAAAACGATCACTTATGTTAACTCTAGTGATGAGGCCGGGCAGAAGGCATCCAATTCTACATCATTATCTTGGCAAGGATTATAAAAGGTTACAATAATAATAAAGGTCCCATTCACTACTAGGGTGATCCAAATGAATTTCTCAGCACTGTACAATCATGATCTAGCCATTCACTGTCATTGGATCTCAGTACATAAATGAGCTGTCAGATTACTCGGTAAGATTACTGGAGATCAGGCAGACAGAGTGGTGGGTGGCTGGGTGGGGGAGAGGTGGGGCGTGAATTTAACACAACCATCTCAGTTGAAATATATAAAAGCTATTTCTTCAACTAAGTTCACAATTATCAAAAAAGGCTGTCAATAGCTTACCATAAAAAGTTCGAATTCCTCCTCATGTCGAGCAATCATCTGATTCAGAGTTTCATCATCAGGAACTTCATCTTCTTCCTGCAAATATAAAATGGAGAGAGAAGAGTTGTGTTTAAAGAGCTGTAACATGAAAACTACACTAAAAAAGCATTATGGGGGATAATTCCACACATTCCAAGTTACATAATGTGCATGAAGGCATTCATTGTATTTTCCATGACTGATATTAGGACTTCTTTCATTTTTTTACACCAAGAAACAGGCATTCCCTCAATAGCTTTGTTTTTCATAGGCCATTTCTAAATATATTGTTTGCATTAATGCAAGTAGATCGTTACAGTCACTATGCATCCACTTATGAAATGTCTGATAAGGGAATAAAGTAGAAAGCATGGCATTGATAGTATACTCTTAAGGCCAGACACATCATTAATATTCTAATAGGATAGAGTTAAGACATCTCTTTTGTGTCTGAATAGAACGTTTCCCTAGGGAAAGTTAGCGTGATCCATAGAACAGAACAAGGAATACCAAACTATGCATTCCAAGTGAAAACAGTAATGGTTTCAATATAAATCCTCTCTCCATTTCAACCAAAATCTTCAAATCCCTACCAATACAACAAAACACAGTCAAATAAGTGAATGGGTAAGCATGCAATTGAGAAGGCTTTGCTGAATGCCAACAGAGACAAAAGCTCCGATCAGATTTCTGCATTTAAATACAGTTACTGTGTGTATCACTTTAAATACAAATATGATTAAACAGATTCCAACCTCAGAGTGTTTATGATCATTATTTTGTTTTATGATCTATAGATGTATACACATAGGGCAACTGTACCAAACACTAGAAGTGGTCATAGGCACACAGAAAAGAAGCCGTGTCATCTAAATGATTATAGAAATCATAATATCTATACAATCTCTGTATACGGCTTTACTAAAATTAGGTTTAGATATAGGATCAATGGCCATTGAGTTTTAACTTGCTTGAAAGAAAAAACTTACTAATAGGTCACATTCTCACCTACATTTCTGATTATTTCAGAAATTAAAATTAGAGTAACAGCAATGCCATAACATTAGAAAAAATGGTGCAGCTATCAGCTAACCACCCTCATTGACAGAGATCACTAATGCTCCCTATTGGCCTGTACAAGTACTTGTATAGTAATTAACATTGCAGAAGTCACTAGCTACAGTAATAGACTCCTTGACAGGTTACAGTAAAGGACCTTGGTGTCACAGCCATGCATGATCTATGCACAAAACCACAAAACTATGACTGTCACTCTCAACACTGAGAGAAGTTATGGTGGTGCTCCTGCTATTAGCTTATGCAGCAGTTCTATTCATCCAATGTAATCAATGGAACTACTACCAAGTGCTCAATCACATCTCCAATATAACCACCCTCCACACACAAGTCATGGTAGTGTGGGATCTGTAAGGCAGCTTTTTAATATAAGGGGCACATCAGGATTGGCTGAGACACTTCTAAGTTTGCTACAAGAAAATGAAAACTTGCAATAGTTGCAAATGTTGGAACTTCATAATGTGACTGTTTTCATTTTAATTTGATTTTTCTTTGTGTAGTTTTTAATATATTTAGGGGTCTCTTTAACATACACAAATAAGTCTAGATGTCTTTAGAATTAAAATTTTAAAATTAATGGAAGCAACAAGTGAACTATTCATTTTTATCAAGTGATTGGGTGTCAGATAACACACTTTTCGATTTCATTCATTTGCACATAGAAACACTCACAGAATGCATTTAAGTACGTAAGGGGTTGCACATTTCCTGTAGTTGTCTAACATTTAAAATATAGAAAGAAGCAATAGAAAAAATGCATCTACCATCATGTAATACATTTTAGTTTAACATTTGCACAATGCTCTATCAAAAGCAGATTTTCCCCTGCTTTACTTATGTCTTTAGTGCTCCAATTTTAAAGGAACACTACAGTCACCTAAATTACTTTAGCTAAATAAAGCAGTTTTAGGGTATAGATAATTCCCCTGCAATTTCACTGCTCAATTCACTGTCATTTAGGAGTTAAATCACTTTGTTTCTGTTTATGCAGCCCTAGGCACACCTCCCCTGGCTATGATTGACAGAGCCTGCATGGAAAAAAAAAAAACTGGTTTCACTTTCAAACAGATGTAATTTACCTTAAATAATTGTATCTCAATCTCGAAATTGAACTTTAATCACATACAGGAGGCTCTTGCAGGGTCTAGCAAGCTATTAAGATAGCAGGGGATAAGAAAATCTTAATTAAACAGAACTTGCAATAAAGAAAGCCTAAATAGGGCTCTCTTTACAGGAAGTGTTTATGGAAGGCTGTGCAAGTCACATGCAGGGAGGTGTGACTAGGGTTCATAAACAAAGGGATTTAACTCCTAAATGGCAGAGGATTGAGCAATGAGGCTACAGGGGCATGTTCTATACACCAAAACTGCTTCATTAAGCTGAAGTTGTTCAGGTGACTATAGTGTCCCTTTAAATAAAAACCCAAATAAAATAGTTTAATAAGCATCTAGTGTTGTTCTATTAATAAAGGAATCAAGGTCCTATCAAATTAGTTTAAAACACAGCAGATGGAAGAAAGGATCAGTTAGCAGCATCCCAAGACATACAACCATTTCTAAATCCTGTCTGTAATTAATTTTTTATTCACTGTGCAAAAGAGCTGTAAAAATATAGGATGTATCTAAAAGTGGTTTTATTAAATGCACAGAAGATCAAATGCTGTTCAAAGTAATGAAACAAGGATGGTTAGGCCTTAGAAGCCAGGAATTGCTTCATGTGATGTATTTTAAGTGGAAACTCATAGATGCATCATTCACTGACTTGCTAAACTCAAATAATGAATTGCAATTATTTTTCACCCCAAGGGAGCTGTGATTTAATTACAATTAAGTAAATTAACAGTGTAAGTCAGGTAATTCTTATTTAAAAAATAAATAAAAACACAAAAGCATTTACATCAGGCAACATTTAAAACTATAAAATATACTAACACAATTTGGCAAAAAAGTAAACAGAGCAAAACTTAAAGTGTGTGTCAAAGAACTAGCTCAGTGGTTCCCAAACGTTTTAGGTTCAAGGTGCACTTAATATTTCAATATTTTTCCAAGGCTCCCCTGGTCATAACAAAGTTCTAGGTTTTATGTCTGTAAAGCGCTGCAGCATATATTCACTATTTAGTATATAATATATACTGTTGGTGCTTAATTGAAAGAGTGCTTGTATATAATTTTAGTGTTTTAATGCAGGGGTATGTTTACATGTAATGTTTGAGTTTGATTGCAGGGCGGTGTTTGGATTTAATGTTCATTTTTTTTAAATGTGGATGTACATTTGTGTGTAGTATTTGTGTTTGAGTGAAGGGCCGTGTTTTTATATAATTTTGGAGTTTGACTGCAGTGGTGTGTTTGCATGTAATATTTTAATGATGCATAAACACAAATTCATGTAGACACCGACACATACACACAGATAGATACATACACTAAAACATGCACACACCTTACCACACACACACTGACACATGCACACACAGAGTCACACACACAGATGCACATTAAAACGCATTGAGACATGTAACCGTAAAGTTGGTTTAGAGTTTGTATAGTGTGTGTGTGTGTGTGTGTGTGTGTGGGGAGAAGAGGCTTGTTTTGGGTTAATGTTATCTACTAAAAATGTAATTAGATCTTAGGCATATGAGGCATTTGAAAATCAGGACTGATATGTGAATCTATTTTGAGTTATTTTTCTTTAGTTGCACTGGGCGTATAAATATTATTATAAGCAAAAAAATGTTAAAACATTTCTTTTTACCCCCATTTTTAACATTTGATTTACACTTAAAGGGACACTATAGTCACCAGAACAACTTCAGCTCATTGTATTTGTTCTGGTGAGTATAATAGCTCCCTTCAGGCTTTTTGCAGTAAACATTATCTTTTCAGAGAAAATGCAGTGTTTACATTACAGCCTAGGGATAACTCCACTGGCCACTCCTCAGGTGGCTATTACTAGAGATGTTTCCTGAGGCAGTGTAGCACAGTGTGCAGTACTGCCATTCAGTGTCTCCACCCTCTGCAGGGAGACACTGAACTTTCCTCATAGAGATGCATTGATTCAATTCATCATTATGAAGAGATGCTGATTGGCTAGTGTTGTGTTTGACTTGTGCTGGCTCTGCCCCTGACCTTCCTCCTTGACAGTCTCAGACAATCTTATGGGGAAGCATTGTGATTGGCTCAGACAACCACTTCTGATGACGTCAGCAGGAAGATCAGGGCAGAAGCTGCAGACTTTAGTACAAGCAAGATTTTACTGTTTAGGGAGGCAAGGGGGGCCAGATTGTGATTTTAACAATATAGGTTCGGGAAAACAAGTTTGCGTTCTTGACCCTATAGCATTCCTTTAATGTTGGGTCACGTATACATATTCAAAATTAAAAGTAAGCTCTTTTTATCCTTCAAAAAGACTATATACTGTTTCATATATATAGGGACAAACAGTAGTGGATCTCAAAGAAAGAAGAACCCTTACATTGTGGTGGAACAATCACACAGAGCAAATTCTAGGGTTTTCTTTGGTTCAGAAATTGTACAATTGCCTCAGTCCTTAAAGGACCACTATAGTGCCAGGAAAACATACTCGTTTTTCTGGCACTATAGTGCCCTGAGGGTGCCCCCACCCTCAGGGTCCCCCACCCGCCCGGCTCTGGAAAGGGGAAAGGGGTTAAAACGTACCTTTTTCCAGCGCTGGGCGGGGAGCTCTCCTCCTCCGATCCTCCTCTTCTCCCCGTCGGCTGAATGCGCGTGCATTCAGCCGGTCACATAGGAAAGCATATATTACATATACTTAAATTCATAATGCTTTCCTATGGACGCTGGCGTGCTCTCACTGTGAAAATCACAGTGAGAAGCACGCAAGCGCCTCTAGTGGCTGTCAATGAGACAGCCACTAGAGGAAATAGGGGAAGGCTTAACCCATTCATAAACATAGCAGTTTCTCTGAAACTGCTATGTTTATAAAAGAATTGGTTAACCCTAGCTGGACCTGGCACCCAGACCACTTCATTAAGCTGAAGTGGTCTGGGTGCCTAGAGTGGTCCTTTAAGGGGTAAAATTATGAAAATTTGTGAAAGCAAAATGTACCTTTGTTCGTTAAGTACTGTGATATTATAATATGTAGAGGACAATAGATCAAAAGAAACTAAAGTCTATATTTAAAGTTAAGGAGATATTCAATAGAAGGGTCATTGTGAAATATTACTTTAAGAAGCATTTACTTAAAGGACCACTATAGTGCCAGGAAAACATACTCGTTTTCCTGGCACTATAGTGCCCTGAGGGTGCCCCCACCCTCAGGAACCCCCTCCCGCCCGGCTCTGGAAGGGGAAAGGGGTTAAAACTTACCTTTTTCCAGCGCTGGGCGGAGAGCTCTCCTCCTCCGATCCTCCTCTTCTCCTCCCTGTCGGCTGAATGCGCGCGTATTCAGCCGGTCACATAGGAAAGCATTCATAATGCTTTCTTATGGACGCTGGCGTGCTCTCACTGTGAAAATCACAGTGAGAAGCACGCAAGCGCCTCTAGTAGCTGTTGTCAATGTGACTGCGCTAGACGAAATAGGGGAAGGCTTAACCCATTGATAAACATGGCAGTTTCTCTGAAACTGCTATGTTTATGAAAAAATGGGTTAACCCTAGAAGGACCAGGCACCCAGACCACTTCATTAAGCTGAAGTGGTCTGGGTGCCTAGAGTGGTCCTTTAATACTTCACATATCACATAACAGTAGAGGAAAATACTGCCAGAACAGTGTTTATACAGACACAGCAGAGTGGGGTACAATGCATATAGATACAATAGGACTTTGTGTCCCTGTCATGCAGAAATTACCATATGATATTACATATACTTAAATCCCATCATTAATGCATATTTCCCATCATACAAGTTAAGTTTTTAATAATCTCATAAACCAACATTAGTCATAATAATAGTTCTATCCTTTAGACCACTTTATACCTAATCCACAAACAGAATGAACCAATATGAAGGTGTTAAACTGTACTTTGGCCATACGCTCCAAACCCATTTTCCATTCCACATCATTCGAGATTGAGTGCCACTCTAGCCCCATGTAGCCTGCAGACCTGAACTTCAATAATAAACAGTCTACAATGTACAGTGTAACAGGCTGCTTTGCCTCTCACTGTCTCCATATACAGCTGAGACTGATATTGGTAAAGTGGAAGTAAAACTTCTGCATTAGCAATATGGCAAATGAGGGGTTGGGCCACAGTGCCTGGAGGACACTCAGCTTGTGTCAAGCTACTCAAAATGATTTGACAGAGCTGGAGGATGGAGCGACGAGCATGGTGGCACCGTAAATTGTACAAGGGCTGTTGTAGTAATAAGACTGTCCATTCAACTCCATTATTGAGTAAAAAAACTAGGCTTTCTTTCTCTATCTGCCATAAAAAGATCAAAATACATGTGGTTGTTTAAACATTACAGGGACACACTACAAGCACCAATACTACTACAATATGCTGTAGTTGTTATGTTGTAGTAGTATTGGTGTAAGGAGTCAAAGTATTTGTTAATGGTTTGAATTTTTACCCACTCTGACAAGGACTGCTTCTGCCTCTATTAGAACCGGAAGAGCAGTCTTCCTCAGCCAAGCCTGACGATGCAGGGCTTAGCTCACTAGCTGAAAGCTAGTCAGCCTATGCCCCTTATGCCATCAGCCAATGAGCTGGCCCTCAAAAGCTTTGGGCAGGAATTTTTTTTCTCTACATTATGGAAAATGCTCTTCAGTAAGAATGCAAACCATTAGCAAAATTTCACTACTTACGTGGAAAGGAGTGGGTGTATAATAAGGGGCTCCTGGCACTAAAAAAGGCTGCACACTGCAGTGGTTATGGTGTTTGAAGTGTTCCTTTAAAGCAGCACTGTGACTTTGCCATTTTTTTGTTTTGTTTTAAATTTGTTTTTTTCAATGAATCCACAGTAGGACAAAACTTCAGACACCATCTACAGCCAAAAATGAAAACAAAATGGTGGTGTCTGGAATGTAATCATTAAGTTACAAGGGGCATAAGGAAAGGAAAACCAGAAGAAGAAAAAAAAGAGACAGTGCAACTTTGAATAATCTGATAATTATGCATGCCAAAGAAATTTACACAATACCTTCCAGTTCACAAAAAACAAAAAAGCACAGAATCTGGCGATCGTATCTTTTTGCTTATAAATGGGTTTGTGAATGGTTAGCTTAGTGTGTCAAGGTTCCAAAGCAACAAATTACCATCACATTTACATATTAACCGGTCCATATTGTCTTGAATATTCTGTAATACTACTAAAGATGCATTGCATTCTGTATATTAGAAATCATCCAACATTTGTTAGCAACATTGTACTACCACAAATAAAATTGTACGTAAAAAAAAAAAATACACAAGCAAAAATAAAGGAATAAGCACTTGGTGCTGTTATTTTGGCCCATTTGGCAAAGTAACTTGTGATGCCGGCTTCTGCCAATGCCCAACATTATGGAATACACAAAAGAAAAAGGACACAATATGTATGGATGAAAAGCATTACATGCAAAATAGACCAAACACTGTAACAGACTATTAAAACCACTAACCTGGCTTGAACCTTCTTGGGAATTATCTCCTGACACATCATCTTTCTTTTGGCTCTAGGTCAATCAGTACAACACTAAATTAGACACGAGTAAATATTGAATCACCATTTAACAACCTCACATATTACGTGCACTATTCAATACATTCACTCACACCATCTGGGTAAAATATCAGTATTTCCAGAGCCATTATATTTACCACCGTGAAATTTAGTTCACTATTTAAATTACACTGATACTTTTTGGCTTTAAAAAGACCTGACAAAAAATCATAAAATTGCTTCTACATTGCTGATTAGATTTGCTGAGGTCTTATGGACCCCTCTCCTTTATATGTCAGGAGTGTGCCGAATTCCATTAAACCTTATGGAGTTTGGAAACGTCAGGTGTTCTAGCTGAAAGCAAACCATAAAAAGGTTATGAGAGCACCAACAGGCCATCTTCCATTAACAGTGAAAAGATAGCCTTTTATCTAAAAAGCACCATATAAGATGGTGGCTTATGTAAATGTAAATCCATTTATTCAGCGAAGGGCATTTTTAACATCTCATGTTGGAGTCTTAACCTCCTAATTAATGTGACTTAATCAAAACAATAAAATGTAATGTATATTTTACATTATTAATAATTATTTAACAGCTGTAGTTCACCAGCCAACAGTGGACAAAGGAGGCTTAAAGAGTCAATGATTTGGGAGTTCCATAATGCAGCATTGCTATGCTATAAATACACAATTTATATATATTAAAATTAGGCCATGTACAATACTGGCCAGGATTTAACCAAGACATTATGTTTAAAACTAGGTTATTTTTCACTGCAAAATTAGTAGTAGTGCTATCTAGACAGAGATGAGATGTAAAATATTATAGATTTTCTTTTGTTTCTGGGAATAATTTTGGTCAGTATATTGGTACACAGCGCCACCTTGCGGAAGCTCAAGTGTTGCACACAAACAGTCTAATTGTTCTCACACACTTGTTTCAGATTATTTCTACAGAGTTTCACACATCACTTGAAAAGCAAATTAAAAAGATTTCTAATTTTTAATTACTAGAGACAGTATATGTTCCATGTGCTAAAATAAAAATATACATTTTATTACATTCACAATCTGTGGACTAGAAATTTGTGTTAAATTACGTGTGCTCTGATTTATTGCTCTCTGCTGTAACACAGGCATTGTCTAACTCCAGCCCTTGAAAGCAGCAACAGGATAATACTTGGCATATTGCTTAGTTCACACGATTCACACAGTTTGATTACGTAAAAAAAATGAAATACATTCATATTCCAATAGAACAAACAGAGGACCAATTTAATACAATTAAATCATATCACTGAAAATGTGCATCTACAAGGCGCTCATTGTAAACAAGCTCTTGGAAAAGTCATATGTGTAATGAATACACAACACTATAAAAACTCCAGCTATGTGAACAACAAGGATGAAATCTCAAGAAGGAACTACAATGAGTGGGCATTATGATACCCCCCCGACCCAAGGGTCATTGCTAGAACCCAGGCTTGAGCCCAGAGTGGGGTTCTAAAAATCCCCAGATCAGATTTAGGCACCTTTTATTAATAGCCCTGAGTTCCATTCTATTCTAAAAGATAAATACCACCAGCTAACACTTTGAGAAAGTGCCATTTTATGCACTATAGTTGGTGTTAATTATGTAGCATAGTCAGTGGCATTATTGTGGGTACAGGGCTTTAATGGTGCGGGTACAGGGCTTTAATGGTACGGGTGCCAAGTTAAAATAACATGGTGTGAGTTAACAGAGCACAGAGTCAGGTCAATAAAGCAGATGTAGAGTTTTATAAATATACGTTCATTTAATTCTCAGAAATTGGTGTCATAATGTGATTCACAGGCCAATACCTACCAACATTGGAACTGAGGGGGCCTGTCCTGTCTGGTCTGGCTCTTACTGACAGGACCAGCAGGGAGCACTGCTGAAGTTCTCTTTGCATGATTCTAGTGCCCGCTGCTCTCGCTGTGTTGCCCAGAAACAGTTCCCTAGTGTTCCCAGATGCAGGACAAAACCTTGAAAGCGGGACTGTTGTGATGCATGCAGATCATATTAGGACTTGTGGTGGACATAGGTCAAGGTGTAGGATGGTGTTTGAGAGGGGCTTACGTTAATATATATATATAGGAGAGTCCATAAAATCATGTACCCTTGGGCTGACACCCCCAGTCTTTTTGTCACTTCACAACGACCATGCCTCACTCCCTAAAAAGAGTCTTTACCTGGAGACACAAAATCCAGCAGCCAAACCGTATAAGCTCTATGAATGGTAACAAACAGGACATGCTTCCCCCCACTTCTTTCTTGGGGTCTGCCAGGTGGCACTCTATGCTTCCACTACACCTACAAGAGAGCTGTAAGCTAAGTTCTGCAATGCTGAGTCTGTTAACTGATTGCTCAGAGTTTTTGGCTCTCCTGTAGCTGTAGTGGAGGTAGGTGGCAGCCAGAGATTAATGAGCTGTGTGCAAGTGAACACAGCACAGATTAAAGGGAAAATCAGAGGCTGAACTTCTGTTCTCAAGCTCAGTCTGGAGACGTCACCCTGGCCCAGGGAGTGGGAGTCAGATATATGAAAATGATATAGATTTATGGGGTTACTTGAATTTGTGAGCTTTTAAAATGTCCCAATAAACGTAAAAAAAGAAAAAAAAATGCTAACATGTTCCTCTCCGAACTTCTGAAATAAATTGGTGGAAAAAAAATCAGCCTTAAATAAGGTTCAAAATACACCCAGTAAGTTATTTCAAAGTGTCCACTTTTGCATTTGCTAAGCATATATGGCATAAATTTAATTTCTGAGCATTTCGAATGACATAAAATGTGACACAGGCCCTGTATCAGTATTCTATTTTTTTCCAATGAAATGGACAGGTCTCTAACTTGCTCCTGTAAGTATAAAAAAACATTGGAAAAAGGTATACAGGGTTATTGCTGTACTCAGGAGACATACAGCAGAATTTGGATTGTTTTACTACAGTAGCATGCACTGGGTTTCTAAAATATACTACAAAAAAGGAAAGCACAAATAAAAGGAATCATGGAACAAAAAATTTAAAACCACAAAAATTAGGGACAAAATGGCATAAAAAAAAAACAATATGTTAGATATCTTGTGGTGTCTACTCTTACAATGGTATTTAATTATGGAGCAACTTTAATCTGTAAGGTGCTAACATTCCTCAAAAGGAGGCCAAACTCCAAGTTTAAAAACAGACAAAATAGGTCTTCAATTGAGCACTGTAACTTCACAGAACTCTTTGATATCTTTACATGCATGGTACTGCTGTAATGAAGAGTTATAGCTGAGCAAAAAAATCTTTTAGTGCATCAGGCTTAAAAAATACTCCGCAAACATCAGAGTTTGTGCGAAAACCCAAACACACAATATTAAATTTTTTTGCAGATATTGGTGGCAAAATGCCAAAATTTAAAGTGTCCAAATAAATCCAGATGAATACCATTGGATGTGAACTTCATAAAAAGTGCATACTGTAAATGAATATCAAAATATATGTAAAAATATTAAATAATTTTAAAAGTTTATCAAATATATTAAAATCGAGGCCTAAATAAAAAAAGTTTTGTAGAAATACATCACCTTATTTACATAGAATGTAATAGAAATTGATTGAATTTAAATGTCAGATCTACATCACAATTGAGATTATGATGTTATAAAAAGCTTTGACATTGCTATATCAGTGAAAATGCCAGCAACATTATTCATGAAGTGGCAATCGTGCAAAAGAAACAGCCTGTGGCTGCTCACGGTTGTTAAACCCCATCCACTCCCCAGCAAATGGCCTCATGGTGGGGCATCTATTAACTAACAGGGGGGTATAGTGACCACCCCCTTCCCCTCCCCCCCAAGTTGGGGCTATTTAACTAAACAAGGGGCATAGGGTGCCCTGAATGACAATGGGGGGAGGAGCTATTATCCCCTCCCCAGCCCCCATCCATGACATGAGTGGCAGGTGGGGGCACCTATTGTCCTCCCCCTGTCCCCCACCCATGGGCGACGGGTGGGGGCTAAATATAAAAATACTCTCCCAACCGCCCGCACCCTAAAAATAGTGAGGGGGAAAACAATAAAACGAAATACCTGTAAATAAATAAAAATATTTACCATTTGAGGTCTTCTTTTTTCTAAAACCTTTTTTTAAGCCCCAAAAAAGGGCAAAAAGAAATCCATAATCCTCGACGAACTTAAAAAATAAAAATAAAAAAAATATATGCCCCCAAAAATTTCAGAGGCTAAAAAAATAATCCATCTTCACCCAGCGAAGGCACCACGCAGACTGAGCTCTGCAGGGCGGAGAAACGCTTATAAAGCCTTCCCACGCCCTGCAATTTGACTCAGAGCGCTCTGATTGCTTGGTTTAATCCAACCAATAGGAGTGCTCTGATAGGTATATAGTGAGCCTTACAGGTAACCAATCAAGTACCAAATAGGCTGCTCACAGTCTCCCTTTTTTACAAATACTAAGTAAATTTTACTTCGTATTAGTAAAGTTGGTTGAAAGACCCTAATACTGAAGGAATTAGGGAGCTATCTAATAAGCGGCTGCAAGATGCAACCGCAGCACGGATAGGAATTGCATTCATTAGAATAAAATTTCGAACTGACCTAAAAGTACCGAATGTCTTCCTAACACAAATGGACAAACTGTTCTAATTCTGTTACGATGAAATTTGGAAGTTTCGCCGGCATCCTTTATAAATGACAGGACGTATACTGACAGAAAGCATCGCGAGATCACAGAGTAAAGGGTAAGTATTGTGGGGAAATTTCTTTGACCCACAGGAAGTGTCTTATGTTTTAAAGAAAACTAGATCAGATAGGAAGAAACAGAGAACAGATCCTGAGAGAGGAAGAGAAGAGGAATCAATTAGGGAACAGTAAGTTTGGCATGACCATGCCGCTTTAAGGCTGGGGCTTGATGATATGTGTAGACAAAGAGCTACAGCTCAAGACACGATCAACACCTGAAAAAACAGTGTTTCCCACTGGGTCCTGAAGGTACCATAAGAAGTATGGTAGCCGGCATGGAGATGAACTCTCTCCCATATCCATGCCAGGTGTTGGCTGAACGTTAGCTGCAGATGTTACCTCTCAATAGTCTACAACATTACATAATTTTGTAATACCTTGCATTTATTTTCTTAGTTCCCAGTGGTATATATCGTCTGCCTTTATACTTACCTAAAAATCTCCTAGTCTGTAGGATCACGCAATAAGGGAAGCTTAGCTTGGATTTTATATTCAGACTAATCTGTCCAGCTTATTATCTCTATATTTTTTATAATTTAACAATGAGGCCTTTTCCTACAGGAGTTTCTGACATTTTATCTATCAGGGCAGTGTTAACTAATTGTTCATACCGTGCATATATATCCCTCTGTGTTTAATTGTTATGACTCCTTGTCTCATGTTGTGTCTCTCTCTCGTCTCAATTCAAAACATGATTGACAAAAAAAATAAAGATCCAACAACTACTGAAACAGGTCTGGAGAGTGTAAAACCAAAAGTGATCTATAATTAACATGTAAGAACAGACTTTATGGTCTTGCAGGAACATTATAGACACATGGAGAACAGAGACGCATATTACAAGTTATGGTTAAAAAAAAAGAGGCATGCGAGAGCCAGGCAAACCAAAACAACACCTGTGTAAAGAGGTCTATCGCTTCTATTCACTCTAATAAGTGATATGCATTGTGAAGAGGAAAAAAAAAAATATTGGGTCAAGAGAAGATGATTGAAGGTGACCATTACATCTGCATAGCCACAATGAATTAAATTGTAGACAAGGGAATGATTAGCCACTCCTTAGTTTTCAAAAATGAAAAGTAAATATAATCACATGCAATAAGAGGACACTGAGAGATGAGCATCTTTTTTATGTCATGCATATTGTGTAATGCATTGAAAATAAAATCTCAAGTTCCATGCGTCTCCCTTTAATAATTAGCCTGGATGAAAACTATATAGGGTTCACAATGTATGCTTAAAAACTAGCTGTCTGTTGTGTACCCTTTTCTGCATGCATAACTGACCTATTCTCACATCCGCAGGTCAAAAACTCAATTCTCGAATATGTTTGCTGTATTTATAATACAAAGAAAGGAGACTCCAGGATGGATGGACAGATGTGAGGAAAGTGTAAGGGAAGACTGTAAAAGAGAACAAGAGAGAAAATGCAAGAACTTCCTGCAATACATGTAAGCAACAGCAGCGGGCTCTACCCAAACCTGGAAGAGCTCCACCAGTCAGGGACCACTTATTGTGCAAGGAATTTTATCTTAGTCCATATATTCCTGTCCAGCTGTTTAGAGGTGTATAGCTCAGTGTCTCATTGATCACATCTCCCAGATGATATTAGTTTATTTGCAGCCCGCTTTCACAGTTGTGCATCTGCCTGCACCGACCTACGCACACAGTACAGAATTTCGTACAGGCAGAGGGAAATTATGAGACAATACCCATTAATATCAAAAGAGTTCAGTAATTGCTCTTATACATATTTTGGGAAATAGATGTATTTAAATTCTGCATCTTGGCAAAATAAGTGGTCGTTTTTCTGTCTACAGTTTTTCTGGATATCAAACACGAACATTTATGCTTCAACATTTTTAACCAGATTCTGAGCTATTATAGAAGAAAAGAACTATAATGTTTTTAGCTATGTGTTTAGATTTCCAAAATATTGTACACGCACAGAGCACATACTTTTTGAAATATAGATGACCAAATTCATTTACATTTAGACCTTCAAACTTGTGGTTTTTGCCACTTACTTTCTGGGCTAATGGAGCATTTAAAGACATAGTATATGCACCAAAACCACTTCTTTTTAATGAACTAATTTTTGGGCATATATATTTACCTTGGTTTAATTTAAATGTATATGGCTTTATGACCAAATGTACATTTTCTGATTTTCGAGTAACAATTAAATAATGAAAATAGGAACATATCTATTCACACAAAAAAGGGAGAAAATCCCTTCCTTAGTTTCACCTTGAGCCATTAGAGTGAAGACAAATATATGACACAGTAAGCAAAAATTACGCTTATCCCACTGTGTATATATGTGTCACCCACAGGGGGTCACAATCCTGCTCCATGTTTTACTCCTTCAGATCACAGCATGCTAATTGGAAAGTTCACATTTATGCCTGTTTACTATTGAAGGACCTTCATGGAAAAGCTGTAAAGTAGCAGTTTCATGATTTTTACCTCTGATGGCTCACACAAATATTGATCAGTCTTATGTGGAGACCTATGTTAAAGGGACACTACAATTAAACCATACATGCATTTAATTGCAAGGCAGGTGCACTTGGCAATTGTCTGCCTTTTGAGTTTAGCTAAACAAACCATATAAATTAGTTATCTGCTTGATAGCCAGGGGGTGTAGCAAGGTAAGTTTTTACAAGTGCCAATTTCTACTGAAATCTGCATTTTTTGTAAAATGAAAAATAAATAAATGAATCAATTTAAAAAAAAATAAAAAAATAGCAGACACGATCTTCACACGTGAAGCACTTTAGTAAACTTAGTAGCATTAGATACCTTTAGATACACAGACAGTAAATAGTCATTGCAGAGGCTTATTTAGAGAAACTCATCTGGGGCCTCTTAAAGGACCACTATAGCTCAATTAAGTTGTCTGGGTGCCAGGTCCATCTAGGATTAACCCTGCCTGCTGTAAACATAGCAGTTTCAGAGAAACTGCTATGTTTACAAATGTGTTAATCCAGCCTCTATTGGCTGTCTCATTGACAGCCGCTAGAGGCACTTCTGCGCTTCTCACTGTGATTTTCACAGTGAGAAGACGCCAGCGTCCATAGGAAAGCATTGAGAATTCTGATGACGTCGGAAGGAGGAGGAGAGTCCCCAGCGCCGAGGGTGAGTGTTTAAAGGTGAGTGAGTGTTTAACCCCCTTCCTCCGCCTTCAGCCCGGCGGGAGTGGGGCCCTGAGGGTGGGGGCACCCTCAGGGCACTATAGTGCCAGGAAAACAAGTTTGTATTACTGGCACTATAGTGGTCCTTTAAGCCCCAGTGCCCCATGATGTCAAAGTCTACTCATTGTTCTAGTATTCACCACGAATGTCAAATCTGTCATTCATTGTACATTTGTATTTAGTCTAGGCTGGCATCAGGCAGCCCCAGATAATAATCGATATTTGGATCTCACCAGCAGAAGAAACCCAGCTAAATCTATAATGCCCATGTACGTCATGGTAACACATCACATTCCAACAATGGCAAGAGATATCAACTCGAGCTTAGTAGTAAAGACTATTAATGTACTACTGTACATTTAACGTATCCAGTTCAATGGAATAAAATGACATGCGTCAGAGACAGTCAAGCTTAATTTAGCATGAAAGGACAATAATATTTGCGAATCTAAAAAAAAAAAAAAGAAATGTGATTACAATATGTCTAGCTAAAAGTTTCGCCATCCTAACAAGAATATAGAGGAATATTATAAAGGGAAAAATAAAAATATATATCTATAAACTTGTACTACTTGGGCAGGAAATTATTTATTATTTATAAAGTGCCAACAAATTCCACAGCAATGTACAATGGGGGGACTAAAAGATTGTAATTGTAACCACAGAAATTGAACACACAGTGACAAAGGGTTGAGGGTCCTGCTCATTGAGCTTACATGCCTAGAGGGAGTGGGGTATAGTGACACAAAAGGTAAGGGTGGGGTAGAAAAGTAGGTTGCTAGGATAGTATTCACTGGGGGCTTAGTGTTTTGTTTTTTTGTTTTTTAATGATGACAATTGCAGGAGAGGAATCAGGGTGTGGGGAGGGGTAGCTACATAGAGCCAACTTATTCCGCAGTGCTTTCTAATAGTATAAAAGGGGAAAATATAATAATAAATGAGTCAAATACTAAATGCTACAGGAAATACATGTTAATGAGGACCCTGCTCAAATGAGCTTACAGTCTAGAGAAGGTGAGGTATAAAAATCGAGGGGGATAGCAACCAAACGACAACTGGTCAGAGTTGAGTGTGGCCCTTTAAGAGAGAGCAAGAGACAGGTTTGCGATATAGAAGTTACTCTGGGAAGCAATAAGCTTTTCTGAAAAGTTAAGTTTTGAAGGACTTTTTAAATAATTGAATACTAGATGAGAGTCTGATCTAGTATTCAGACTAGATCAGTATTCAAAAGGGAAGGAGACGCCCGCTAGAAGCCCTGTAACTGCAAGTTAGCAGTAAGCGTGCAAGCAGTGGACAGGAAAAGCTCACTGAAAGAGCAGAGAGAACAAGAACTACTATGAATTAGTGAAGAAATATAGGCTTCTTAGCAGCATCTAGACCGAGGCAGCAAGGTGGAATCAGCAGGATATGGCAACAGACTGGACGTGAGGCGTAAATGTGAGGCCAGATCAAAGATAACACCAAGCATGCAAGGATGTGCTGATGTGGGTACCATCAACTTGCAGGGAGAGCAAAAGAAGAGGAGATGATTAGTACTGTGAGGACGAAAATGATGAAGCTCAGTTTTAGAGACATCGAGTTTCATAAAGTGGGAGGACATGCAGATATGGAAGAAATGCAACCAGTGACATGTTGCAGGACTGCCGAGGAGAAATCAGGGGAAGAGAGATATCTCTGTGTCATCGGCGTGCATGTGGTAGCGGAATCCAAAGGAATTAATAAGCTTGACATGAGAGGCACTATAAAGAGAAAAAAATAGGAACAGAAAATATATTCAAGAACAGAGCTTTGGGGGGGGGGGGACTCCAACTGAGACAGGACATTAGAAAAGCTATTAGACGAGCTATTAGAAAAGCAGATACTGAATGAACATTAAAAGATAGAAGGAAAACCATGAGAGGACAGTGTACCATAGACCAAGGAATTGGATAGTTTGAAGAAGGAGAACACAACCAACAGTGTCAAAGGCAGCAGAGAGGTCAAGAAGAAGTAGTATCTTTGGATTTTTCTGCCATTAGTTAATTTGTTATTTTAATCAGAGCGCTCTCAGTAGAGTGGATGTGGCAAAAAAGGGAGTTGGGATCTGGGACAATAGTTGAAAAGGGAACATGGGGTGAGATGTGTGTGCTCAAGCAGACAAGTGGAGGAAAGTAGAAATGCAGCCATCTCTTGTTCAGTAGTCGTCAAGTAGCCCTGCAGGTTCCTCCCGAGTTGAGGGTTAGGCGGAGAATGTTTGGTTAAGGAGGTTCTCAAGAACAAATGAGGTGGTGATTTGAGAGAGGATATGGAGTGCTATAGAGATTAGAGACTGTGCTTGCATCTTTTGGAATGTTGAAGTCCCCAAGAATAAGGGGATGGAGTATTAGATGAAAGTAGGGAAGCAAGGCAGCAAAATGGTCAAGAAAGAGAATAGGGGAATCAGGGGGCAATAAATAACAGCAATGTTTGCAGAGTTTGGTTTGCAGGTGACCAGAGGTTTGAAGAAGCAGTGTGATGAAAGCAGAACCCTACCTATATTGTTTTGGGTTGTGAGGTTATTTTTTTACAGTAAGAACAATAAGGATATATAATTCTCTTCCTGAAGAGGTTGTTTTATTAGAGTATATACAGATGTTTACAATTTTTAATCAATGGGGTGAATAGCCTCTTGATCCCAGGAGATACCGGACTGCCATTCTGGGGTCAAGAAAGAATTTCCTAGTTTGAAGTGCTTCCAATTTTGCAACAAACTGTTTTTTCTGCCTTCTTTTGGATCAACAGCAAAAACAGATGTGAGAAAGGCTGAACTTGATGAACGCGTGCCTTTTTTAAGCTATACTTCTATGTAGCCATTGATAACTAGGCTACAGCTAGAGAGCCATGTTTCAGTTAAAGCCAGTAAGTATAGGGTGCATGAGATGAATAAGTCATGGAGAGCAGTTGATTTAGTGATGTTGCAGACAGAGCGTGAATTCCAAATGGCAGTGTGAAAGGAGGATTAAAAGAGAGAGTTACATGGGATGGATAAAAGATTGGTGTGGTTTATGGTGTTAACACAAGGTAGGTTAGCGGACGGGAAACTAGGGCTTGGAGAGGAATCACAAGCTGCAAGGAGATGGTTAGAAAGGAAGAAAAACTTGGAGAAAGATTTAAATGTTTAGGGGGAGAGCTTGTATTTGGAGGATTTAAAAGGAGTGGGTTAAGAAAGGGTGGATAGGTATGAGAAAAGTGCATGAGTTGAATAAAGAGGAGGGAAGTAAAGCAGGGGAAATAAAGATGGTGTCAGCAGGAACAGGTAAGCAGAAAGATAGATTTTAGCAACCAGAGAAGCAAGGATAAGTGTGACACATAGAAGGGAGAACATTATTGGAATAGGGAGTTTTTATTATATATGAGGAGATTAGAGGGGAAAATTAAAACCTTGGGAAAGAGAGGAGGAGTATAGTGTTAAAAAGCGTGCAGTGTGGGGTTTGAGGAGGTAAGGAGAGGTTGATAGACATGAAAGGTGTGTTTGAAAGAACAGGTAATGTGCACAATCTATTAAGGTAGTGAGTGCCCAGTGGTGGATGAGATGCAAGGTAGGAAGAGTGAGATGTGGGATAGGATGGGTGGGGATGGGTGAGGATTAGTGGGGATGGGTGAGGATGGGTGAGAGCTACCTCTACACAAGGCTTAGCTTTGAGTCCTGAGTGCAAACTTACGAATGCTGTTGTTTGGGGCACAGGCTGTAAGAGAGAGTCTGGGGTTAGATAAAACAGCAATTATGGGTGTAGAGGCATGCAGATATTGAGAAAAAAAAAAACAATCAAGAAAAAAAAAAATCAGAAGAGAAAACATTTGAGTTTGAGTGAAAGGGAGAGATCATATAGGTGAAAGTCATAAATGGTGAACATAAAACTATAACACTAACAAAAATAAACATTTAACAAAGCAAGAGTTGAACATGGAAGGTACAATATCTTTCAGTTAAACAGTTATACTATAGACGAGAGAGGTAGATAGGAATATTTCTGAAAAGTAGAAAAAAATATCAATAAATAACTAAGACAGGTATTCTTGAGTAAATCTTAAGTAGATCCAGAAATGCTACCTCTGCATAAGGCTTTGGCTATAAGTCTTGAGTGTAAACGTATGAATTGTTTTGTTTGGGGGCACAGGCTCCCCGAAAGGCTTTGGCTGCAAGATTTGGTAGGAGGCCAAGTGATAAAAGTACATTCTGCTAGTTCTCTGAACAGCTTAAATTTGGCACCATTTAGATTCACGTAGATAAAAATAAAACAAGAAAAACAAAAAAGGTTTACAAGAAGGTATTCTAGTTATGTTCTATACAGAAAAAGAAAGTACCATACCTCATTTTGTTCTTCATGTTCTAATATAGCTTGCAGGAAGGCCCTCCGCTCGTGGCTTGAAGACTTTTGATCAAACATGCCAGCCTGTATGACTTTCTGATCTACGTTTAGTTTGTATTTGGCAGCAGCAAGAATCTTCTCCTCCACACTGTTCACAGTGCACAAGCGCAGCACACGCACCTCGTTTTGCTGGCCGATTCTGTGAGCTCGATCTTGTGCTTGCAAATCCTGTGCAAAGTAAGGGGGGACTATGACATGCTTGGTACTGACACAATAAGAGTATCAAACTACCAGGTCATAAAATTTATGGAATTAACCTGAGTGACGTATGAGTAATACTATTTATAACAGCAAGCATTGTCTACGTGGTGTTATTTTTGCATTTTACCTTACACTGCTTGATTTGATTAAAACTGAATTTAAAAAATAAATAAATGTAAGAGTAGCGATAACAGTACATATATGATGGTGAAGAAAAGAAGTGCTATAAGGTCAGTATATGGCACACTTCTGCAGCTCATTTAATCAATATATTCATAAAATTTCTAAAATCATTTCAACAACTCACCTTTTGGATCTGAAATCAGAACATGTTAGGCTTTTTTTTTTTTTTAAATCAGAAAAAAATTACTTATCAGAGATATGGTATCTGATGCTAAAATACATATACAGTGGGACCTCTGTTTAAAAACGCCTCGGTTAACATAATTGTCAGTTTACAAATGAAAATCCATTGAAAATAATGCCTCAGTTTACAATTTCTTTTTTGCAATACAAAGCAAGTTTCCCCAGGATGCATTGCACCTGGGAGGTTTATAGCACCGCCCCCTGCATGCTGGAGCCTGTGGGTAGCACGTGGCGTTGAGTGTGGAGGTGTTGGAGCGGCTTTTTCATCGAGTTCTGGAGCCATTCTGGAAATTATTTGCAGTTGTTTGGGGACTTTTTGGTGCATTTCTCAAGCTGTGGAAAGATAGGGAGCCGAGCTTTGTCATTTGCATGCCTTTAATTGTGTGTTCTGCATTGTGGGTTGGTTTCCATGCCAGCTCAGTTTGACTTTTTTCTGACCTCCAGAACAGATTAATTGGTTTTCAATGCATTCCGCGTTTCGGTTTACAAATGTTTTGTAATAAAAATCATCCTAGAGAACGCATTAAATTCGTAAACCGAGGTCCAACTGTAAAATTGTATCTGCTTATTTTTCATACTTCTACACAGCCTGTAACTGTAATACTTTGGCACCATTGGCAGTTGTAATCAACTGTATTTACATATGGAGAAAATAGGAAGATAACAGTTCATGAGACAAATTCCAGCATGCAAAACACAGGAACCCGATATCACGATCATACAATAACTGTGCAGACAGTGATCATTATTCATAAAAATAACTGAATATTTCTATACCAGAAATGAATTATGAAATACAACTCACTTTCATATAATTTAACAGTGATCTCAGATTCTTATATGTTTCCTACCATGATTTACATTGTATTAATGAAATGTAGGGAGAAAACATAAAAGCAAAAAAGTGTCAATGGGCACTATATTTTAAATGCAAAATAATGGAAATTGGTAGTTACCTCTTTATTAATATACACCACAAAGGCTGAACAATTTTTTTATAATGTGTAAAAAGCATTATAGATCTATTTTCCAAATTCATTTTTGCATTCCCTTTATTAAGTAATCACAGGCACGGTAGATGGGATTTTACTGTTTAGATAAAGTGAGATCCATTAAAGCATGAACACACTAAGATAAAGGTGGTTCATTTTAGAATAGATATTTAGGGAACTACATTCATGGTATGGCTCACATTCAGAAATGTCATTAGCAAGGGAAATGTAGTTCTACACATCTGATTTGCTAACCACCACTGAAAGATATGTTATCAACTGTGGGTATAAATCATCTATGTCAGTGTTTCGCAAACCGGTCCTCATGGCCAACCAACAGTCCAGGTTTTGTCAGTAACTCTATTGAAATAAAAAAGGGTTGTTGGTGGGCCATGAAAACTGGTTTTGAGAACCACTGATCTATGTAATTACTTTAGAATAGCAAAAATGCTTCCCTGCTGCAAAGTTTTGATTTAATTTTGCACTTGTTTTTAAATTTTCAACTTCTTTACACAATTCTATACTGAATACATTTGTAAAATACAATTTTACTCTTTTGTATGACATTACATAAAATGTAACTATAAATAAAGAATTTTAAAAAAAAGTGAGAAGTCTTCAAACCTGATGAGGATTCCAATCACTGTCAAATATAACTACTGTATCTGCAGCTTGAAGATTTAAACCGAGACCCCCAGCTCTAGTACTCAGCAAGAAGATGAAGTATTGAGAATTTTCATCATTAAACTTTTTTAGTAGTGCAGCACGGTCCTCTGACTTGGTAGTACCTAAGGCATAATAAAATCAAATAATACCAACTATATTTTGAAATCAATTAGGAAAACAAATGTGGATTGGTCTTTTTTATTACATTAGAACCTTAAAACAGGGGAACAATTCAATTCACTACAAATGTACTGTAATATTAAATCTACAGACATCAAATAGGGACAATGCCTTGATGTAGTATTATAGCTCCAAATAAAATATACATTGCTTCACCGACTGCTGAATACACATACCCCGACTGCTGAATGAATACATACACACACACACACACACACACACACCCACCCCCGACTGCTGAATACACACAAACACTGACTGTTGAATACACACACACCGACTATTGTCCTCTCTTGGTTTTCCTCCTATCTCTCCCAACACTCATTCAGTGTTTCCTTTTCCAATGATACCTCTTCCATTCATCCTGTCTCTGTTGGAGTCCCACAAGGCTCAGTCCTTGGTCCCCTACTATTTTCTCTTTATACACCTCATTGTCTCATTAGAATTCCACTACCACCTGTACGCTGATGACACCCAGCTATATCTCTCCTCCCCAGACCTCTCCCCTGCTGTCCTGCAACGTGTCACTGATTGCCTTTCCTCCATCTCTGACTGGATGTCCTCCTGCTTTCTAAAACGAAATCTCTTGAAAAATGAACACCTTGTCTTTCCTCCACCTAATACTGATCCACTTCTTTTGCTCTCCCTTCAAGTAAATGGTATCCACATAAGTCCATCCTTGCAAGCATTCTGTCTTGGTGTCATATTTGATTCTAATCTCACCTTTGAGCCTCACATCCAGCATGTTACCAACTCCTGTAGATTCCACCTTAAAAAAAATAGCCCGCATCCACTCCTTTCTTATGCAAGATGGTACCAAAGAGCTTGTCCATGCTCTAGTAACTTCCCACATGTATTATTTTAACCCCTCCTAACTGGTCTTCCCAAAAAACGTATTGCCCCGCTACAGTCTGTAATGAATGCTGCCGCCAAACTGATTTTCCTCTCTAGTCGGTCGTCTCACACTTCACCCCTTTGTCAGTCCTTACATTGGCTTCCTGTATCCTTTAGTCGTCAATTCAAAATGCTAACCCTTACCTATAAAGCATTGACCAATTCTAGCCCCTCTTATATCTCTTCACAGATCCATAAGTATGCCCCTTCTCAGTCTCTCTGCTCTGCCCGACCTTCTCCTGTCCGCTGCTCACACCAGTATGGCCAACTCACGCTTGCAGGACTTCTCACGGCGGCTCCCTTCCTATGGAACAGCCTGCCTACCGCCATCAGATTCTCCCCTAGTCTTCAATCGTCAAACCTCTTCCTCTCTCCTGAAGGGCAGCACTCAACTCGCTCCTCCAGCTCTGCTTCACTCCCACCTATTTAGATTGCTATTCCCTACCTCCTATAGACTGTAAGCTCGTTTGAGCAGGGGCCTCTTCAACCTATCGTTCCTGTAAGTTTTCTTGTAATTGTCCTTTTTATAGCTAAATCCCCCCTCTTATAACATTGTAAAGCGCTACAGAATCTGTTGGCGCTATATAAATGGCAATAATAATAATAACGCGCGGAAATGCTCTGATCAGCAGTCTTGCAGGAGGAACTTCCTCCCAGCTCCCTCCTCCCTCTGTCATTGATCTCCCCACCGGCCCGAGAGGGCCCAAAGCAACAGAGCAGGGCCGGCTCTCCGTTGGCCAGCAGGGGAGAGCAAAGGATCACCCCTGTCGACCTTGGCACATGGCCAACGCTGTGGGGCCCCTGGCAAGTGCCCAGCATGCCCATGCGGAAAGACGGCCCTGCGATGTAATCTGTATGAGGAATATAGTGATGGGTTATCTCAATTATATGTGAAAATCCGTTTTTTGTTGTTTTTTACTGTAATGTATTTTAATGCAGTATTAAAGCTTAGGGTAAATAAAATTAAGCAGCACTGAATGGTTAAGCAGTGACTATTTACAAGTGTGGTAAAATTAATGCCATATTCACCATTTCATATTATTTAACTGGGATCGAAGGTTCTTATATGTTGCCTACCATGATTTACATTGTATTAGAAATGTAATGAGAAAAAAAAAAAATGTAAAAACATGTCAATGGGCACCATATTTTAAATGCAAAATACATAATTGCAAACTCTTCTGGTTGAAAGTGCAAAATATGGAACAAACTGATATAACCCATGAAAATTGGACCAGCACTGCTTAAAATGTGTACTGATAATTAAGAAACTTTATTGGTAACATTGTTTTATCTAAATACAACTCATTAATTGCAAACTCATTGTATTTGAAAAGCAGGTAACACAAACATGTATTTATTTGAAAACATCAATAAAAAGGAGATCATACTTGCACATACTGCTTATTAATGCCGGCATAGATTATACTAAAAATGTCACCTTCCTAGAGCAGGGAAATGTATAAGGATTATTCCAAGCACCATAATTATCATTAGAAGAGCATTCCTGGCTTATTACCTGGGGTCTGACAGGCAATGGTCACTTTCTTTGTGAAGAGGCAGAGGGCATGCAGTGCCAGCAAATAACTTTCAATCAATGAACTGAAGCCTGCACCGCTGGCTCAGCTTAATACAGACAGCTTTTGGCTCTCCTAAAGAAGGTGAACATTGCCTAGCGCCTGCCAAAAGCAGTTAAGTCTCCCAATAGAGAACCATTGTAATGGTTTTCTAAGAGGAGAATCATATTGCCACGGTGTGACGATTGCTGCTCATGGACAGTGCAGCCCTCCATGCTTCTCTATGAGTAAGTATCTGACTGACCTAGATCATGCATCCAAAGAACTCACATGAATCAAGAACAGCATCTGCAGTGATACTGGGATGCCACTCAATACTGAAACTGTTGCTCATTAGAAAGAATACAGTCGTGAAGTCAGCTCCTGGCATGCAGAAGAGGAACAGCTGGAAAGGGATGGTGGTGCCTGCTAGGAACAGGTTCAGGTAAGTTAAACTCACCTTTGTCTGTCCCCCCAGGCAACCAGACCCGCAGCAGTAACAGTTCAAATTCTGGAAAGTCCCCAAACCGTTCTGCTCTAATTTTAATTGGGGGGTTGGGTGGGAGGAACCAAGGGTACTGTAACGCTATGAATACATATTATATATATATTGATTAGGGATCGACCGATTATCGGTTTTGCCGATATTATCGGGCAATATTCATTTATTTTATTTTTTTAAGTGTCCGTCGATAATCACCGGCAATACCAATAATTAATGAGTGGGCTGGCGCATCCATCCAGCCGGGTACAAAAGGCTGAATTTCCTGTACCGCGGTGCGGACTGCTCCACTCGGCCATGCTACCAGGAGACACACCGGGGAGCAAGGACCAAAGAGTGGAGAGAGAGGGGCAATAAATGGGGGACGGGGACAGACGACACTATGGGACGGGGTGTGTGTTAAGGATCACTATGGGACAGAGGTGGTAGAACACTATGTGGGAAGGGGGTTGCAAAGGAACACTTTGTAAGGAACACTATGGGACAGGGGAGGGTGGGAGAGAACACTGTGGGACAGGGGAGGGGGAAAAGAACAATGTGGGACAGGGAAGGGGGGAAAGAACACTGTGGGACACGGAGGGGGAAGAACACTGTGGGACAGGGAAGGGGCAAAGAATACCATGGGAAGGGAAGGGGCAAAGAATACTATGGGAAGGGAAGGGGGTGAAGAACACTACGGGACAGGAAGAGGGTGAAGAACACTATGGGACAGGGAAGGGGGTGAAGAACACTATGGGACAGGAAGGGGTGAAGAACACTGTGGGACAGGGAAGGGGTGAATAACACTGTGGGACAGGAAAGGGGGTGAAGAACACTGTGTGGGAGGGGGGTTGCAAAGGAACACTTTGTAAGGAACACTATAGGACGGGGGAGAGAACACTGTGGGACAGGGAGGGGGAAAGAACACTGTTGGACAGGGGAGGGAAAAAGAACACCTGTGGGACAGGGAGGGGGAAAGAACACTGTGGGACAGGGGAGGGAAAGAACACAGGGAGGAAAGAACACTGTGGGACAGGGGGAGAAACACTGTGGGACAGGGGGGAAAGAACACTGGGACAAAGGGCAAAGAATACTATGGGAAGGGAAGGGGGAACACCACGGACAGGGAATGGGGTGAAGAACACTATGGGACAGGAAGGGGTGAAAAGAACACTATGGGACAGGAAGGGGTGAATAACACTGTGGGACAGGGAAGGGGTGAAGAACACTGTGGGACAGGGAAGGGGGTGAAGAACACTGTGGGAAAGGGAAGGGGGGTGAAGAACACTGTGGGACAGGGAAAGGGGGTGAAGAACACTGTGGGACAGGGGAGGGGATGAAGAACACTATGGGACAGGGGAGGGGGGTGAAGAACACTGTGGGACAGGGAAGGGTGTGAAGAACACTAGGGGGGAAAGAGGAACATTAAGGGAGGACACTAAAGTATGGGGGAGGAAAGGGAAAAGGAACACTGGGGTAGGGAGGACCACGAAAAGAGAAGGGAGAATAACAGGGTAATGGGGGTGGAGAGAGCTGGCACTAACCCACACTGCAACCACTACACAAACACATTGAACCCACTACACAAACACACACACACACACACACACTGCATTTACTAATCAAATACTCTCACTGCATCCACTACACACACATATAAGTATTCTTGAAAACATTAAAAAAAAATCTGACTGGCATGTATATTTTGGGCACTTGCCACTTAATAAAAAAAAGATTTGCAAAAAAAATAAAATAAATATGTTAAATGTACAGAATATCAGTAATCTATTGGCTATCAGCCTGAAAGTTTACACATTATTGGTATCTGCTCTAAAAAATCAATATCGGTCGATCCCTAATATTGATAACGTTAGTGTTTTGATTTAAAGATGATCTAGTCATGACAAGATATTTTCTGTCTGTGCCTTAGAGAGACTCATATAATGAGAATACAATATCCTATACACACTAGATACTGAGAACTTTCTATGCTGCAAACAATGTCATTTTGTTCACAGTCTCATTGAAAATTGCATAAATCACAGTATGTGAGTTCAATAAATATTAAGCTTATATAACACCAAAACCACTTCTTTATATATTATATATATATGTAACAAAGTTGGGAAGAAGCATTAAGAAGATTTTAACACAACCTAAGAGTCATCAAAAAGTCAGCTATCTGTTCTGCTAAAATGTTTTGTTTTTTTAATATTTTTTATTTTCTTTTGTTTAAATTTACATGTTTTCCAGGTAAAGCCAGGTAACGTATGACAAATAGTTTTTTCTTGTGGCACCATACGCATAAGTGGTATAAATTTAGAGCGCACAAATAGCATTTCTCTGTTAGATGTGAAATTCGGTGAAACTACCAATTCCTCCAAACTGAGAAAAAACTATTTCTCAGTCCATGAAAAACAAGGTAAAAGGGGAAGATTTATAGAAGTAACATCACAGCTTAGGCATACGGGGGGAAGGATTTAATCAATCTCACGCGTTTCGTGCCTACTCCGGCACTTCCTCAAAGATGTCCAAGGGTGAATGTGCACTCGAGGAATTATGTGGCTTTATGCTGCAGCAACACAGAAGCGCAGGAGAGGTACATTTTACTTATTTACTTACCTCTGCTGCATTATTCACTCTAATAAATGCTGAAATAGTATTTATGGTATGAAGAAACAAAGAATTGTCACTTCTCTGGAAGTGGCAGTCCCTCTATGTTAGAGCGGCTAACGTGAGTATGTTAAGAAGCAGACAACACCTGGCGATGAGGTTCATTCACAATTTTATCACCGCAATATCTTCTAAATGTTACTTTTAGATGACCCCCCTTCCAAATTCCAAATAAAATCATGAACCAGTGCATCAAATTAGCTTTTTCCCTCACTCATATTCTGAGTTCAACATCTCATAAATGACTCAACCCATTTATAATTTAGCTTGGGACTAAAACACAAAAGTGATGGATAGACAGAGCAAGAAGAAAAAAGAAAGAAAGAGAATTCCAAAAGAACGATCAGCACTCCAGCTTAATTTATTTTCAAGACCCTGGAGTGGCTATCGTTCTTCTGGAGTTATCCATTTATTTCTGCAGGTTACAAGCACTATAGTTTTTTTGCACCATTAAGTTCAAACCTCTTGTACAATTTGTTATATATAGTGAGTGTGTGTGTTATATATATATATATATATATATATATATATATATATATATATATATATATATATATATATATATATATATATATATCACCAAGGACCCTATTTAGCTTTGACTTGCAGAGAGTCCCAGTAAGGAAGTATCTCCCAAGTATGTGGATTAATCTCATAGGAGCAAACATTGGATTGTGCATTTTGTATGATATATATATATATATATATATATATATATATATATATATATATATATCTATCTAATATATAAACACACACATATTTGTACATACATGAACAAAAAAAACAACAACACACAATCCATCTAACTCTACATCAACACCATCCAGAAAATCACCTGTTTTAGGGGCTATTTTCACAAGGCAATACATATTTTAGTTCTTTACTCACAGGAATATTATGACTACATAATTGTTACTTGTTTTTTTCCCTTTAATTTCTTTTTAGCTCCTTGTATCCAGTTGTAGCAAAACTGTAGAATATGTTGATAATTTAGCATTATGAAATATTAAAGGACCACTATAAAGGGGTCCTATAAAGGACCCCTTCCTCACCCTAGAGCCCGGCGGGAGGGGGACCCTGAGGGTGGGTGCACCCTCAGGGCACTTTAGTGCCAGGAAAAAGAGTATGTTTTCCTGGCATTATAGTGGTCCTTTAATAAAGAAAATCTAATTTCAGCCAAATTACAGAATCCACGGAAATTTCTTTTAATGTCTGACAGTTGTAATAAAAGAAATAAACAATTACTAGTTATCCTAAATGATATATATATTCTTAAGTATGATACCAGAACCTAAACTTACTGGATATTTCTGATTCCAAAACAGCAATACTAACCATCAAGTCGCAGGTACAGGAAGTTCCGGAAAGCAAAGTAGTCTTCCATTATAGTCATGAGTGATGTCATTTGACAGAAAAGTAGGACGCGATGATTTGTGGCTCTTAGCTTTGGTAAAATTCGATCAAGTAACTCAAACTTTCCTGAGGCTCTGTACAAATCAGGCCTGGTGGTCAAAAAAAATAAATAAAAAAAATTACAAGTGTTACACTAGGACTAAAATAGCCGCAATAAAATGGACCTTACAACATGGCTTATTGATCTGAATAATAATGATTTTAGCATTAATTAGTATAATGGCTGAACTGCGTTAATTATTGAGCGATTTACCCATTTATGATGCCATTGGCATAACCCAGATGTTCAGCAAAGGATTCCTGGAATAAAAAAAGAAAAAAAGAGAAATTACAAGTATAGCAAAACAAACAATTTTTCTTCAATAACAAAAATTAATGCAGACTTACTTTCTTGGGTGGCATATTCCCCTGGAAATATGATGGAAACTTGCCAAAGGAGAAAAAATTAAACCAAGTGCCACCCAATATGTGAAAAATAGGGAAAAAACATGACAAAAATAAAACGTATTTTGATACGCCTCAATTCCTTAAAAATGTGTATAGGTGATTAAATTAGATAAGCTGCTTTTTCACCGCTGAAGTGAACACAAATTATAGAATAAAAATATACATTAGGTGTAGTGCTTTAGTATAATTCATTTCTGAAAGGTGCAAGAAAGAGTAGAGGAAGGTTTTTACATTCATAAAATGCCAATACAAACATCAACTTTTGCTAATGTAGACTAAAAACTTTTCTTGTGAAACATATAAAATAAAATTTTATTAATACCCACTTACGTGTTCAAGAATCTCAAATCAGGCTCTTTTGGGACTGCAGTGTATATATCAGCCGTGCAATACCACCCCAGGTAGTAAGTACTCCAGTAATGGGCGAAAATGTATTTATATATTAATAAAATATCAAAGAAACAAATCATTAAAAACAGGGTATCCTCTTGCATAAAAAAAATGTTTCATCTTAATTAGGCTTCCTCAGTTTGTGTAATGTCCCTGTAATCGATGTCCATTTATACCCGATGTTTAAATTCGGGTGTTTTTATATAGAGGCTGTATTTCAAGCCTCTTTCTAGTGCCATAATTTAGAGCCCACTCATTTATTTTGTTTATTTGTTTCTTTGATATTTTATTAATAAATATGTTTTCATCCATTTCTGGAGTACATCATCCATCTCACATTTGGGGTGGGGTCACTTATTTTAAGGCTCATGAACATGTAAGTGGTTCTTATCAAAATTTTATTTTCTATGTTTCCAAATATATTACACTATATACTTATCTTATTTGTTTCTAATCCTGAGGAATAAATAATAAGAAAAAAAGCAACTATCAAAGGAGGGAACAAATCCCCTTCATACGGCTCCAAGGTGTCAAATTTAGAGTTGAATTCTAGGCTCTAATCCATGAGTGGGTACTTAAATGGATTTGTTGGTGAAAGAGTACAACCCAATTCATCTGTATTATAGAGTCTGCACTACTGTATATTGCATTTTATGTCTTTCAGGTCCTGATATCCCAGTGAATCTCTGCATATATTGCAAATTATTACTAGGTCATACTACACAGAAATATTTGTATTCTGCATTAGCACTTTATTTTATTAGCACTTTATTGGTGAAGATGATTTTTATATTGGCACTTTATGAATGTAAAGCTCTTCCTTGTGGGAAGAAGGTTTTGTATTTGTACTTTAGCTACATGTTTTTTTTTATGCATACTTGCACTTTGCATAACACAATATAATGTATTTGGGTATAAGCACTCTAACATTCAAGATTATTCAAGGTAAAATCTTCATACACCTTTAAGAAATGAATTCTACTGAAGTGCTACCCTATATTCATATTTCTATATTTTAAAAAGAGGGACATGCTTGTGGGAAGTTGCTGGAAGTGTGGCTAGAGTACTTAATCACCAATTAAATGGGATGTGCATTTTCTCTTTTTTATTGTGTAAAATGTGTCATTTTGTTTACATTTACAATATATGATTGCACAACCAAAGCATAGCACATGAGTTAATGGTGTCCACTGCTGCCAAGCATGTATAAAGCAAAATCTGAGAATTTCCCAAGCAAGCAGCCATTATATGGCACTTCTTTTTAGACATTATAGCCTGCCCAGATAGCCAAGGACTGACAAAGTCCTCATTGATATGGAAGTGCTTTGCTTTTTTTTTTTAATTACCTCCTCTGCACTACAACAGTAAGAGATTCAACAGTGTTTACTGATGTAAGGAAGTAAAGAAATGTAACTTTCAGAATAGTTACTGTTTTAAATTTAAAGGAACACTATATAGGTAGGAATACAAAATGATATGTATAAAAGGCTTGAAGGGTGGGTCTTACCTTTCAGCCCTCGTAACACTGGTCTCCATCCTGCCACTTTGTCAAGAGTGATGATTTAAGTCATTCAATATTTCCCAGTAAGGAAACATTGGTATGCTAGTGCACATCCGCGGCAAAATGCCACACTGCGCCAATGGAAAGCGCTCTAGGTCAGTCATTTGATCTATAAGAGAATTTAACTCTGTTATAGCTGCAGAAGTGCCTCTAGTGGCTATCTGGAAGACAGTCACTAAAGGTGTGTTAACCCTGCAACATGAACATTGCAGTTTCTACAAAACTACAGGGCCACACTTAGACCCCTTCATTGAAATGAAGTGGCCATGGAGCCTTTGGTTGTCCTAGAATAGCTCTAAAATATTTCTGTAAATCTTACTGTTGTGGAGAAACTCAAATTTAGAGTTCAAAAACGAATATCAGACATTTGCCAATAATAAGGTTTTGTCCTGACTAAAAGTAGCTATATCAGTATAATGCAAAGGCGTTTGGTGACAAGTTATACATAATCACAGGTGTTAAAATGTGACAGAAACTTACCTCAATATGCTGAAATATGTACGGGTGGTTGCATATTTTTCTTAGCTGCATAATAGTGTTCATGAGCGTTTTAGCTCCACCCTTTCCCTATAAATATATAAAAAGATTGTAATAAATGCCACAATATGTTAAGTAATTTTCCTTCACAGTTGTCAAAAAAGCTGCATCAACGTGTCAATAATAGAATATTAATATAAAATGACTAGCCCTTCAAAAATGTTAAAAATGCTATGGTCTGCGAAACTGCAGAACACAGGTCCTAATAGAGCTCTACAAGATCTACAACATCACAGCCAATCTTATGGGGAAGCATTGTGATTGGATCAGGCTACCACTTTTGATGATGTCAGCAGACTGCTTGTTTGTTTTTTTGAGGAAAACATCATGCAGAGTCACAGCTTCTGGCTTGAATACAGTAAAATGTTGCTATATTTATGGAGGCATGAGGGGTCCAGGGGGGCTAGATGGTGGTTTTACTATACGGTCAGGAATACATGTTTGTGTTCCTGACCCTATAGTGATCCTTTAAGTTGAACTTGCTTTATTTTTGTTTAATCTTAACCCACAAAATTGTGTCAACTTTAACTATCCCTGGGTAAAATTTACAAAAGCTAACAACTTAGCTTGATCGCACAAGCATATTATTAGGGCTCACAATACTGACTGGGTCATACTGGTCATGAAAAACCTCATTGCTGAAACTTTGGGCAGGTGTTTTCTTTTTACTGCAGAAATAATGCTATTTAACAAATCTCCACTGTATTTAGTGTGTTCACATTAACACCCATTGTTTAACTGTTGATTAGAACTTTTACTTTGCATGAATAGAAATATGAAACCTTAAAATACATTTTCAGCTATTGCAGAGAAAAAAAAAGACCTACACAGACTTGGAGTGATTTTGTTCATGTCTCAATGTCATTGTGATTGACAGAAGTAGGTGCAATTTGATCACTGCATAATGCAGATTTCCCTTAAATTTGGGTATTGGGAAATAATGGCGGTTCATATATGTAATTCCAAGCCTCCCTCTCATTTATGATCACTGTGAGTGAGACAGAATTGCTGTGAATGAGTGGGAGGCTTGGAGTGCACACACAGAAAACATAACAAAAGTTGTTTGAGTCTTCTATATGTTTTCTATCATAGAAAACAGAGTAATAATAAATAACAATAAAAAGTGTCCAGGTTCATGCAAAAAATACCATATATACTCAAGTATAAGTCTAGTTTTTCAGGACATTATTTGTGCTGAAAAACCCCCACTCGACTTATACTCGAGTCAGTGTCTGTATTATGGCAACTTACATTGCCATAATACAGACCAGGACCGCCGGGCTCATTACAAGCCCAGCAGTCCTGTTGGGGGCTGGCAGAGAGCTGTTACTTACCTTTCCTGCAGCTCCTGTCAGCTCCCTTCTCCTGCGCTCCGGTCAGCTCCCTTCTCCTCCACTGTAAGTCTAGCGGTGCGACTGCCGCGCGGAACCGTGGCAACGCTCTGACCCCGCGGCTCTCGCGAGACTTACAGTGGAGCTGACCGGACCAGAGGGGAAGGGAGCTGCAGGAAAGGTAAGTAACAGCTCTCTTCCAGCCCCCCTCCTACACAGCCCATCCACTGGACCACCAGGGAATGAGAGCCCCCTCCATGGCCAGCTAACAAGCAGGGAGGGGGGACGAAAATAAAATTAAATTTTAAAAAAATTACAATAAAATTTTTTTTTATATTAAAATAAAAAAAGTAAATAAAATAAAAAAATACTAAAATAAAAAAATTCAAATATTAAAATTAAAAAAATTACAAATAATAAAAATGCCCACCCCCACCCAGTTCACACACAAACACACACTCTGCATTGTATACACACACACCCTCCGCATTATATACACACCCACTGCATTATATACACACTCATACAAACACAGGCTCTTCATTATATATACACACACACACACACACACTCTGCATTCACACAAACACTCTGCATTATATAATGCAGAGTGTGTGTTTGTATGAGTGTGTGCGTATATAATGCAGAGTGTGTGTTTGTATGAGTGTGTGCGTATATAATGCAGAGTGTGTGTTTGTATGAGTGTGTGTGTATAATGCAGATTGTTTGTATGTGTGTGTGTGTGTGTGTGTGTGTATAATGAAGAGTGTGTGTTTGTATGAGTGTGTGTGTATATAATGCAGAGTGTGTGTTTGTATGAGTGTGTGTGTATATAATGCAGAGTGTGTGTTTGTATGAGTGTGTGTGTATAAGGCAGATTGTTTGTATGAGTGTGTGTGTATAATGCAGATTGTTTGTGTGTGTGTGTGTGTGTGTATAATGCAGTGTGTGTTTGTATGAGTGTGTTTATAATGCAGAGTGTGTGTATGAATGTGTGTGTATATAATGCAGTGTGTGTGTTTGTATGAGAGAGTGTGTGTGTATAATTATAAAAATCACAGAATTTCATAGCCCCAAGTTTTACCCTCGACTTATCCACGAGGCATAGCATATTTCACAATTGTTGGTCACAAAACTGCACTCGACTTATACATGAGATCGACTTATACACGAGTATATACGGTAAGTGTAAAGTGTGCTGTGTGATAGAAGGTCTAATGTGCTCACCCGGCACTCAAAGACAAACACAATACTTAACAAAAAAACAATTAATAAAACACACAACAGTGTAACACACTTATTGAATATTCATTGGAGTTTTAAGTATATTTAAGACTCCACAAATACAAATGGTTTATCTAGAAAAGAACATATAAACAACACATAGCGTAAAACTGTATAATGAACACAATATGAGGTGAAAGGTGGAATCAAACTCATATGAATCAGAGCCATGTCAGACTCACTCTAAAATGCCCAAATGTGCCTATACAGTCTAGGTAAGGTTTCAACAGCTACACCCCAGTGATCCAGATATGTAGGTAATCAGTGTTTATTAATGCAATAAGTATAAATAAAAAATATTACATATAAATACAATAAGAAAAGAACAGGGTGATATGCCAAATATATGCAGGGTAGAAATCACATTAAGGTATATCTAAGACATATATACATATACAATAAATTTTAAAAAAGCCAAACCCTTGTATAACAGTCTGTATTTCGACCTATGAAAGGTCTTTTTTTTTACCAGCAGGTTATAAACAGAGTAATTTCCTTCTGGTAAATATCAGAGATGGGTGCTGACCCCAATTGCTTGAGTTACACAGTAACATTTTTCCAGTGATGAGATCTCAATTAATATTGCTGAAGTTATTTCAATGAAATTACTTGAACATCCCTGGTCCGGGACATGTGTTCTGAAACATACCTATATTCTTAATGGTCATTAAGGATATTTCACCAGACAATTACTGACCTTCTTATCCTTTTCTGAGCCATCAGTAAGAAGGATCCCCTTAGCCTGCATGTGTCGGTACAAGACCTTCTGAAGAGCTGACATATCACATTTAATAACATATTCAACCTAAAAGAAAAAAATAAATGCTAGCATACGCAATATTATGGGATATAGTAGATACATTTGGAACTGTGGAGAACTGACAAGGCAAGTACAAATTTAAGTCAAATTAGTTATAATGCAAAAAAAAAAAAAAAAACTCCAATAATCAATTCTTCACAATCATTTGCTTATTAAACCATACGTGAGAAAGGATGGCAGGAAAATACAGAGAATGTTTAATCCAATTTTTACATTATTTCGCAAAAACTTTCGCAAAAGCAAACAAAAGGTTAAAAGATAATCAAAACTGACAAGGAACAGGATACATGTCTGTGTGTAACACATGGAATGTGTTTTGTTAACGTGCCCTACAGTAAGGTTCTCATAAGCAGTTTTTAAGGACCTTGTCAGAAGCACTCTTCAGACTAATGCTTAGAATCATAGGTGGTCTAATTTGTGGCTCAGCCAAACTGACTGACCTACTTTTACAAAAGCAGAGATCCCTGGACCATGGTCTGCTACAGAACCAGAATTATTATAAATCAATAAATAAAACAGCATGTAAATTAACACTATGAAGACCATACTGAATAAACACACCTTTTCAGGTAATTGCGACTCCACTTCTTTCTTCAATCTCCTCAACAAGAAAGGACGCAACACTTTGTGCAGACGGCGAATGATCAGTATAGTTTCTTCTTCATTTAAATCCACCTACAGACAAATGCAAAGCACAATAGTTTAAATTATAAAAGGCCTTAATCAATTAACAATAAATAATGTAGAAAACAAAACACTAAGCATTTGTATTACTCATAAAATTTAGCTTAACCACCCGCCCCAAAAAAACCTTCCATAAAATCTGTCAGTTTTTGTATCTCCTAATTTAACTATTTTAAATCATTAGTATGCAAATTCATGCTCTGCTCTACAATATTGGCATTCTTTATAAATTAAAGGAACACTACAGTACAGTACAATGATACCACCCATATATAGGTGTGTCGGGGTCTCTGGGGGTTAAAAGACCTTATTTGGAGGGTGTGCATTCCAGTTTTCCAACTTGGAATTTTCACAGCTGGTCATAATGCACCCATGTCCTATTTGGGACATGTAATTTATCCACATCAAATCAAATATTTTTGAAAAGTAGAAACCCTACGGTATTTCAAATGGTGGTATTTTAACACTTTCCATCCACTAATTCTACCACCAGCCTTTTTTAAAGTTTTGGGTAGTCATTTGTTTGTGTTATTTTTCTCTCACATTGTACTTTAGGCATGGATTTTCAGTTCCTGTTATGTGTTATTGACAAAGAACACCCCAATATGTGTTCAGCAACATCTCGTGTACATCAGTGTACAGGTTTTATGGGTTTTTGCAAACTTACAGGGGTCAAATGTAGGGCTTTCCCTTTTCCATGTAAGCACATTGAAATTTGCCAGTTTGGTTTGCTGCGCCTATGTTGCCTTTGAGACCGTATGGCAGCCAAGGAATGAAAATGAACCCCATTATGGCATAGCATTTGTAATAGTAGACAACCCACGGTATTCAAAATGGGGTATGTCCAGTCTTTTGTAGTCGCCACTTAGCCACAAATGCTTGCCAAAGTTAACGTTCATATTTGTTTTTATGGTGTTTTGGAAAGTTACAGGATCAATATAGGGCTTGCAATTCAGTTTGCCAGATTGGTTTGCTGGGTCTATATTGCCTTTTGAGACCATATGGTAGCCCAGGGATGTGAATTAGCCCCATCATGGCCTACCATTTTCAAATGTAGACAACCGAGGGTATTCAAAATGAGGTATATTTCCAGTCTTTTGTAGTAGCCACTTGGTCACAAACGCTGGCCAAAGTTAGCGTTTTTATTTGTTTTTGCTTTTTTTTTTAAACCCAAAACTGCACTCTTACTGGTGATAGCGTTGTGGTGATAGTTTTACTTTTTAAAACACTTATTTTTGTGTTCAGCGAAGTCTCCAGAGTATAACAATACCCCCCATGTAAAGGTTTTAAGGTGTTTTGGAAAGTTACGGGGTTAAATATAGGGCTTGCCAATTAAATTATCTGGACTGTCTGCCTGGGTTGTCAGGCAGGTCCCTAAATTTATAATTAAGAAAATCAAATAATTATGTAGTTAATAGTTCAATATATATGTAGAATGTGTGCGTATGCCGTCCTTTACTATATTGTATTTTTGGCTATGGCTCATAAACACGAGAGTATCAGGTTGTTCCTGATCATTATATTTGGGTTTAGATACCTTTATTATACTTCACTATTCTATAATCCTTTGCATGTCTTAGCATGCTTACACTGTATTACTATCCGACTAGCACCATCATTAATTCACTTCTGGGCTCTCAGCTCGGCTCTCTCCCTATACAGAAAAGATCTTTTCTCGTATAGGGGGAGGATTTGCGTGTATAGGTCACCATGGTGACCGGACTTCACATTTACGCATGGTGTCAATACGCACGGGGGGTGGAGCACATGAGCGGGTGCGCGCGCATACCCAGAAGTCTTTGCAGTTCCGATGGGAGGAGGGTGTAACGCACCTGGGTGAGCTTTAATTTTCATTATACGAGTATATATTGCTTGTTTGTATGCATTACATTGGTTGTCCTGTTATTTTTGACCCTGAAGAAAGTCCCGAATGGGGACTGAAACGTTGGTCACTATTTTTAAACTTAATTAAATAAAGTTTCATTTTTTTAAAGACCAGTGAGCAGCCATTTCCTTTTGGAATATATATATATATATATATATATATATACATATACACACACACACACACATATTGTCCCCCTGCTGGCATATCCATAGACTTCTATTGCGGCCATGTGATCATGGTGATAAAATGGCCCTGGAGGGCCGGAACTGCTGGGGTCTCCAGCAGTCCCCCCGACCGTGATCGCCGAGGATCGTCAGTCCAGGTAAGTCCAGGACTCCTATTTGCCTACCGTTTTTGTAAGACATACCTAGTACGTCCACGTGGATATTTGTATTTATAATGTCATTCTAAATGTATTTTGATTTAAATATATATGTATATTAATATCAAAATACAGTTAGAACAAATTTACACTGATATATCAGTCTATTTAAATTTTTATATATACACACACACATATATATATATATATATATATATATATTTAACATCATTCTAAGTGTATTTTAATATTAATATATATATATATATTAATATTAAAATACACTTTTATTAATGGTGTATGTGTTTTTATGTGCATGTAAAAGTACTTAGATCATATATATGATCTAAGTACTATTTATTTAAATTTATAAACTTTTATTTAACTTTGACTAACTTTTTGAAAACTTTTTTTTCAGGCACTAGGGGGACTGCACAAGCCGGCTATTCCGGCCATGTGATCGCGAGGACCCCGCGGATTGGTCTCCCAGGCAGACCACGGGATCGCGATCGCAGGCAGGGGATCGCAAGTGATCAGGTAAGTGCCTGTTTGCTATCGGATGTACCAGGTACGTCCAAGGTCGGGAAGGGATTAATGAAGCAGTTTTTGTGTACAGATTCATGCCCCTGCAGTCTCACTGTTCAATTCTCTTCAATTTAGGAATCAAATCACTTTGTTTACGTATCCCTAGTGACACCTGCATGCATGTGTCTTCCTAAACACTTGTTTTTAGTAAAATCTGTATAATCTAATTTTTTTACTTCCTTTATTGCAAATTCTGTTTAATTTATAATTTATTATCTTCTGCTGTGTTAATAGCCTTCCTAGATGTTGCAGGAGGCTCCCATGTGATTAAAGTTTCATTTACAGAGCATAAGATAAAAAGTAAGTGAACACCTGTTTGGAAATGAAACCATTTTTTCATGCAGGCTGTGTGAATCCCAACCAGGAAAGGTATGGCTAATGATGCGTGGACAGAAACAAAAGTGATTTAACTCTAAATGGCAGAGAAGTGAGAAGTAAGGCTGCAGGGGCATGATATATACACCAAAACTGCTTCATTAAGCTCAAGTTGTTTTGATGGCTATAGATTATCTCTTTAACCTATAAGCTGCAGATTTAGAAGGCGCTGATATTTAGCAGCTCTAAAGAAACAAGTTTTGGAAAATAAAATACCATACCCTCTCTCCTGTCATGGCAAACGGGGCATTGAACCACTGCTCAAATGTACTGCAGCTTTTGAAGATGGTGGGTAGAAGGAAATTCAAAAGGGCCCAAAGCTCAGGAAGTTTGTTCTGAAGTGGGGTTCCGGTCAGCAATATACGTCTTGGAGCGACGTAATGGGTATTCAAGACCTGAGTGAGTTTACAATGGTGATTCTTCATTCGGTGCCCTTCATCCACAATCATGTACTTCCATCGGATCTACGTGCAAGATAATTACATTATTAATTTGGTGATGCACAAAACAATCGGAGAGTAAGGTTTTGCAAAATATATGACAAAATTAAAAACCAACTAGCTTCTTAAACTATGAGAGGGGAGCTAAAGGGAAGGGAAGTAAGCGTATGCTGACCCCCCAGAGAATGCCATATCCCCCTCCCTCTCCAGGTAAGAAGCAAGGAGGGGGGACTAAAACAAAATGTAAAAACTTTTAATATTTACAAAAAGAAAGTTACAAAAATTAACCCCCCCATTTTACACACATTACATACCTACACAAACACTCTGCATTCATTATATACACACACTACACAAACACACACTCTGCATTCATTATATACACAATATACAAACAATCACTGCATTCCCTACACAAACACACACACTGCATTCACTATACACAAACTACACAAACACACACACACTGCATTCACTATACACAAATATATATTCTTGAAAACAAAAAATTCTGACTGGCATGTATATTTTGCGCATTTTCCTTAATAAACATGTTCAGTTAACAGTAGATTTGTGTAGAAATAGTTTATTTTTTTCAAAATGGTAAATGTACACAATAGTTAACAGCTATCGGCCTGAAAATTCACAGATTATCGGTATCAGCTCTAAAAAATAAATAAATAAATAAATATCGGTCGATCCCTAGGTCTTACACTACTACATTGTAAAATAAAAAAATACTAAAACAATTTTTTTTTTTAATCATCATTAGTCACCTTAAATCAATTTTAGTAGCATAACAAATCAATGGTTTACCAGTGGTAATGTGTGGTAATTTAATCCCACTGATGGTAATAGAAGAGGATGAAAGAAATTAATGATAATTCATAACCATGGTAGAACAACATAACTATGACTATAGTAGACTACTTTTAATCAAATTATGGCCTGCAATATTTTAGGGTAGAAGATTAAATTTTTTTAAAACGTATCCAAAATCATTAAAATGGGTATTCAAATAAACTAACAAATTACCTTTGCAAGAATGTGCTTGTCCTTGATAATGTACTCGTAGGTCGTCAAGAGTACATTGAACTTCCCAGTCCTGAGCTGAGGAACTAATGAACGTCTCATGGCAGGTGTACCCTAAAGCAAACAATTACCACAATAAGAACGGCATTGCAGCTAGAAAAGGTTACAACAATATATGACATATCAAGAAATAAATATGTGTCAGCAAGAACTCATGTAAAAGCAGGTTACGATACTGTGCATGTGCAGCTCCAATTCTTTACAATCAAAAGCACAGCCCGTGACTGTAGGGCTTTCCACTACACTGGAGCCGTACGTTTTATAAAAGCTGCGTCTTAATTTTGTGAAATGAAAACAGTGTAATTGCCAAGCTGTTCTATCACTTTGACTTTACACTGTGGAACCTCAATGGATGGCAACAATAGTTTTTAAAAGCCTTCCATTTTGCAGTAGAAAAACAGAACCTAGAAAGGATATCTGGGTAAAAAGACACTCCAAGTACCTTAAATCTCTATGCTAGGACTTTCGTGTCCACGTCACCCTTCATAATTTTCTACACACACTGTGGCTTCTCTTAGGTAGTGAAACAGTTCATTCATATCTTCATGAATTAAGCTGCGAGTGCTGCATTGCATATCCTATAAACTCCAGAGGAGCAATGCAAGGACAAGGGTTGCCTACCATATTCTGTTACGGGTAGGAGCTGCCAAACCAGTAAACAAGGGGAAAAGAGTGAGGAATACCTGTGATTTTTTTTTTGTTCAAAGAGTGCATTGTCATGTAATGCATATACACTGCTCTTACTACATTAATTTGATCTATTACTATTAACAATTTTAAGCAGTTTATCAAAATGAAAGTAATCATTCTCTAATGTGTGAAAAGCTGTAGGAGCGTTAGTTCAACGGTGGAACACATAATATGTAAAGAACTTGGAAAACAATAAGGGTGATGGTAAAACACTGAATTTAAGCACAGCAAACCTTGTAAGCGATTTTCACAACTGATGGTGCCCACTTATCAAACTCATACTGCCAATTAGATAATGTCCTAGGAAAAAATACAGAGGAATTAAAAACATAAGAATTGAGACCATAAGCAGAATCAATTATATATTGAAATTAAATAAATAAAAGCAATTAAAATATCCTACATAACACTTGAATAGGTAGGATATCCCATCTAGCACTTGGGTAGGGTTTCAACATATCCCCAGCAAATTAAGTCATACAGGCTTAGTTACTAAAGTGAGAATTCAAAGTCTATTCAAATCAAATTTCAACTTTAAGATCAAAATAGCTGAAATAGAAAAAATCCTCTAGATTGCCTATCCTTTTGGCAAATTAGTTAATAACGCTAGGGTTACAAAATAATTCAGCAAGCATTAAAGGAACACTATAGTCACCTAAATTACTTTAGCTAAATAAAGCAGTTTTAGTGTATAGATCATTCCCCTGCAATTTCACTGCTCAATTTACTGTCATTTAGGAGTTAAATCACTTTGTTTCTGTTTATGCAGCCCTAGCCACACCTCCCCTGGCTATGATTGACAGAGCCTGCATAAAAAAAAAAAAAAACTGGTTTCACTTTCAAACAGATGTAATTTACCTTAAATAATTGTATCTCAATCTCTAAAATGAACTTTAATCACATACAGGAGGCTCTTGCAGGGTCTAGCAAGCTATTAACATAGCAGGGGGATAAGAAAATCTTAATTAAACAGAACTTGCAATAAAAAAATCCTAAATAGGGCTCTCTTTACAGGAGGTGTTTATGGAAGGCTATGCAAGTCACATGCAGGGAGGCGTGACTAGAGTTCATAAACATAGGGATTTATCTCCTAAATGGAAGAGGATTGAGCAGTGAGGCTGCAGGGGCATGTTCTATACACCAAAACTGCCTCATTAAGCTAAAGTTGTTCAGGTGACTATAGTGTCCCTTTAACTGCTAGCTGCAACTTGCACAGAGTACAAAAAAAACCACACCCAATAAACCCTTTAACGCCATTACGGCGTTCTATGCCGTCGCGGCTTTAAAGCCGTTGCGGCGGCATAGAACGCCGTAACAGCTTAAGCCCTGGAGAGCTCCAATTTACTTACCTCTGCCGCGATCCTCTTCGGGAGGGCTGCCTGACCGCCCAGGCAGCCCTCCCCCGGCAAATGAGGCCCCCGAGCGATAACATGGCCCCCTATAGCTGGCTATGGATCTGCCAGCAGGGGGACTGTCTGAAATAGCAGACAGTCCCCCTGCTGGTGGGAAAAGAAAAAAATAAACAAACATGTGTAAAATAAGATTATATATATATATATATATATATATACACACACATATATATATATATATATATATATATATATATATATACAAAAATACTCTTGGCACTCACCCATTAAAAACTTTTTTCTTTGATATCTTTGCCTGGGTGCAAACCTCAGCGTGGGTATATATATTTTCCATAGAAAAAAGGTGCACTCACAGGACTTCTTCCATCAGTGATTTTATTCTAAGTTGTGCATTACATTCGTAATCTTCAATCAACGTTTCCACCCCTAAAGGGTCTTTTTCAAGATCAATATAACAGTGAAATGAACATATATATATATAGGTAGATAAATGAAGTAATCACTTACCCAACAAGTGTGTAAAAATGAACTCCCGCCCGGCCGCCCGAAACCCGGAAGTGAGTAGGTGCGACCACGTGACTGAGCGTGATGACGCGTGTCGCAAGTGTCGTTGCTAAGCAACGTAAACAAATCCTTCGTGATTATTTATTTTGCTACGAGCTCAAAGACAGCTCGAAGAGAGATCATCAGGTTGTGTGCCAAGTGCCCAGTGAATTTAAAATAAGTCCTGAACCAAAAGGACACCCAAAAGTTTATGAGCAATAACATGAAGAGGAATATATACAATATGGCTAACTGAGACTATAGACTGACAGCATACACCAGCTAAACTGTACACAGATGATATAGCAAGTGCTACTAATGTGCAAATTTATGTTAATAAAATTAAACCTAATGCCAAATAACTCTGGAAATATAAACTGTCAGAAAAAATGTTCAATCTCATAGCACAATGAAATAGTTATGTGAAAATCTACACACAACCACTATTATAGAGCAAGCTGAATATCTATTTATTCGATGTTCTTATGAATTGGACATGATTACTGGGATTTGGATATGATTTATTCTGATCTGCAGGTTATTTAATCAAACAATGTAATATGGTTTGGTTATAGAATCTGATATATTGGTAGTTACTGCATTTTATACTTTTGTACGTTAGTAGTAGATACCATAACTCCGATGTTGCCAATTTATTTATTTGGAGGATAGATGTATCGAATGTTTAGTCTGGGTATAATATAGATTTCTAAAATATATTTTTAGTCCCTTATCATAACAGGCTGCTCTATGGTTAAGGAGTATGGATAATATTGCCATATAAGTTATTCTCTAATGCTTAAGGTTAGATTCTGCTATAAATTTAGTAGTAATAACAGCACTAATTTTATGGTAATTTTCTGCATAATGTGTTTCTTAGTAACATAAATAGATATTCAGCTTGCTCTATAATAGTGGTTGTGTGTAGATTTTCACATAACTATTTCATTGTGCTATGAGATTGAACATTTTTTCTGACAGTTTATATTTCCAGAGTTATTTGGCATTAGGTTTAATTTTATTAACATAAATTTGCACATTAGTAGCACTTGCTGTATCATCTGTGTACAGTTTAGCTGGTGTATGCTGTCAGTCTATAGTCTCAGTTAGCCATATTGTATATATTCCTCTTCATGTTATTGCTCATAAACTTTTGGGTGTCCTTTTGGTTCAGGACTTATTTTAAATTCACTGGGCACTTGGCACACAACCTGATGATCTCTCTTCGAGCTGTCTTTGAGCTCGTAGCAAAATAAATAATCACGAAGGATTTGTTTACGTTGCTTAGCAACGACACTTGCGACACGCGTCATCACGCTCAGTCACGTGGTCGCACCTACTCACTTCCGGGTTTCGGGCGGGAGTTCATTTTTACACACTTGTTGGGTAAGTGATTACTTCATTTATCTACCTATATATATATATATGTTCATTTCACTGTTATATTGATCTTGAAAAAGACCCTTTAGGGGTGGAAACGTTGATTGAAGATTACGAATGTAATGCACAACTTAGAATAAAATCACTGATGGAAGAAGTCCTGTGAGTGCACCTTTTTTCTATGGAAAATATATATATATATATCATCCAAGTAGAGAGCACTCTGGAGTCTTCGTTTTATATCAAAATAAATACTGCTTTATTGTGCAGAATACAAAAATGTCGACGTTCCAATCACAATAGACATTTCTCAAGACCAAGGTCTTGAGAAAAGTCTCTACTTGGATGCTATATATTGGTCAGAGATTACTTGCACCGGAGCATGGAAAAGACTGGGAACATTGAGTGCTGGGACCTGGGAATATATATATATATATATATATAACGTCATACGGTGTGTATTTTAATACTAATATTAATATATATATATTAATATTAAAATACACTTAGAATGACATTACATATATATTATATGTATATATATATATATATATATATATATATATATA
>OW240916.1:133630859-133778673 GCA_933207985.1 Pelobates cultripes
TGAATATACTCCATTGACTACAACCCTCTGTTGCCTGTCACTCAGCCACTGCCTTACCCATTCAACAATATTGGAATCCAAACTTAAAGATTGCAGTTTATTGATAAGCCTTCTATTTGCAACAGTGTCAAACGCCCTACCGAAATCTAGGTAGCAATGTCTACTGCACCACCCTGATCTATTATTTTAGTTACCCAATCAAAATAAGATTAATTTGGCATGATCTCCCTGAAGTAAACCCATGTTGTCTCTGATCTTGAAATCCATGTGTTTTTAGATGTTCAACAATCCTATCTTTTAACATGGTTTCCATTACTTTCCCCACTACTGAAGTAAGGCTTACTGGCCTAGAGTTGCCCAACTCCTCCCTACTACCTTTCTTGTGAATGGGCACAACATTCGCTAACTTCCAATCTTCTGGGACTACTCCTGTTAACAATGATTGGTTAAATAAATCTGTTAATGGTTTTGCTAGTACACCACTAAGCTCTTTTAATAACTTTGGGTGTATTCCATCCGGTCCCATAGACTTATTTGTCTTTACTTTTGACAGTGGAAATAAAACCTCTTCCTCTGTAAACTCACGTGTAATAAATGACTCATTTGTCCTTTTTTCTAACTGAGGTCCCTTTCCTTCATTTTCATCTGTAAATACTGAACAATTCCAGTGGCAGCCTGTGAAGCTTTGGTGAACTCCATGCACATGAGGGTTAAGGCAGTTCTGGAAAACAAGGCTGGCCACACAAAATATTGACACTTTGGGCCCAATTTGTACATTTCAACTTAGGGGTGTACTCACTTTTGTTGCCAACGGTTTAGACAATAATGGCTGTGTTTTGAGTTATTTTGAGGGGACAGCAAATTTACTCTGTTATACAGGCTGTACACTTACTACTTTACATTGTAGCAGAGTGTCATTTCTTCAGTGTTGTCACATGAAGAGATATAACAACATATTTACAAAAATGTGAGGGGTTCACTCACTTTTGTGAGATACTGGATATTTTTTTTCCCATTTCATTTTTTTATTTCTTTTAGCCAAACTGGGAGTTTGACTATTTTTTCAACGTACCAGTTTTTGACTATAAGCAATTCCATTGTCCATTCTCCTCAATTCCCAGTTTAGTGAACAAATATAATATTTTTTAAATAGACCACCTTTGTTTTTAGTTTGCTCCTCATCACTTGCAAGATTTGATGACTGCAGAGTGTCAGGGTTTCTTTGCTGTTTTAAACAGCAACCCTTTCTGTGTCAGTGAAACAGTTTTCAGCTGCAATTACTATCAGCTCCTTTTGCATGTTGCCACGGTTACTCACCTGAGAGTAGTAATCAACCCTGCTGCTAATCAGTGCTGCCTATTTAAGCAGCAAATCCCAGAACCTCCTTGCCCTTGCGTGGTTTCCTGTTCCCCAGAAGTCTCCTTGTTCCTGTGTTTCCTGTTTGCTCCTGGTTCCTGACCCCGGCCTTGTTCCTGACTCCGCTGCTCTCCGTGCTCCTGATCCTGGCTTGTCTGACTACCCGCTCTGGTGACTGACCCCTGCTTGATTCCTGGACTTTGCTTTTGTTATTTATTAATAAAGGTGTGTTTGCATCTAGTTCTGTCTCTGTCTGGTTCCTGGTCCCTGACATTACGCAAGGGCCATGAATACAGATGGTACAGGCAAGACACCTATACCTAACCTACTTACCCGGTGGGACCAGCAGAACCACTATTTGGACCAGTATGCCCATCTGGATCCAGTACCCGGCCAGCCTGCGATTGCGGCCGTCTCTGCCTCACTTCCTGTTCTAGCACCGGTTGTAGGCCCCAAACCTGTAGCAGCTAGAGGAATGACTGGGTCTGTCCCGCTCCCTCAGTGTTTTGGGGGCAACCCAGCTCAGTGCAAAGAATTTATAAATCAGGTTAAAGGATACCTTGAAATCCTGCCCCAGGCATTTCCTACAGACAGTGACAAAGTTCACTTCATGATTTCTTTGCTGTCTGAAAAGGCCCTAGCTTGGGCAAAACCTCTCTGGGAGGCAGAGAGGCCTATTATTTACAATTACCCTGAATTTGTTGCGTCCTTTAAAAGGGTTTTTGATATTCCAGCTCGCTCCACCCCTACTGCCGAACTACTCATGTCTAATGCTCAGGGCACAAAAACTATTGTCGAGTATGCCAGTGAATTCCGTACCATGGCAGCAGAGGGTGGCTGGAACAACGAGACTCTCGTGGCTGCCTTTGCACAGGGCCTCTCCGATGTGTTTAAAAATGAGATTGCAGCCAGAGAATTACCTAAAGATCTCGACCAACTGATATCAGTTGTCACCCTCATTGACATCAGACTCCGAGAGAGATCCTCATCCAGGGAGCGCCTGCGGAGGCCTCCTGTATATTTGGCACCGAGCTTTTCTTGCCCACCCAAACCTCCCTCACCTCCCATGCCTCCTGGTCCTGAGTCCTCTGTCTGTGTGGAGCCAAGGCGGTTAGGCTTCTCACGCCTCTCGGTTGAGGAGAGAGCCTTTAGGAGGAGGGAGGGCCTGTGCCTATACTGCGGACACCACGGTCACATGTTAAAGTTTTGCCCGATTCGTCCGGCAAAGGGCCCGCACCCAAGATACTGTCAGGGGCAGATCTTAGGTGGTCTTTCTGCAGACCCAAAGATATATGTGGGCAAACCCTTGGTGCCTATTATCCTCTCCTGGCCTGATTCATCCATTAAAACCCGGGCATTTCTTGATTCTGGGGCCGCAGGCTTGTTTATAGATTGTGCATTTGCATCAAAGCACTCTATACCCTTACAGCCTCGCGACTTTCCACTAGCCTTCGAAGCCATCGATGGCAGACCAATACAGCCAACCCACGTGACCCAAGAAACCGTGCCCATATCTCTGGCTGTAGGGGCTCTACATCATGAGACGATCCAATTCCAGGTCATTTCCTCTCCATATTACCAGGTTGTTTTGGGATACCCTTGGTTACAGAAGCATAACCCCATAATTGATTGGCGCAAAGCTGAGATATTATCATGGTCCCAGCAATGCACATTTTCCTGTCTCCAGAAACCGGTCAAAGTTTTGGGCACATGTTCTGCCTCTTCCTTACCCGCTGAGTACCAAGAATTCCAAGATGTATTTGATAAAGGTCAAGCCAGCGTTCTGCCACCGCACCGTCCGTATGACTGTGGTATCGAACTCCAACCTGGTGCCATTCCTCCCCGTGGCCGGATTTATCCACTGTCTGTAGCAGAGAATCGAGCCATGGAGGAGTATGTTACCGATGCACTTGCTAAGGGATTTATTCGGAAGTCATCTTCTCCTGCCGGGGCCGGCTTTTTCTTTGTGAAAAAAAAAAGATGGCGAGTTGAGACCCTGTATCGACTATAGGGGTCTCAATCGCATTACTATTAAGAATGCCTACCCCATTCCATTGATCACGGAGTTATTTGACCGCCTCAAGGGAGCAACGGTCTTCACTAAACTTGATCTGAGAGGGGCATATAATCTCGTCCGGATAAAAAAGGACCACGAATGGAAAACCGCATTTAACACCAGGAGCGGCCATTACGAATACCTAGTAATGCCCTTTGGTCTTTGCAATGCTCCGGCGGTTTTCCAAGAATTTATAAACGACGTCCTGCGAGATATGCTGCAGCAATGTGTGGTGGTTTATCTTGATGATATTCTTATCCATTCCACATCTCTCGAGAACCATCACGCAGACGTTTCTCGTGTTCTACAGAGACTTAGAGAAAATAATCTGTTCTGCAAATTGGAGAAATGTGAGTTTAACTGCAAACAGGTCACATTCTTGGGATATGTTATCTCAGATGCTGGATTCTCTATGGATCCAGAGAAACTTTCGGCTGTACTAAAATGGCCTCGACCTACGGGTCTTCGCTCTATACAACGTTTTCTGGGCTTCGCCAATTATTATCGGAAGTTCATACGCAACTTTTCTTCCTTGGTTAAACCTCTCACGGACATGACCAGGAGAGATGCTGATCCACAGCATTGGTCACAGGAAGCCATTACTGCCTTTGAGTCTCTCAAAGTCGCCTTTGCTGCTGCTCCTATACTGGCACACCCTAACCCTGCCTTACCATTCATTCTGGAAGTCGATGCGTCTGAGACAGGAGTAGGCGCCCTCCTGTCTCAACGTCCTAACCCTGAGAGCTCCAGGCATCCGTGCGGGTATTTCTCGAGGAAATTGAACCCGGCGGAATGCAATTACCAGATTGGTGATAGAGAACTTCTAGCCATAATTTTAGCTCTCAAAGAATGGAGGCACCTTCTTGAAGGTACTTCAGTGCCAATCCTCATCCTCACAGACCACAAGAATCTTACATATCTTTCCGAGGCTAAGCGGCTTTCCCCCCGGCAAGCTAGATGGGCTCTTTTCCTATCAAGATTCAACTATGTGGTTTCTTACTTGCCGGTACTAAAAACATTCGGGCTGATGCCTTGTCTCGACAGTTCTCCCCTCCATCCAGAGAGGAGATAACCCCTACTCCTGTGATTCCTCCGGACCATATACTGGCAACCATCCGCACTAGCCTCACATCACCCCTAGGCGAGGAGATTCTGGCTGCACAAATTAATGCTCCTCCAGAGAAACCTAATGGCCATTGTTTTGTACCGATTAACCTCCGTACTAAACTATTAAGTACATACCACGACTCCAAAGCAGCTGGACATCCAGGCAAAAACCAGTTAATTTGGTCCGTCTCCCGGCAATTTTGGTGGCCTAGTCTCCGTTCGGATGTCACCGCTTTTGTAGCTGCCTGTCCTGTGTGCGCTCAAAATAAAACCCCACGACGCCCTCCAGTGGGTCTCCTGCAAACAATACCTAATGGTGAACGACCCTGGACCCACTTGTCCATGGATTTTATCGTAGATCTTCCGGTCTCCCATGGCAATACAGTCGTTCTCATGGTTGTTGACCGATTCTCGAAGATGTCACATTGCATTCCCTTGAAAAAACTACCTACTTCCCAGGAACTTGCAACAATTTTTGCTCGGGAGGTCTTTCGTTTGCATGGGTTACCTAAAGTGATAGTCTCAGATAGGGGTAGCCAGTTCGTGTCCAGATTTTGGAGAGCCTTTTGTACACAAATGGGAATTCAGCTTTCCTTCTCCTCGGCCTACCACCCGCAATCCAATGGTGCAGCAGAACGAGCTAACCAAACACTGGAACAGTTTCTGCGTTGCTACATTTCTGACCACCAGAACAACTGGTCTGATCTGCTACCCTGGGCGGAGTTTGCCCACAATAGTGCGATTAATGCCTCTTCCCGGCTATCCCCATTCTTGGCGAACTATGGGTTTCAACCGTCCATGTTGCCTGATACGTTTTTGCCACAGGGGATACCGGCATTGGAGGAACATCTCAGGGAACTCCGTTCCACTTGGGTGCAGGTTCAGAACTCTTTGCAACGCGCAATGCAGAAATACAAACTCCAGGCCGACCGCAGACGCCTTCCTGCTCCTACCTATCAGGTCGGAGAGAGGGTCTGGCTGTCTTCTCGCAACCTACGCCTCCGTGTTCCCTCACAAAAACTGGCACCCCGATACGTTGGGCCATTTCGTATTCTTCGAAGGGTTAACCCTGTAGCTTACGCACTTGACCTCCCTGCTAACATGCGCATCTCAAATGTTTTCCATGTTTCCCTCTTGAAACCGTTGGTTTGTAATCGCTACACCACCTCAGTGCCACGTCCACGTCCTGTTCTGGTTGACAATCATGAGGAATATGAAATACGCAGCATCATTGACTCACGAGTCTTCAGAGGACAGATCCAATACTTGGTGCACTGGAAAGGATACGGTCCAGAGGAACGCTCCTGGGTTCCAGCCTCTGATGTCCATGCACCATCCCTCCTTCGTTCCTTTCACGCCCGCTTCCCCATGAAGCCCGGACCCACCAGCAGAGATGGGGGGAGTCGTTGAGGGGGAGGTACTGTCAGGGTTTCTTTGCTGTTTTAAACAGCAACCCTTTCTGTGTCAGTGAAACAGTTTTCAGCTGCAATTACTATCAGCTCCTTTTGCATGTTGCCACGGTTACTCACCTGAGAGTAGTAATCAACCCTGCTGCTAATCAGTGCTGCCTATTTAAGCAGCAAATCCCAGAACCTCCTTGCCCTTGCGTGGTTTCCTGTTCCCCAGAAGTCTCCTTGTTCCTGTGTTTCCTGTTTGCTCCTGGTTCCTGACCCCGGCCTTGTTCCTGACTCCGCTGCTCTCCGTGCTCCTGATCCTGGCTTGTCTGACTACCCGCTCTGGTGACTGACCCCTGCTTGATTCCTGGACTTTGCTTTTGTTATTTATTAATAAAGGTGTGTTTGCATCTAGTTCTGTCTCTGTCTGGTTCCTGGTCCCTGACACAGAGGAACTCAATACTCCAGCCTTATATTTTAAATACTAAAAGAATCTCTACTGTTACAGAAATGGAAACCACATCAAAAAGCTAAACAGCCAATGACAAGAAGAAAGAGATGGAATTTGTCCGGCTGTGCAATGTTTTATTCCCATAGAACTCAATTGACCAGATAAAATAACATGTAAAACAGAAAATAAGGATACAAACCACCGAGGTGCAATAAATTCAAAAAGGTAATTACTCTTTCTTTTGAAAATAAGGTATAACAAAGGATTCCTCTCAATCCTCAAAATACAAATAGCAAAAAACAAAATATACCTAAAAGCATAAAGCCGAGAAAGAGAAATTCATAGTGTAATAACGTAAATAATAGAGAACCCCAGAATTCAAGGTTGCACTCACAGAGTAGCAGAAAATTCAGGCTCATCAACAATCTATAGGTTCCAACAGATCCAGCAATTTTCAGATGTCCAACAATTCATCAAAAGAGAATTAAAAGGAACATAGTTCAACACAAGAAATTTTGAACACACGCTTTAATGGTTACACTTACAGAATGCAAATAAGTAAAAAGCCCATCAGTACAGTCCTGTGGTCCCTGGTCCAAGTTGCAATGTTATGGAATGCAGGAGTCTTAACAGGTACCGTGAGCAAACATAGGAATTTTATGGAAATTCTCTTTTGATGAATCAATGGACATCTGAATATTGCGGAATCGATTGGAACCTACAGATTATTGATGAGCCTGAATTTTCTGCTACTCTGTGAGTGCAACCTTGAAATCGGGGTTCTCTGTTATTTACGTTATTACCCTATGAATTTTGCATTCTCCACTTTATGCTTTTAGGTATATCTTGTTTTTTGCTAACATGTAAAACAACCCTTCACTGAACAACTGTGCCCATGAGTTAGAATCTTAATTTATCCATTTAGTCCAAGGACACAGTAATTGTAACTGAACACTACCTGTCCCAACCACTGTTGTGTGTTGTTTGTTTTCTTTAGTTTTTTTTGAACATGAAGACATATGTATACACCAAGTTACACACACACAAAAAAGCTAGATGTTAAAGGGTTACTGTAGTCTTTTTCTTGACGCTATATTTTTTAATATTCACATAAAGGCTGAAGTGGTCATGGTGGTTGGTGTAACCTTTTCCCCAAAGAAGCCCATTTTTATTGGCATTTACTACTGGTAGTAATTCACTTATCAAACCAAGTGATTCATAAACATATGAATTAAAACAAGTACTGGGGGGAGATGGGGCCGTGGGGCTTTCAGAACGCCAGCTTAAGGAGTTACCAACGGATAGGGAAGAGCTGACACATACCATACCTAGACACACACCAGACAAACTCCATCATAACGACACATTCAGGGACACAGACATGGATTAAAACGCCAAACACTAGGATTACAAGCCCCCAGAACACAGCAGAGTGGAGAGATGTGACCCACAACTTCAGCAGAAAGACACACACACAACCAACCACACTTAGAGCCAGCCCAAAGGCTGTATTCGCAGGGCAGACCTGGAGATGACTGTCTCAGGCACAGTGGCTAAGCCAAGATACGAGGAAATTCATATCCTCCACCCTGTACAGCTCACCTGCCTACACGTAACAGGCACATTACCTCTCAGTTTACTTAATGTTCATTAGGAACTTGAATAGAATAAAGATTAAACACATGGAAAGTGCAGCCCAAGGGTAGAGGGAACTTGGAACCTCACAGGAGGGGCAGTGATGGGAGATATACTACGCATCTAAACCAATATATTGTGGAGTACATAAGATCACACTGGCTATCTTGTTAACCAAAAGGGGATGACACTATAAAACCGTAACCAGCTTTTTTTTCCTTGGGAAGGGTCGCTATTTCCAATGCCTGCAAGAAAAGTTAAGAATATGAGAGCAGACTAGGGTTGGGTAAACACTACTAGAAGACAGTATTGGACTGGAACATTCAAATACTACTGCCCATAAAAGGCACAATAACCCTTTCGCTGCTCGATTGAACCTTTGTATTTACCCTAGTGAGCACCATATGTCAGAGCAGTAAGGTGTGTCTTTGCTTTTCCTGACATGATACCATTGTGGCACTCCCAGTGTGTACCTTATTGTTACATGTTTATTTGTTCTCCAGTGACAAAATCACAAACAAAGATTGCACAAAACAAATGACAAAAAAACAAAAAAACAAGTATGCATTACGTCCATCATTTAGATAAGTTCAGTAACAGAGTCAAAGCTGAGCAAAATAAGTAAAGATTTAGAGGGTTGTAGTCAATGGAGTATATTCGACAGATGGGATTGTCACCAGTGGGGTTCCTCAGGGATCTGTACTTGGACCCATTCTCTTTAATGTTTTTATTAGTGATATTGCAGAAGGTCTTGATGGTAAGGTATGTCTTTTTGCTGATGATACTAAGATATGTAACAGGGTTGATGTTCCAGGAGGGATAAGCCAAATGGCAAATGATTTAGGTAAAACTAGAAAAATGGTCAGAGTTGTGGCAACTGACATTTAATGTGGATAAGTGCAAGAAAATGCATCTTGGACGTAAAAACCCAAGGCCAGAGTACAGAATATTTGATTCCTAACCTCAACATCTGAGGGACAAAGGGATTTAGGGGTGATTATTTCTGATGACTTAAAGTTAGGCAGACAATGTAATGGAGCAGCAGGAAATGCTAGCAAAATGCTTGGTTGTATAGGGAGAGGTATTAACAGTAGAAAGAAGGAAGTGCTCATGCCATTGTACAGAACACTGGTGAGACCTCACTTGGAGTATTGTACACAGTACTGGAGACCGTATCTTCAGAAGGATATTGATACCTTAGAGAGAGTTCAGAGAAGGGCTACTAAACTAGTTCATGGATTGCAGGATAAACCTATAAGGAAAGGTTAAAGGAACTTAACATGTATAGCTTGGAGGAAAGACGGTACAGGGGGGGATATGATAGAAGCATTTAAATACATAAAGGGAATCAACACAGTAAAGGAGGAGACTATAATTAACCTCTTAACGCTGTTACGGCGTTCTATGCCGTCCCATTATAATGGGCTTTAAAGCCGTTGCGGCAGCATAGAACGCCGTAATGGCTTAAGCCCCCAGGAGGTTTGCAGTACTTACCTCTGCCGCGATCCTCTTCGGGAGGACTGCCTGACAGCCCAGACAGCCCTCCCCAACAAATGAGGCATCCAGGGGCCATGTGATCGCTCTCAAAGAGTGATCACATGGCCCCCTATAGCTGGCTGTGGATCTGCCGGCAGGGGCACTGTCTGAAATCAGACAGTCCCCCTGCTGGTGGGAAGAGTAATAAAAAAAATATTAAACAAGTTTTAAAATAAACGTGTATATATAAAATATATATATATTATATATATGTAACGTGATATATAATGTATTTTAATGTTAATATAAGTACATATATTAATCTTAAAACATACTTAGAATGACATATATATATATATATATATATATATATTGTATATAGATACACACGCACACGTATAATTACAATAGTAAATAAATAAAATGAATAAATAAAATATTTAAAAAAAATGTAAATAAATTAAATATACATATGTAATCTCATTCTAACTGTATTTTGTTATTAATACAACTAACGTGCAAAAGTATAAAATGGACATGATTACTGGGATTTGGATATGATTTATTCTGATTTATTCTGATCTGCAGGTTATTCAATCAAACAATGTAATATGGTTTGGTTATAGAATCTGATATATTGGTAGTTATTGCATTTTATACTTTTGCACGTTAGTAGTAGATACCATAACTCCGATGTTGCCAATTTATTTATTTGGAGGATAGATGTATCGAATGTTTAGTCTGGGTATAATATAGATTTCTAAAATATATTTTTAGTCCCTTATCATAACAGGCTGTTCTATGGTTAAGGAGTATGGATAATATTGACATATAAGTTATTCACTAATGCTTTAGGTTAAATTCTGCTATAAATTTAGTAGTAATAACAGTACTAATTTTATGGTAATTCTCTGCATAATGTGTTTCTTAGTAACATAAATAGATATTCGGCTTGCTCTATAATAGTGGTTGTGTGTAGATTTCCACATAACTATTTCATTGTGCTATGAGATTGAACATTTTTTCTGACAGTTTATATTTACAGAGTTATTTGGCATTAGGTTTAATTTTATTAACATAAATTTGCACATTGGTAGCACTTGCTGTATCATTTGTGTACAGTTTAGCTGGTGTATGCTGTCAGTCTATAGTCTCAGTTAGCCATATTGTATATATTCCTCTTCATGTTATTGCTCATAAACTTTTGGGTGTCCTTTTGGTTCAGGACTTATTTTAAATTCACTGGGCACTTGGCACACAACCTGATGATCTCTCTTTGAGCTGTCTTTGAGCTCGTAGCAAAATAAATAATCACGAAGGATTTGTTTACGTTGCTTAGCAACGACACTTGCGACACGCGTCATCACGCTCAGTCACGTGGTCGCACCTACTCACTTCCGGGTTTCGGGCGGCCGGGCGGGAGTTCATTTTTACACACTTGTTGGGTAAGTGATTACTTCATTTATCTACCTATATATATATATGTTCATTTCACTGTTATATTGATCTTGAAAAAGACCCTTTAGGGGTGGAAACGTTGATTGAAGATTACGAATGTAATGCACAACTTAGAATAAAATCACTGATGGAAGAAGTCCTGTGAGTGCACCTTTTTTCTATGGAAAATATATATACCCACGCTGAGGTTTGCACCCAGGCAAAGACATCAAAGAAAAAAGTTTTTAATGGGTGAGTGCCAAGAGTATTTTTGTGTATATATATATATACATATATATACATATACATATATATATACATATTATATATATATATATATATATATATATATATATATATATATATATATATATATATATATATATATATATATATATATATATAATATATGTATATCTATTATATATATAATATATATACATATTATATATATATATATATATATATATATATAAAACATACGTTGTGTATTTTAATACTAATATTAGTATATATATTAATATTAAAATACACTTAGAATGACATTACATATATATTATATGTATATATATTATATATATAATAGATATATACACATATATTATATATATATATACGTATAATTACAATAATAAATAAATAAAATAATAAAATAAATAAAATATTGAAACAAAATTTAATATAAATTATATATTCATATGCAATTTCATTCTAACTGTATTTTGTTATTAATATATATATTGGTAACAAAATACACTTAGAATGACATTCTATATATATCTATCTAAATATAAAATACAAATAACCGCAAATATATATTTATGTAATTGTGTGTGTGTGTGTGTGTATATATATATATATATATATATATATATATATATAAAAATACATATAATTACATAAAAGATTACATTAGTATACACGTAGAATTTAAATAAATGCATATATATTAAAATTCTACATGTATATTTAAGTAACCTTTTAACATAATTATGTGATTTGATTAATTAAAATTTGATTGACATTCCTGACAACACAGGGAGAAAGTGCAGAGAATTTAATTCGCAAGCACTATATTTGACCCTGTAACTCTCCAAGACACCATAAAACCTGTACATAGGGGCACTGTTTTACTCGGGAGACTTTGCTGAACTCAAATATTAATGTTTAAAACTGGTAAATTGTATTACAACGATGATATTTTAAGTAAAAGTGAAGTTTTTTGCATTTTTTACAAACGAACTGCACTTTTATGGACTATATTATTGTTGTAATATGTTTTACTGTTTTAAAACACTAATATTTGTGTTTAGTGAAGTCTCCCGAGAATAACAGTACCCCCATGTACAGGTTTTATGGTGTTTTGGAAAGTTAGAGAGTCACATATAAGGCTTGCATTTCATTTTTTTGACATTGAAATTTGCCAGATTGGTTATGTTGCCTTTGAGAGCGTATGGTAGCCCAGGAATGAGAATTACCCCCATGATGGCATACCATTTGCAAAAGTAGACAACCCAAGGTATTGCAAGTGGGGTATGTCCAGTCTTTCTTAGTAGCCACTTAGTCACAAACACTGGCCAAATATTAGTTTTTTGCTTTTTTCACACAAAAACAAATATGAACGCTAACTTTGGCCAGTGTTTGTGACTAAGTGGCTACTAAAAAAGACTAAACATACCCCACTTTCAATACCTTGGGTTGTCTACTTTTTCAAATGGTATGCCATTATGGGGGTAATTCTCATTCCTGGGCTATCACACCGTCTCAAAGGTAACATTACTAATCTGGCAAATTTCAATGTGAAAATGGAACGTTCTATATTTGACCCTGTGACCCTGTTTGATCCTTTCCAAAACACCATAAAACCTGTTAATGGGGGGTACTGTTGTACTCGTGAGACATCGCTGATTACAAATATGTGCATTTTTTTGCATTAAAACATAACAGTACTATACTCGCAAGCCGCTCCGTCGGAGGGTGCACATTTGGCAACACGGATTAAGAGCACAGAGAAGGCCCAACGGTCAACATTCAGCTACTGGACTGGGTGGCTTTTCAGTCGGCGCAAAACAAGACCACATAAGCATTTGTGACGGGTGGGGCCCTCACCTGCAGAGAGGTGGACTCATGTTCCCCAGGGTTGACCGTCTGCCATCAATAGGCATTGGTTAAACAGTCCCATGAAGAGGCAAAACCCCCTAATGCAAAGCTTTGGAGTATCTCTCTAAGGCAATGCAAATGTACAACACTGCATCTAGTTTTAGTGGAAATTGTGCTTTTATTTTTATTTTTTTATTATCTGGTCTTACTATTTTTATTTTTTGGTATTACTAGCTTTCTCATTTAATCGCCAATATGTTTATTTGCCAGTCAAACTAATTTAGCATGTCACCTACTGCTCATTACCAGTTAATACCATGCTTAGCAATTACTAAGAATGTTTGGCCCTTCTTAGTTAGCATGACAGGATAGCCTTCATGTGCCTATTACAAAACCTATATAACTGTGCTCCACCACTAAAACACCGTACCCCTATATATCACCCTGTATGACTTCAGAGACCAGGTACTCCCATAATAGAAGCTTATTATATATATGAGGGGAATGCTAGCTTAACCTCCATCTTAAAGTATGCTATTTCCATATATTATAAACCTAAGTTAATCATAGTTAAGCATGTTATATAACTCTCTTCTCCTGGATAAAGTTAATGTCAGACTACTCGAGTTTTAATCACGCCTAATGCCTTACCATTCTCTGACAACCTATATTAACCTGTTAGCTACTTAAAAATGTGCAGTTCTCTTATTTGCCACAGTATTATGCCTTGTGAAATGCCTGTATTTGCTGTCATGGCAAAATAAGCATGTCTGTCAAACTTTTGCACAACAAAAATAAAGAATTTAAAATTAAAAAAGATTAAAAAATAAATAAAAAGTACATAAAAAAAATAAATATGGAATGAATCAGTATGGCACACCTCCAGTGGGGGCGTGATTACGGAAAGCCAGGGACCCTCATTCAGTATTAAACTGCTAAAAAATTATTTAACACTGAATGGAGTGACAGTGCCAGGAGTATCCTGGTACTATAACCACATAAATGTGCTTACAGTATCCCTTTAACAAACATTAAATATTTCTGCAAGCAATAGAGATTTTTACTTACGAAAGCGGAACGATAATGAGATAGGGGCCATTGAGCCTCTTGTGCTCCATGAGATAAGTTATGAGTGCAATGGTCTGAATTGTCTTCCCAAGCCCCATTTCATCAGCAAGAATGCCATTTAAATTGTTGTTGTAAAGAGAAACCATCCATTCCAAGCCCTGAATCTGTAGTAAATATACAAAAAAATATTTTATTTCAAATATGGGTTAACTGATGATGAAAACAGATAGAATTTAGTTTACAGAGTGAAAAGATATCAAGACAAAGATTTTAAATGAAACAGACTAAAAATGTGCCCTTTTACAGAGAACCAGGTGAAATCCTACAGCTGTAACAATATAACAAGTGATAACTAAAATAGAATATCCAAAAAAATCTGTAGGAACAGAATCAACCAATTCTCTAATACTTTGTACATACATGTTTGTTAGTGCAGCCATTGTAAAGCGCTACAGAATTTGTTGGCGCTATATAAATATTATAATAATACTAATAGTGCTAAGGCATAAATCCATTTAATGGCTTATTCTAAAACGTTCATTTATTAAAGAGTAACTCTAACCCTTTTTTAATATAACATGTGTCCACCCCCCTTTATTTACTGTCAAGAGCAGTAAAGATAAAAACTTACCTGGAATCCAGTGTCGGGCAAGGTTTTTGCACGTCCCTTCCGACATCACACTTTCTCAAAGGTCCCATTAAATGCTTCTCATAAAGAATCATTTGATTGGACCAATATCCAGAATCAGAGTGCATGCTCGCGCTCTGAGCTGAGGAGAGGAGGGAGGGGGCGGTAAAAAAAAAAAAAAAAAAAGACTACTAATATTAAGAAATGCAAGGATGGCTAAAATAAGGAAAGGAGAGTGAGTTTCCCCTTGCAGGGTAAAAGCTGATTTAGTCTGTCTATTACAGATGAAAATTTTGCATAGAATTAGAAAGCCCAGGGTGCCAGGGGTGCAACTAGCCCCCAGCACAAATGTGCAGATATCTCTGTATGTGCAACTTTTCAAGCAGAAATGCTGCACATACAGATTCCTTGCTCCATGACCACTTCTAAAAACAGAAGTGGAAGAGCCTGAAGTTTTATTGAAAATGATTGTATTCCAGAAACAGCAAATCTTAAAGGGACACTATAGGCACAGACACTACTTAAGCTTAATGATTCAGTTTTGATGTATAAATCATGCCCCTGCAGTCTCGCTTCTCAATTCTTTGCCATTTAAGAGTCCTGTTCATAGCTTTTTAGACCCTGCATGACTTAAAGCAAGTTAACATCTGATTAAAAATTAAACCATTTGTTTCATGCAAGCTGTGTGAATCACAGCCAAGGAAGGTGTGGCTAGGGCTGCATGAACAGAAACAAAAGTGTTTTGACTCCTATGTGACAGAGAATTGAGCATGGAAAATGCAGTACGATATATACACTAAAACTGCTTCATTAAGCTAACGTCACCTATAGTGCCCCTTTAATGAAAAAAAATTACTTCTAATGGTAACTAGCCAATTTCCACATATGCAAAGATACTAATAGTGTAATCTAGGATAGGTAGACATCATATTAATGGAAATACAAGTCAAAAAGCTATAGCACTCCTTTTGAGCTGCAAGTAGCGGACACCAAGCTATATGCCACATCATGTCCTGTAAGCTGGCTTCCAATAGTCCTCTGCTTTCAAAATAGGGGTCCTTCAATTTTACATGCACTCAGTAGTGGAGACCCCTAACTGGTGGTCTCGCTGCCAATGGCATGTAAACATGATGGTTGCTGCATTGCTGCAGCCATGACTAATAGTCTCATACTATTACTTTAACATATTTAAAGTCTTTTTTCATTTTAATAGCATTCTTTTTGTTTTGACACATTTTCATACATGTACTCTAATTGTGGATTTGTGTGTGTATGTGTGTGTTTGGAAGAGAGAAGTAAGAAGAAAATAAACCTGGTAATGCTTTAGGGAACCGTTGATAAGAAGAGTTGACTGCTTTTCAACCCTCTCTGTGATAGCATGAGCCACACCATAGTAGGACTGAGACTGGCGTGCGTCTGCCTGCATGCTGTATTCATCATCCACATCCTGCTTTGCTGTCCTGGAAATTCAAAATGGGAAAAAAATCAGGATTTCTAAAACACTGACATAATCGCCCTGGCTAAAATGAGAATGATTTACTGAAGAGGAAAATAAACCAATCATCAAGTGCATCAGATTGTTTGTGAACCCCAAAGCAATCCAAAATATGATCCAAGGTAATGATATGTACGGAATGGAATCACATGAAAACAGAACTGCTCTCACCAACAAAACATCTGCATGAAACACACAGACAATAACATTAAATACATTTGACTGCATCGTTTAAAAAACAAACAGAGTATAGCATTCACTTACTGAATGACCATGTATAGATAATGGAAATGCACTCAAACCCTCGTCCTGGACTTCTGGGTGCAATAGCTGGATCAGCCCCAGTACCAAAGGGACCAAATATCAATTTACGTGTAGAAAAAAATAATCCAGGCACTCGAAGATGTTCCTAAGAAAATAGGCAATTTTATTGGACCCAAGCACCAAAAAGTTGGTGCTTTGGTGCTTGGGTCCAATAAAATTGCCTATTTTCTTTGGAACATCTTAGAGTGCCTGGATTATTTTTTCTACACTTACTGGATGAAACTTGAGTACCTGAATTACCTTTAAAAACCTTATACTTGACAAGGGCATTATTTTGCCATATATTTAATATTTAACAAACATCTTCCAATTTGTTATTATAACTAAGAGTTGTTTGGCTTTGTTAATCATGCATAAAGTTACAGATTAACTGGGATATACATGTACACAATCAGACTTATTCACTAAACTAAAAATTCAATCTTAATTTTAACTTAAGACCAAAACAGCCAAATTCAAAAAAATTCTTAAAGCTATGTTTCAGTTCAGCTACTTTGGCCTAAAATTTAAAATTTACATTGATTTCTCACTTTAGTGAATAAATTCATAATATTTTTAAGCAAAATTATAACAGAGAAAAAACACAGTTCTGTTTATAATAACTTCAATTTACGAAACCCCTCCTGGTTGTGATTCAGAAGAAATAAACTATTCATGGGCTCTACCACGCATGATCAGGTCATAAGGTGTCTGCATATGCAGATCATGTCTTGTTTCACCTGACTAAGTCAACGATCTCCCTGCCGAACATTATTGAGGAAATATGTGCTTATGGCACATTTAGTAATTTCAAACTGAATCGTTCTAAATCTGAAGTCCTGAACATATTGACAGAGGAAGAGGAAATGCAGTGCCTGCAAGCACAGTTCCCCTTTCGTTGGTGCAAGGAACATTTGAAGTATTTGGGAGTATCTGTGCCCTGGGATCTCACACGGCTATATCAACTAAATTTTGCCCTAATGCTAGACAAGTTCAAGAAGGACATGCAGACATGGTTAGTGCCACACTTCACATGGTTTGGATGTATACATTTGGTCAAAATGAATCTGCTTAAAATAAACAAAAAACACTGTTTATTATTATTAAAATATTTAAATAGCGCCAACAAATTCCATGGCGCTTTACAGACTGTTTCAGACCATCCCTATGGTCGCTCCCTAGTGCTTTCTTTAAATTGCTGATTACTGGCCTGGTCAGGGATGTATGGAAAGCAGATAGGCAGAGAATTAAGCTTGACCTGTTGATTGTTGAAGAACTTGGGAGGTTGGAGCTCAACCCTCTTTAATTGGATATTACCAAGAGGCACACATGACTCATATTGTGAATTGGCATAATTTATGTACACATAAGATTTGGCAGCAACCTGAGCGAGCTCTGACGGGTAAGTTGATTCCAGATATGTATGGAATAAAAGGAGGTTAATTACAAAATTCTGAACAGTTGGTATGAGACACCTCAAAAGTTAAACAGAATGTTGCAGAGTACTCGGTCCCGTGTTGGAGGTGCCGAGGAGCGGTTGGGTCGCTGCTTAACTCATTCTAGGATTGTCTAGTGATCGCTTCTTACTGGAAGCAGGTTTTCGATGTTATGTTCAAAGTTGCAGATGAAGGGGTGGCATTTCCTCTGGCTGATCTGCTTTTAACTTGCACCAAACTCCCCATCTCTAACATTAAGAAAATGCTATAGTGTCACTTGTCAACAGCTGCCAAATCTCTAACCCATACCATCAGGAATGCGACAACAAGCTCCTTAATTTCAAAACTGGCTAAGTCGGATATAGGAGATATGTCAAATAGAAGAGCAGATTGGGGTCGGTCAGAGAAGTATCTTGAGGTATGGTGCCATTGGTTGTTCTTCCTTAGTGCAGACTATACACATACTTGCATTTTGCATGTGTGGGATGTCTCCTAGGGCACATTTATATTCTGAAGTATATTGTTAAATGTCCACTATAAGCCTTTTTCACTTCCATCTCCTCCTCCTCTGTTTCCTCTTATTTGTCTCCCCTATCCACCCTACTTTTCTCAATTTGTTTGTCCTTTTTGCTCTTGGCATTATACAGCAACTGCATAACGTTCTATTCATCTCTACCACTTAAAGCTCCAAAAATTGACAGCTTCAGGTTAATTAGGCAAAGCGGTTGGGAATGGGAAGTACTTCATTGCTCTTAAAACCTTGGAGTTTAAAACATTTCTGAGTAATACTTTTTTTTGTAGTTTTGATTTTGTTTTGGCTTCTTATTGGGACTTACTCAATTATGTGTTTAGCACTGTCCTGTTCATGGTCCTCTTTGGCCAGATCTAAGCGTTTCTTCTCATCTGCTTCCAGTCTGCTCGAGTCCTCATCCTCTTCCTATAGGTCAAGGATTATACAGATAGTGATTCGAATTAATAATGCGCAATAGCAAATTAAAAGTACAATTTCAAAAAAATCAATACACTATACATCCAGCCTCCAGCTCAGTGACATCGCAGGAAGAAGTTATAATTCTAAATGGCTGGAAAAGATCAAATAATATGTCCACATGCTGAATAAGGCCTGTATGAGCTGTCAATTAAGTAATCTATACTGCAGGCCAGAGTCATGACAGAGTGCAACAGAATTCATTCATGAAATCAATATGACTATTATTCAGGGGAATTTCATGTCCAAGAACTAAACTACTTATGATCACTACTAGGCAGCAACTAAGTGTTTCTTCTAGCATCAGAACTACTACAGCCCACTGAGCGGTTATGATGCCACGGTACCCTGGCCCTGTTTCCCAGTAATGGGCCAATGGTTTGCCCCATTACCTGGGTCCACCGTGATGACATCTGGCTTCTGCAGAGATGTAGAAGCAGGGGGTAGATCCAGGTGGTCATCCATTAGCTGACCTCTCCCAGGCAATGAATTCATGTCTATGCAGAGGAATATGATAAGAATTGAGAGCAGCTAATTACATATACCCTTAAGTTACATTATTTGTCCTATAATGATGATTTTAGAAATTAGAGAGTGTGTGTATATGTATATATATATTATACATACACACATATACACACACACAACCACACATAGTATATATACATAGTGTAGGACCCACCAATATAGGGATATTATGACGTAGTGATGGTTGATTTTTAAAAGCCTTATACAATTTAAAAGTGTAGCTGTATGTGTGTGCTGTTCCTTGATCTGTATGTATATATGTAAATACACAAACACACACACAAATGTGTGTGAAGTGTTTTACGTGTGAAGAGTGTGTCTTTCTTTTATGCAAAAAGTGCAGATTTCAATAGAAATTTTCACTTTTATAAAAGAACGTTGTTACACCACTCTGGCTTTCAATCAAGACAACCAGTCCTGTTACTTCCTATTTTGGTTAGCTCAGTGGTGCTAAACACAAGAGACAGCAATTACTCAGAGCACCTGGTTGCAAAGACGTCTCATTTAGCTGCACTGGGAAGTAATTGGACAGTCAAAGAAAGTCTGGATTGGGTTAGAAGAGGAGGGCTGACCGCTCAGAATTCAACACATTTCTGTGCATAGCAACATGCACAGAACTGACATTAGCTAGCCCAGAACTCTAGCAAAGATTTTATGATGAAGTTAAATCACACATTAGGAGAATTGACAAAAGGAATTCACTGAAATAAGAGAAAGTTGATGGCAACATCACAGGCATACCTCTTCTTCATATTCAGAGCTACTTCCTTCACTGTCAGATCTTGGAGCAACTTCATATCTTGTGGAAAATAAGAACACAACGACATTTCAATTGCACATTAAAGCAAAATTAATTTAATGCAGGATGAAACTTAAGTAAAAAAAATACGGTTATATTTACGAAAACTGTGCTTAGGAAAGCAAAGATAGTTTATGAAAGTAAATATGACTCCCAGCTGAAGGAACATTAGATACACCAAACAGCGCTACCATCACCTCTACCTCGCAGGTTCGTTGCATAGGTGTTCTCTTTGACTCCAACATCTCTTTCACCCCTCATGTCCAATCAATCGCCAAATCCTGCAGTTTCCATCTCAAAAACATAGCGCGCTTCCGCCCCTATTTAACCCCTGGATGCGGCTAAGGTGCTAGTCCATGCTCTTGTTCTCTTTCGCCTGGACTACTGCAATACTCTTCTCAGTGGTCTTAGGTGTTCCCAGATTGCACCGTTGCAATTTATAATGAATGCAGCGGCGAGGCTCTTTTTCCTGTCTACTCGCACCTCCCACGCCCCCCCGCTCTGTCAGTCCCTGCATTGGCTTCCAGTTAGATATAGGGCTCAATTTAAAATTCTGGTGCTTGCTTACAAGTCCCTACATAATGCTGCTCCAACCTACCTATCCTCCCTAATACACAAGTATTTCCAGGGCTGCACCTCTTCTGCGGAATTCTCTTCCCTTCTCCGTAAGAATTTCACCCAGTCGCCACGCATTCAAAAAATCATTGAAAACTCACTTCTTCAAGAAAGCATACCAATTAAACTGTTGTATGTCTGTCAGTGTGTCTGTGTCGTAAGATAATTTACTGCAAACCAATTAGTTTGAATGACTATCTGTTCCTGTCCAAATTAAAGATAATAAAGTTGCGTGCACGCAGAAGTAAATTCACACTGAGACACAAAGTTCAGGTTAATGAAAGAACTTCAGAGAAGTTTAATGGCTTCTGACAGAAAATGGGTGCGCAGACCCTTATAAAGGCATTATTACATCATTGAAGAAAATCAAGATATAGACAAATAGACATTGTTAATTGGCTTAGGTGCTAAGATGTTAGTAAAATGCCCTCCCCATTCTTAGGTCACTATCTACGTAATTTCTTAACTCCTACAGGTCTTAGCGCCATTTTGTTAAAATGAGGAGCTCACTCGACGGGAGGGGCCTTTTGGCAGCTATCCATTTGGAGCGTAGCTGGCACTTGTTAGTTTCTCAAGGTTAAGTTTCAAGGATTTTAGTAAATACACATTTTATCAAAGCTATTTCTTGCTGACATGCAAATTCTATGTTCTATAGACAAAGCTTCCTTGTAAAACTATGGGGGCCTCTTAGAGGTATAGCAAGAGGATTTAAAGGGGCCTTACAGATTTATAGAGGCCTAATAATTCTACAACATCTGTATGTGTGTGTCTGTCTGTCAGAAAGTATGTGTGTGTCTGTCAGTGAGTATGTGTGTCTGTCAATATGTCTGTGTGTGTGTCAGCAAGTATGTGTGTATATGTGTGTGTGTGTGTCTGTCAGTGAGTTTGTGTGTGTGTGTGTGTGTCTGTCAGTGAGTATGTCTGTGTGTCTCTGTCAGTGAGTATGTCTGTGTGTCTCTCTGTCAGTGAGTATGTGTGCGTGTCAGTGAGTATGTGTGCGTGTCAGTGAGTATGTGTGCGTGTCAGTGAGTATGTGTGCGTGTCAGTGAGTGTGTGTGCGTGTCAGTGAGTGTGTGTGTGTCTGTCTGTCAGTTAAAATGTGTGTGTGTCAGCGGGAGGATCAGATTTGGCACAGGTTGGTAGAGGGGGGTGCTGTGGTTTAGTAGAGGAGGATGCTAGGGGTTTTTTATGCTGTACTTTTTTAAATAAAACCTGCGGTTCTATGAAAATTTACGGTATTTCTTTTTGTAGCCTACATAAACCTTAAGCCTTGTTTATGTGGCCAGTGCCAGACTTGGAGTTTGACATGCTTGCTCTAGAATGTGAGCAGGGCTTGAGCAGGGCCATCCACCACTCTGTTCCTGTACGTCCAGTTGTCTGGTTACAGTTACATGTCTGTTAGTCCACCCATTGTACAGCGCTATGGAATCTGATGGAGCTATATAAATAATAAAATAATAATAATCTCACCCGGGGTTCATTTCCAGCCATGTATCAAGCTGACTTGCTTTTGGTGCCTCTGGAGCAAGTAGTACTTTTCCGGTTTCGGTGTGTATCACTTTAACAGGCAGGTCACTCATCTGGCTGCTCTCGTCTATTAACTAGATGTAGCAAGCAGAAAAGAAAAAGATGCATTTTGAAATGTACTCTTTAGTTGTGACCATAATCTTTCTTAACATAAATCAGCCAATGCAGGATACCTAAGCACTAAGATTTCATAACGGAAATAACATTATATGTGTTATATTAACAACATACTGTCAATTAAGAGGAAAAATGCACATTCTAAAGTATGTTGTTAGGATTTGCATCACATATAAGGCTGTGTTGTAGTGAGTAAAGAGGAATCTGTTGAGAACTCAAAAGACTATAAAAAATTATATATAGAGTGAAGGCCCTCACTTTCTTATCCTTCTTATTCGGGTGACAAAAGCTTAACATGAGATCAAAAGTTTATGGTGTGCTTGTCTGAAAAAATCTAAATCTCTGAACTAAGGAGTACAGTACAAAGAAAAATCCACAGGTAACCTCAGGAGAAATACAGGCTGCTCTGAAATACTTTAAAAGAATTAGTTGCATGGTTCAATTGCCAGAAAGAAACCTTTACTGTGCCAATGCCACAAAAAGCCTAGTTACAATATACCCAACAACACCTTGGCACGCCTCACAGCTTCTGGCACACTGTAATTTGGAGTGACAAGACCAAAATACAGCTTTATGGTCACAACCATAAGAACTATGTTTGGAGATGGGTCAACAAGTCTATATTGAAAATACTACCATACCCACTGTGAAGCATTGTGGTAGTTCACTTATTTTTATTTTTTGGGGGAAGAGGGGGTTGGAGGGAGTGAGCTCTAAGGGCACAGGAAATCTTGTGAAAATTGATGGCAAGATGAATGCAGCATGTTATCAGAAAATACTGGCAGACAATATGCATTCTTCTGCATGAAGGCTGCGCATGGGACTTTCCAGCATGACAATGACCCTAAGCACAAGGCCACGTTGACCCTCCAGTGGTTACAGCGGAAAAAGGTGAAGGTTCTGGAGTGGCATTCACAATCTCCTTCATATCATCCTTCAGACTACTTAATATCATCAAGTCACTGTAGGGAGATCTCAAACGTGCAGTTCATGCAAGAAGACCAAAGACTTTGCATGACCTGTAGGTATTTTGCCAAGACAAATGGACAGCTATACCATCTGCAAGTATTAGGGGCCTCATTGACAACTATTACAAAAGACTGCACGCTGTCATTGATGCTAAAAGGGGCAATACACAGTATTAAGAACGAAGGTAAGGGTATGCAGATTTTTAAACAGGGGTCATTTCATTTTTTTTCTTTGTTGCCATGTTTTGATTGTGCCATTATAACCTACAGTTGAATATGAATCCCATAAGAAATAAAAGAAATGTGTTTTGCCTACTCACTCATGTTTTCTTTAAAAATTGTACATATATTACCAATTCTCCCAGGGTATGCAAACTTTTGCGCACAACTGTATACACCGAGGTGTATAGTCACCATACTGAATGAGTTCCAATATATATTTTAGGATCATTCTGCAGTTGTTTTAGAAATAAATGTACAATAAAGAAACAAATCAAGTGTTCATAGCTTTTTCACTTTGGGGATTTAAAAAAAAAGAAATAAAAAATTTCGACATCAGAAAAACATCTCTGAATAATGCTTGATTTTAGAATATAAGAGAAAGCAGTATTTCACAAAATGAATAAATATATCGTACCTCTCCTTCAGGGCCAAGACCAGATCCCATCCCCTCTACATTTTCCTCCACCTTCTGTAACAAATTAATATTCAGAATTAGCAAAATTATCAGTGATAGTTACGTGATATGTTTTTTATTAAAGACAAAAGTAAGAAGAGGACAAGTGCAACATAGAGAAGAACCACCAATGGCATCTAAACAACCCTGTGGAAAGGAGAGAGCTACTGACATTGTGAAAGAGGGGAAATTGATAAAAACTTATAACAATGATGGTAAATAACACTAGGAGGTGGCAAAATGTGCAAATACAAAACAGCATTCACTCACTGACACACAGACGCTGCCCATGAACAAAGAACAGCACAAATTCACAAATATATATAAACACTGAATGTATGCAAATACAATCCTGCATTCCCACATAGATCTTTCACATGAAACAAACTCCTGTATTTACACAATGCCACTTCATAACATGTATGTACTTTCACACATAAACACACCCCTGTATTCACTCACACTAGCATTTCATACAAATACAACTACAAGAAAAATAATATATAGAAAAAACAGGCACTTCAAGCATACACACACTGCATTTGACATAAACGTATAATGAAATTGATACTTTGACACAAACACACAAGAATTTATTCACAAAACAATGAATGTGAAAATTGAGGGTAGAATAGCCAAATTGCAGATTTCTTCAACATCAAAGTTTTGACTTTCAGATTTCAATAAATAGATTTTCGTAAATAACCCTAAAAGTAACATTTCACTCAAATACAACAAACATTTAAAATGCACTATACGCTACATACTATTAGCCTTGTTGCTTATTTGTATGTTTACATCATCTGTATTAAAATACCTGTACTTATTTTTTTTACTTGCAATCTTTTGAAAGAGCATATGATTCTGTCTATACTTTGTGCTAGCAGCTATGCTAGCAAACGTATAGTTTGGGAGAAAAATCTATTTATATTTTTTTAACCACTTCTCAGACAAATCTTCGGTATAGACCAAGCATGTCAAACTTGCGGCCCACAATGACTATTTCTGCGGCCTACCTGCCCTGGGGCAGCTTTGTGCTGTGGCTGTGGCTGTGACCAACTGCAAGACAGGAAAGATCTTTCCTGTCTGCCCTGCCAATCGTATGCTCCAGCGGCCACAAGAGCGCCAAGCATTAGTCCACACCGGCCGCCAGATATGCGCATACAGTGTGTGAAGTCATATCCGCCGGCTACGCAGCAGTGAGCAGAGTGGCTGTCTGTCTGCAGGGCAGGTCAGCCATTCCTCCTCCTCGCAGTGCCCAAGGAGTGTTGAGCAGAGAAGAGCAGGGCTGGAACTGGAGGACGGGTGGTTCATCTTAAGGTAGGGGAAGAGGGGCTTGGGGTACCTTCCTGTGTAGTGTGTTAAGTTGGGGATGGGGAGGGAGTATCTTAAATTGGGAGAAGGAGGGAGCAGTGTATTAGAGTGGTGGGAGGGGTGGCAGTGTGTTAAATTAGGTGAGAGAGGGAAGTGTATTAAATTAGAGTGTTAGGAGTGGGAGCAGTGAATTCAATTAGAGTGCAGGGAGGGGGGGCAGTGAATTAAGAGAGGGGGCCTGGGCTGCAGGAGGCTGCGTATTAGATTGGGGGAGGCTGTGTATTAGATTGGGGTACCAGTGTATTAGATGGGAGGGCAGTATTTTAGAGTAGGGGGGACGGGGCAGTGGTTAAACCCCCTTCAGCCACTTACCTTTCTCCAGCGCCGGGCTCCCTTTGCGCTGGGGAACACTCCTCCTCCTGCCGACGACAGCTCCGAATGCGCATGCACGGCAAGAGCCACGCGCACATTCAAACCGCCCATAGGAAAGCATTACTCAATGCTTTCCTATGGACGTCAGCGTCTTCTCACTGTGATTTTCAAAGTGAGAATCGCGGAAGCGGCCTCTAGTGGCTATTAGTGAGGCCGCCACTAGAGGCTGGATTAACCCTCAGTGTAAACATGTTTTCAGCTGCATGGTTAAAACTAGAGGGACCTGGCACACAGACCACTTCATTCAGCTGAAGTGGTCTGGGTGCCTATAGTGGTCCTTTAATATGTCAAGGTAGTAGGACTAAAACATTGGTTAAATGAAAAAGCATGTTTCCTTAAAATAAATTTGCTCTTTTGTTTACTTTGAAGCCCTAGCAGTGTGAGGACGTCCAGTGTCAGTTAGGCAACTTTTTTTTATACTGTAATTTTGAAATAAACCTAAGTTTCTATGAAAACTGAAGTTTTGTTTTTTTTGTTTTTTGCAGCCCACAAACTTTAACCTTGTTTATTTAGCCCGTATTAGCCTTTGAGTTTGACATGCTTGGTATATGCCTGTGATCTGACTAACAAGGGAGAGCAGAAATCACCTCCCCACAGGACGCCCCACTTCTCTCCTAAGCATAAGTTGCAGTTGCTATGGAAATTCCCGCGCTAGCAGGTACAGAAACAAATGAGGATGGAGTGTCTGCGTCACTGAGGTTTGCCTAAGCAGGGCAAATCAAAGAAGACCGCAGGTAGAGCCAAGGATGGAACGGAAGTAGGTGTAACATGAACAGTAGCACTCATGAAGCTCAGGAAATGGTGGCACTGGAAAGAGGGGTGGTTTACATTAAATATATATCATGTATCTTTGTGATATAGGAAGTATTCAATGTATTTGGGGCTGTTTTAGCGATGGTTCATTTTGCAATACAAGACATCCAATCTCTCTTTACACCACTCAGCTATTGTGCTTTGTGTCTTGACCCAATTATCTCCCAGACTTCCAGGCCACTTATATGTGACTTCTCAAACCTTACAGAGTAGCTCTGCTGGGGTCCCAGCTTCAAAGATGAATTTAGGTTGTAAGCTCTGACCTCCCATACAATCAAATTAACCCTGTTTAAAATGGACAATACCACCTCTACCAGGCCGCCAGTTCATATATGCACAAACATAACTTTCGTTTTACTGAACCGATCTGAGCGTCTTTTGGATATGAACAGTCTGGCTTCTTAGTTCAGGTCCGATAGTAAACGTTCCTTGCCTTCTCTACCTTAGCCAGAAAGCCAAAAGATCTCCGAGTAAGCCAGATGATATAGGGCTTAGCTCAAGAAAGCTGGCAAAAGCTCCCAAGCAAGATCTTCCATCTCTCACTGAACAATAGTGAAGGTTGGGAGTGGTGCCACCACAGGTAAGAGGTTACACCATTATAAAATAGTGTAATTCCTTACAATGGGGTGCAGTAGAGGACCAAAACCAATACAGTGCGCTGCAATGGTTATGGTGTTTGGATAAATAAAGTCATAATTTAGAAAACTAATTTCCCCTGCTGCAATCAAAAATGTTCTTGAAATGTTTACTTTATCTGTTAAAATTATTTAAAAAAAAAAAAGAAAAAAAAAAAAGGTTTGGTACAATTATTTACAAAAAAACAAAAGCTAGTAATGTACGGAGAAAGAGAAAATAAAGGAGTTCTGCTTCTGGGAGGACTGGTCCTGCTTAAATAAAATAAATAGCTGGTGAGTACAACTAGTGAAATTGTACAGCCTAAAAAAACAATATTAATGTTACTAATGGCTCATTATTTCACACAGAAACATCACTGGCTACTCTTCAAAGCAAGCCATCTGGTCAGCAATTCATCTGGAGTAGTACAAGCATTTATCAATGCACTGCATAAAGATTACAGTCCTATTTACCTGCTGCAAACTGCATGATGGCAATCCTTTATTTGAAATAGGCTTCAAAAGAAGCTTTCAGGTTATCAGGTTTCTGGAGATCATAGATCTTTTTTTTTTTTTTTACAGCTATCCAGATATTTATAAGAATGTGTGATCTAATCATTAAACGGCAGAGCTTTGATGGTATTATATGCAACCAAGCTAGTATATAAGCAGAACTGTTCATTAAAAGAAATACAATACAATCCATGCTAGTTAGATATTTTTCATTTCCTCAACGAACCAATATATGCTCTCATCATTATTTTGCAAGACAGATATACAGGACTGAGTTCTGTTTGCGCTTTCCCTGCACATGAATGAAAGTGCATTACATGCATGTAGTTGGATATTAAATGTGGCCAACTGAGGCTAAAATCATGGTCATCTTTGTCTTGTGTTTACCTGTCTGCATGGTTATATATAAACATCTTTAACAGGTTTAATACTTAAATAAATGAAGGAAGGATGCAACTCATATTGATAACTTTGTGAATCAAGGTATGGAACATACCAAACGCATGGCAGAATTAGAATGAAAAGTAACTCAAGTAACTCTTTGGTACTAGATATTTCACAGTGCTGCACAGAAAAACTAAAGCAGTAGCAAGCATATCAAAGCTGAAATGTCAGTAGAGTTCTTACCTTCTTTCTCCTCTTTTTCTTTTTCTCCTTGGCTGCTTGTGCTTGTTTGTGCTCCCACACCAAACTAGTCAGGTTGGCGACATACTCGTCAGTTTGTTGTAGAAGGTAAGCCAGACGCCGATCCTTCTTCTGGTCAATGAGCTTACGGTATCCTTCTTCATCTTCTGCCTGTTAATAGAAAAATGTATGCGCTCAGACTGTCTTAATTGATTTTATTCACATATATTTGTTTATTGTTACAAATTGTAGCTACAAAAAAAAAAAAAAGTAGACAATATGACTAATAATAACACTCATAATAAATATCATACTAATAAAAAAAGTAATACTATTAATTCATTAAACAGCCAAGAGTGAACTGTGAAATCCTTTCATTGACTTATACTATGAACCTGAATAACTGTGTTACCTGTTGTAAAATGAATTCCTTAAAATAAATGTGAAAATTTATAAGCTGGCTTCACCATTCAAAGAAGTCTTAAAAATGAAGTAAACAAAATGATTTGGCAAAATAATTTTGTGTACTTAATAAAAGATTCCAAAAACAAATCAAAAGTGGAACCATTATAAGACCAAACAAAGTTTAATCATGGCCCCCAAAGAATTTCCTTTGTGTGTCAATCTATATTATATAAATCTTGACTGATGCTTAGTTTACCTGACTTTTAAGGAAGTTAAAAGGGTTGATAAATACATACATCTAATGAAATAGAAACGTAAACCTTTGCAACTTACATTAAACCTTGAATGTAAAAGTGAATTCTTTTTTTTTTTTTTAAATATTGACACTAGTATTAGACATGCTGACTACATGTTTGTCCGTAGCATGTTAATCTAACAGATTCAGTCTTCTAATATTTTCTTTTCTTTTAAAGACAACCTGTCACTAGAGATGTCGCGAACTGTCCGCCGAACTGTTCGCGAACTGTCCGCCAGCGAACAATAGCGTGTTAGCGTTGGGCGAACATATCTGATTTCCGGTCCGCCCCCTATACGTCATCATTGAGTAAACTTTGACCCGGAACCTCACAGTCAGCAGACACTTCCTGGGAGGGAGGGTCTGCTGCTGATTGGGTGGAATGTGTCTGCTGGCTGTGAGGTTCCGGGTCAAAGTTTGCTCAATGATGACGTATAGGGGGCGGACCAGAAATCGGATATGTTCGCCCAACGCGAACACGCTACTGTTCGCCGGCGGACAGTTCGCGACATCTCTACCTGTCACCACTAACTGGACCCTCTGCTCCCCCGCCACGATATAATTACAGATGTGGGTGTTACATCCCCAAGCTAGCTAAGCATCCTTAATGACACCAACCCACTGTCTTTGGTATCAGCATGCTGGCATCTGAACAGAGTGACACTAGTCACTCCATTCCTATATTCCCTAGCAATGCGGGCTAGGGAAATACCACATCAACTACAATGCATGCGCTGTAGTTGCTATGGGTGGATCTTTTCTGCTCTCCATTATCAAGCAATTCCTCGGCATGAAGTCTACGTCAAAGATTTGATTGACAGGTGGAGAAAAACCTATTTTTAAATAGATTTTTCTCTCAATCTATACATCTGATACCAAAACCGCTAGCACGAGGTAAAGATGAAAATTAATGCTGTTTTAAAAAAGCAAAAGTAATATTGGGCATAACAGGTGCCCTTTAAGAGAAGTTTAGGTTTGGTATTATAGGACTATTATTATGTGGCTGCTCATTGTTCTCAGATTACAAAGTATTTACCTGCTCCTTCCCTCTGTTTTAATTTTTTATTTATTTTCTATTGCAAGGAGTTGCCACTTTACTTCTCTTATTTACTTTAAATTGTGGTTCTATTTACGGTGTATGTATATGTTACATTTATGCAGAACTGCCATCAAAAATAATTGATAAGAAGGAAAACAAAAGGAAAAGAAATGCATCAATTCCATTATGAAAACTAAAATAAGTTACCATAGCCTCAGTATGTGAACGGACAGTTCTGGAGAGTCTCACATACTTTTTAATTTTAAGGTTAAATTGGCATGTAAGGAGGGAGGTTCACACACGGTGTATTCAAAAATACTACCCAGTGAACCTGCTTTCCTTACAAGGTGGGAGGTGGGCAAATATTACAACAGATTAATTTCAAGGTAGGGGAAAAAAAATAAAATACCAATATACAGGGAGTGGCTGACTACCTTCTGGGACTCTTCTGGACTTTTCAGAATACAGCATTTAAAATCATGTTTGTTCTAAGCCTTTCTACATCTTTAATTACCATTAAAAGGCAAAACAATCCCGCAACACATACTTTAATTTTTCCTGGTAAGTAGGAATTGACCGATATTGATTATTTTAGAGCCGGTACCGATAATCTGTGAACATTCAGGCCGATAAACTTACCGATATTCTGAACATTTAGCATTTTGAAAAAATAAACTATTTCTACACAAATCTATTGAGCATGTTTATTATTTTTTGTAAAAATTTTTTTTTTTTTTTTTTAATTAAGGTCAATGCACAAAATATACAATCCAGTCAGAATTTTTTATGTTTTCAAGAATATATGTGTGTGAAGTGGATGCAGTGTTTGTGTAGTGTGTGTATAGTGAATGCAGTGTGTGTTTGTGTAGTGTGTATATAAACGCAGAGTGTTTGTTTGTATAGTGTATGTATAATGAATGCAGAGTGTGTTTGTATAGTGTGTATATAATGAATGCAGAGTGTGTTTGTATAGTGTCTATATATTGAATGCAGTGTATGCAGTGTGCATACAAACACACTCTGCATTCATTATATACACACTACACAAACACACTGCATTCATTATATACACACTACACAAACACTGTATTCACTGTACAAACACTACACACTGCATTCACTATAGACACAAACTACACAAACACACACACTCTGCATTCATTATATACACACTACACAGAGTGTGTGTTTGTGTAGTGTGTGTATAGTAAATGCAGTGTATAGTGTGTATATGCTAAATGCAGTGTGTTTGTGTAGTGTGTGTGTATATAATGAATGCAGAGTGTGTGTGTTTGTGCAATGAGTGTTTGTGTAGGTATGTAATGTGTGTACAATGGGGGGGGGGCATTTTTATTTTTGTAAATAAAAAAAATAAAAAAATTTAAATTTTTTTTGCAGCACACTCTTACGTCCCCTCCCAGCAGCTCCCTTCAGCTCCCCTGTCTAACTCTCGCAGCCTGCGTGCCACGCATAGCATTGCCTTAAAACCCGTGGCAACGCTCTGAAGGCCATGGGACTTGCAAGAGTTAGACCAAGGAGCAAAAGGGAGCTGCTGGGAAGGGAAGTAAGAGTGTGCTGGGCCCCCCAGGACCCTGATAGCGGACCTGGTCTGCATTATCAGCAGTATTGGTATATTTATTGCCCGATTACCGATATTGCTGAAAATACAGAATATCGGCCAGACCGATAATCGGTTGATCCCTATAAGTAATTCCTTGCGGAAACGTTTTATATTAAAGGACAAACAATCTTTTGAACATATTTGCACTTGGCTTGGAAGTACAAAAGTGGTGTAAAAAAGCCCCCAAAATAACAAAAAAACAAACCTTATTTTATATTGTAATTATTTCTAAAGAAGTGCATGGCTTATGTGACTTAAACAGTTCAATTTGGAAGCTTGGATGAAGTGTATAGAACCTGTGAGTTATAGTGCATGCAGACACTGTTTTGTATCTATCAGCTCATGCACCTACCATCAGTCTTCTCATTCTTTCTTTTTCTATGCGTTCTGTTTCTTTCTTTTGCTCGCGTTCCGTGTTTGCATGCCATGTCGCAACTGCTTTAGATAGTTTCTGAATTTTACCAGTGACAGATCGGTGATATTCTTTGAAGTCCTTAGCATGCTGCAAGATGCTATTGAGATATTCCTGTAACAGATAAGAAAAGTAAAAATGAGCATAGTGTAAAAAGAAACATTGTGTAAAAACTATGGAAATTACAGTTTCAGATGAGCAGTTGGCTATATGAAAGCAGAAATAACGTGCAAATGAAAAGCCTCAATATTAAGATCTCACCAAATTGATTAAATCACAAGCAACGTAAATCCTCATTGCTGAGCACTGATGCACATACAAAATATTCTATCAATCATGCAGCGTAATCAAGGGCATTATTTAAAGAACATGTGAATTCTCTAACTGAGCTAACAGAAAAAAAATAATAATGTTTACTGCATGATTCATACCTGGTGCTTTTGTCTTCGTTTCCTTTCCTGTTCTATTTTCTGCTGCTTCTCTAGTTTTTCTGTCATCCGGGCTTCACGTAGCGTTTGCCGTTTGCTTCTTTTGTAAGCTTTCGAGTTAAGAGCAGTCTCGAGGGTGGTATCCCTGCGCATGCATGCCACAACCTCTTGTCTAAGCTAAAAAAAAAAAAAATTATATAAAAAAAAAAAAAATTAAAATGTGCTCAATGAGAGAAAAGACCATGAGCATGGCAAAGGAATGTACACCAATTTCATGAGGACAAGTGAAGTGAGAAAGTTGACCCCTTTTTTCTACTGCATCAAAATCTGCAAAGTGATTTGTACACACAAAATTAAAATGTCAGTAAAATATGCATACATCAGTACAACTACTACATGTTCTGTACTTATATTGACAACCTATCCACTTACTCTTATTTACCGTTCCAATTAACCTACTATGATAAATAGTTTCAGCTGCAGTTGTAATCACTATTACAGGAAGAAGCATCATTTTCTATCTGTTGCGGCAAAAGAAATGCTTGGATAGTGTAAGGAGGCGGATGTCTGGGAATTGTGGTTGTAGGTTGTATTACCTGACGTTGGAAGTTGAGAAGGCGCAAAGCTTTCAGTTCCACAGTGGCTTTTGTTCTCAGGTCTGGTGGCAGAGAGCCAGGTAGATTTTCCAGTTCCTGGATCCTGTGGGCAATGCGAGCTTGAAGCCTTCAAAGAGAGACACACAGTTACTAAAACAAGTTGAAATTAAAACAGACTGTTTACAATATGCCGCAAACACAACAAACTTGCACCTAATATTTTTAACCCCTTCAGGACCGTACTGTTTTGGTCATGTTGTACGTTAAGGACCAAAGCGGTTTTAACACTTTTGTGGTGTTTGTGTTTAACTGTAATTTTCCTCTCTCTCATTTACTGTTCCCATACAAGATACAAGTTATATATTGTTTATTCAGGACAAAAAGGTCTTTCTTTACATACCATTATTTGTATCAGGTCAAAAATATGGTGAAAAATTAAAAAAAAAAAAGTGTTTTTTTTTTACTTTTACTTGAAAAATCTTTTACTTATCTACAAAAGATAATGAAAAAAACTGCTAAATAGTGTCCTGAGTTTAAAAACACCCAGTGTTTACATGCTTTTTTGTAAGTTATAGGGCTATAAGTACAAGTCGGAAATTGCGGTTTCAAAATATATATTTTTTAAATTGATCAATAGTGACACTAACACTTATCTGTCATAAATCTCTGAATCACACCTCACATGTACTTTTTTTTTTAAAGTAGACAACCCAATATTGGGTATGTCCAGTCTTTTTTAGTAGCCACTTAGTCACAAACACTGGTCAAAGTTAGCATTTATATTTGTGAGTTACAAATGTAAAAAACAATTATGAGCGCTAACTTTGGCCAGTGTTTTTGACTAAGTGGCTACTAAAAAAAGACTGAACACAGACCATTCGCAATACCTTGGGTTGTCTTCTTTTGCCAACACTTTCTCTAACAATATCATCGCTGTGATATGTTTTACTGTTTTGAAACACTAATACTTGTGTTCAGCGAGGTCTCAACAGTACCCCCCATGTACAGGTTTTAGGGTGTCATAGAAGATTACAGTGTTAAATAAAATGCTAGCAAATTAAATTCTTTGGACTTTCAGCCTGTGTTGTCGTTATGACTAATTACAATTACTTCTTTTTATTTATGTTATTTTCACTTGTGCTTTGGATAATCTGGAAGAAAACAGATTTATCAGTTTGTAAATTAAGCTTATATATTTTATTACCACACACATAATCTTGTGTATTATGAGTTGCATTATTTATCACACTCAAGCCATATCTTTGAAACTGTGGGCAACATATAAGCAGAGGAGGAAAGGAGGACATATGATGGTGCACATAATGCAGTGAGTGTGTGGGTACTTCGTGTGTGTAATTTGCATGTGTGTTGTGTCTGTGTTTAGGTATTTACAGTGTGTATTGTATAAGTGTCTGGGTAATTAGAGTGTGTGTGAATATTGTATATACACAATATTACTTCTGCATCGTGCATTGCCAATTTTGTGTGTATGCAAGAGAAACATATTGGGTGTTTAAGTGAGCAGTTTGTGTGCACATGTGATTGAGTCTGTATAGTGTTGGTGTAAGCTTGTTTACTTAAACAGGCGCTATAACCATATCATCTTATTGAACTGGTTAAAGTGCCTGGAGTCCTCTCACTCTGTTCCTAAATTCAACGTTAAACCACTTTCAAGCAGTTTAACACTAAATAGGGGTTCCTAGCCACACAGAGCTCAGCTACTCTCTCCTCTCATAATATTGTGCTGCGGAATCTGTTGGCGCTATATAAATGGCAATAATACTAATAATACTACTGAAGGAGTGGCTAAGTTAGGGACTACACATATCCTTCTAGTCATTGCAATGTATACCAGCAATGACTGCTGTAATAGGCTGGAAGCATTCAGCTGATACTCTAAGCCAATCACAACCACACATTACAGCACAGGGGGAGTGGTGCTGAGGACTCACATTTAGCATTAAAACTTTAAAAATGGTTTAACACACTGGAAGGACAACGCCAAAGGACTACAGACACGAACAAATTCGATGAGATGAAGCAGTTACAGAGCTAATACACGCGCACACACAACAATAATCATGTAGTTCAGCCTGGGAGAAATAAAACTGCTATATTGATGCACAATTTGGGGATTTTTTTTTTTTTTTATATCTCTTGACATAAATTACTGTTACTACGTACAAAAGCATGTACAATAGCATAAGAAAAAAGAAAAACCCTTATTTATTAAAGATTTTATTATACATTATTGATCTTCTTTGTGTGGTGGGGGTTGGTTGTTTTTCTAAAATAAATTACATAAACAAACATTTGAAAACATTTTTCAAGTTGTTTTGTATTAATAACCAGAAACCACCAAGCAATGGAAGAAATGGAAATAGCAGAATGTCTGCAGCAAAAGGATTATTTACTGCTAATGTGAAACGTTGAAACACAATACGAGAACATAATAAAGTGCTTGCTGCCTTTTGAATAAATTCAAACTAAAAACACAACAAAACAAAGCTATACATAATCCTTACACACCATACAAGAAAAATATTTGCAATCTGAAGGCAATTAACTTACCAGTAGTTTCACACATGAAAGAACACCACAAACTTTTCTGTGAATATGTACTCCAACAGAACTCATAAACCTTTTCCCCCCCAAGATATCAAGAAAATATTTGTTCACTATAATAGAAGTCTATTTCTTGCCAGAATAGTATCCCCTCTTTGATTTACAGTTCAATCTCTATGAAAAACCTGACCTAATTCTGATTCAATTTTTTTGTACTCCATAGGAGAGAAAATGAGTATCCAGCTGCGATACGGAATTGCATCCTTGCAGTATGAGGGTGTCTAAAGCCCAAATCTCTCCAACAGACCATTGAGCTGTCTTGTTTTTGTTGTGTATTTATGAAACAAAAAGGTAGATATGTGCTTATTTCCACATCTCAACCGTTGTTGAGATGCTATATCTTGTTTAGATTTTTCTTTTAGCAATACAATCAGTGCATACACATGTTCATATATATATATATATATATATATATATATATATATATGTATGTATATATGAACAAGCTCTGATAAAGATGTATGTATGTATGTATATATATATATATATATATATATATATACATATATATATATACACACACACACACACACACATATATATACATATATACATACATACATACATCTTTATCAGAGCTTGACAAATTTGCTTTTAATCTAGGAGCCAGCTAAAAACGTTAGGAGTGGGGTGGGGCCTTAATAATTAAACAATTACAGTTTTACATTATTGCCTTGAGAAGGCGAAGAAAATCTTTAAAGGAACAGAAATTAAACAACATCAAACCAATTCGATGATTACGATTCCGCTTATGTTCCACTCTGAAAGTCAAAGGTTTTCACAAAAAATCAAAAAGAGATGGGACATTCTATCTTCTGATAGAACATTGAATCCCATTTTTTTACAATTACCACGCATTGCGTTTGCACGTAATAGGAACTTAAAAGATATGTTGGTGAGAACAGACATGCCGAGTTATTATAATCCTCAAAAGGATAACATAAAGAAAGGTTGCTTCAAGTGTTCAGGTTGCGTTACCTGTGGTCATATGCTGACAGGTTCGTCTTTTGCACATCCACATACAGGCAAACGGATTCAAATTAAACACCGTTTGACCTGTTTAAGTGATCATGTTGTGTATTTGATCTCTTGCCCTTGTGGCAAATATTACGTAGGCAAGACGGATATGACAGTCCGAGACCGCATGAGAGGCCATAGATCGGGGATCATGACGGCATTCAGAGATGGCCAGACTGATAAGCCAGTGGCAAAACACTTCTTAGAATTTCAACACCGTTTACCAACCCTTAAGTTCATCGTGATTGATCACATTCCTCCTTTGATTAGAGGGGGTGACAGATCCAATATTTTACTGCAAAAAGAGACATTCTGGATTCATTACCTGGACACTGTTCAACCTAAGGGATTGAATGAATACAATTCCTTTAGTTGTTTTTTGAACACTCGTTAATAGATAGCTGTATCTGGTTGGGCTTTAGTAATCTTTAGCCCGTTCTTTTATTATAAGTTGATGTTTTTCTGCATCAGTTGTATGATTACTTTTTGAATTAATAGACCAAATGGTTCACTGTACAAGTATTTTTGAGCCCGCTTCCTTGATTTAGATAATATATTTCTTGATAGTTAAATTCTGTGTGGGATATTTTGAAATTTATTGAAATTGATTCTGATTACATACAAGTAATGTTGTGATCGGTTCTTATATTTATATTATACAATGCATCTCTTTGTAGTGTAGGTCTATACGGGACATTTTGTAATTTTTGCAATATTTTACAATATATTGTTATCATATATTAGGTTAGATATCAGTGTGGTGATGGTTAGCCATAGTGGTGCAGTCCCTTTGGAGGTATTTCTGGTCATTTTTTCACGGTAGTTTATTTTGTCACGTCATCACTCATCTTTTTCTGTTTTTTAGAGATTTGTTTTCTTTTTCTTTATTATTTTTTTGTTGTTTGCACTTAGACAGGTTCTTATTACACATTTGCATTCATACATTTCCAGATTCACATAGTTTCATTACAGCTTCACTTTAGTTATCAGCAGCACCACACATTTCACATTACATCACTTTTACATTTTTCATTCTTTTACACTTACACTTAGCTTCATATATATTTAGATTCAGATTTAGATGTAGATTTATTCTCTCACATTAGTTATTTTCTGATTATTATTTTTCTATGTATATACCTCCAATATGCTTTGTTAAATATATTATAATATCGTACTCAGCACGTAACAATATTATCTTCCTCCATGTTTGTTGTTATTTCTGCTATTTCTCCTGTCTTATATTTCACATGCACTGAATAGTTTTGTAGCAACTGAGATCAGTTGCGATCACATGACTACACATTGTATTGCCTTTACTAGGCAACTGTTAGTATTGCGATCACATGACATGACGTCATCACGCACGCTAGGACGCAATTTTCGGCGTCTGTCACAGGGGCATGTCGGAGTAATGGGGTTCACACGGTGATAGGGTAAGTTTATCTGTAGACATGCTATATATTGTTTGTTTTTGCATTGTTTGGACATCTTGATAAAGACCGCTTGACGGTCGAAACGTTGATGTATTTTGTCTAATATTTAATATATATATTTTTTCTAAACCCAGTGAGTGCTCTCATTTTCCTGGATTGTATATTTTGCACTGAGAAAGCACCTTGGTCCGAATTTTGTTTTTGAGATTTTGTTGGGGAAGAGTGCCAGAAGTTGTAAATTTTTATATATATATATGTATGTATATATGAACAAGCTCTGATAAAGATGTATGTATGTATATATATATATACACACACACACACACACACACACACACACACACATATACATATATACATACATACATACATCTTTATCAGAGCTTGACAAATTTGCTTTTAATCTAGGAGCCAGCTAAAAACGTTAGGAGTGGGGTGGGGCCTTAACAATTAAACAATTCCCACCTTAACAATTAAAATCTGCGAATATCGTGAAAAGCACCCGGCATCCAATCCTCAGCACACTGAAACTGTTGTCAGGACCAAACACCGAACCGGCAGATGCCTTTCCGGTACACAACGAAGTCTGGAAAAGCAAAACGCAGGCCCAAGGTCTACCACACACCGAGCATCCACGGCCTCGAGCAGCTGCTCGGCGGCGCCTACACACAGGGTGACTCCAACCCAGAAAACAACTTCTACCCATACCTACTGAAGGCACCTGAGCCCATGGGGAAACATACGCAGAAGGCCCACACTGGCTCCTCCACAGAACAAGACATTGGCACCTTGTTACAGTGGCAGGCGCAGCACAAGACTACCACCTCTGATGAGACGCCATCCCACTCACAGGCCCACTCCTCTACCCAAACAGACACGGCAATCACGATGCCGGTGAATAACGCGAAACCGGAAGACACTACATTTGCCACCAAGCAAGATCTCCAAAACTGGGTGAAGGACATACAAAAAATGCTGGCTGCGGATGTGGTACGCCTGAAAACTGACGTGCAAAATGTCACAGAGTGTGTCCGAACGACAGAAAACGACATCACGGATCTACAAAATGGCATGGCAAATATGCAACACGCCATACAGCAATTACAAGCCTCACAGCAAAGATTAACACTGCAACTGTCTACCCACGAGGACCGGGCTAGACGAAACCACATAAAAATCCGGGAAATACCCGCAGATATCCAGGCAGACGAACTGCCGCATTACGTACGAAGACTCCTGGCCACCATCCTGCCACCGGCATTAAATCGGAAATTTGTGTGGGACAGCATATACCGACTCCCAGCCACCTCCAAGACACCTAATGCACCCACTAGGGATGTCATACTGAGATGTGCCACCACCCACAATAAAACCCAAATGCTGTCTGCAACCAGAGGTAAAACCCCTCTTACATTTGAAATGGCCCTGTTGTCATTCTACAAGGACCTAACCCGGATGTCACATCTCATGTCACCTACGCACACTAAGGGTGCCTTACTGCTGGGGACCACCCTGCTACTCCCCCACAACGATGTCACCCACAAGGTAACATCGGACACAGAGGCACCCGCACTTCTGGCGAAACTAGGACTACCAGACCTGCCTGCCAACTTACCCCAAGAGCCCCAGCATGGGATAGGAGACCCAGCCACCAGCATACCGTTTACACCACGGGAGATGGCGCCCACGAGTTTACAAACCTGATAAGAAGGAAGACTGCACAACCATAGAAACCAATGATACCGTGTCGAAGCTGCTAACATTCAGAGACAGTGCACTTGCACGCCTTTAAGCACCCTGTTTTAGCCATTGATCTGGACTTTGGAACTTACTGTTTGAATTACTTATTGTTTAAATTTTATGCTTAAATTAACAGTTCTGACCAGAACTGCATGGGTATAGCTACCATACCACCACGGCTTATGGTACACAAACCGAGACGTCATGCCAACCCCCCGACGGAAAGACCTCCTTGCCTATACTCAATCCACCACTCACCAAGATAGGTCACACAACCTACCTAGGGAGTAACATCTTGCACTACCTATATTCCTTGCTACAGTCCTCAACCCTGTTCTTTCTCACGCCAACACCCCACGACTGTACCTAGATACACATGGACTAAACATGCTCAAATGCAACATCCTGCAAACACCACACTATGACTACCAATTTTGTTGCCTTAAAATAAAAATGGTGCAGATCCTCTTTTTGCCATGTTGAATAATTTCTGTAATAGTTGAGCCGGTGATTGCTGTTGTGGCAACCCAGGCATGTTGACGAAACTTGCATGTTAAAAATAAAGAATTATAAAAAATAAAAATAAAAACACGCTAGGATTAAAATTGACAAAAGTAAAATTCTTAAAGGAGCACTATAGTCACCAGAACCCCAATAGCTTAATGTAGTGGTTCTGATGTCAATAGCCTATCCCTGCAATCCTTTCAATGTAAACTCTGCCTTTTCAGAGAAAAGTAGTATATAAAAGTGTTATTTTGGAGGGCGGAGCCAAGCAGCGTACCAGAGCGGCCTCATTTATAAAAAAAAATAAATAAAAATAAATTGACGATATTGATAACACGGAAATGTAAACTTGCACTGTACCGTGTGGTATATAACTTGAAGTGTCCTGGACACTCCGGATCCATAAAGCACTTTAGCTTGCTGAAATGCTTTGTGTGTGCACCTTTGTGTTTTTAAATTAACAAAATAGAAAATGGTACTTTTATAAATTAACCTGGTTGTCAATCAAATAACTAGTCCTGTTACTTCCTGGTTTGTTTAGCTCAGTGGAGTTAAACTCAAGAGACAGGCAATTGCAATGCATCTCTATGAGGAGAATCTGATTGGCGCAGCATGGCGTTTTGCAGCACATGTGCAATAACCTTTAAGATTGATGATCTCAGCCATGCAGGTGGAGGGGGATATTAAAAAACTATTGGTGGATTTAAGGGAGATCTGGAAGGCCAAATAAGCTGCCGTGAGCACCGAGGTTGAAGCCTCGCTGCTAGAATCAAAGGGGCTGAAACTAGAGAGGGGAGGAGAGAGCAGGAGCTGTTGGAGACACAGGCCCAAATTAAAACAATGTCCGAGCAAATACAACGACTCACCCGAGCGGTCACATCAGTAGAGGCCAGACATCGCAGGAAAAATGTGCGGATCCGCAGGGCGCCCGAGAGCGTGGGCCCAGATGCTATCCTCGAATTTGCCAACGCAGCGGTGGCAGCACTAGGAGTGAGACCCACAGCGGGAGCATCACCCATCATGACCGCTTTCCGAATACGGAAGGCCCCAACCGCCCCCGCGGACGCACCCAGGGACATCATAGCGATTACCAGGGACATATCTGTTAAATCTGCAATCCTGACCCGATCAAGAAGCACCCCCACCGTCGCGATGGATGGATGTTCCATCCGGATATATAAGGACTTACCTTTTAACATCCTATTTGAGAGACGGAGGTTCATGCCCGTGACAAAGAAGCTCAGAGAAAATGGGATAAGATACAGATGGGGAGCATCGGGCACTCTTGTGGTGCAACAAGCGGACTCTGTCCTAACCCTGTCGGCGCAGGAAGACCCAGCGGGTTTCCTGAAGGCGCTACACCTATTGCAGCAGACTGCCACCACACAGGCCACAGTTACAGCCTCCACATCTGAGGGGTCCAGTCTAGAGAGACGATCAGTCAACGAAGCGGGAACAGCGCACAAAAAAATCACGATTGCTGAACCCGACGAAGACCTAACCAGCCGGGGAACAACCGGCGTCTCCTGGGCCTCCTCAGCCCTGACCCCGCTAACACTCCACCGGGACTGTGCCAGCCTCTTTCCCAGTGTAGAAACGTTCACTCCTACGGCTACTGCGGTAACCCTTAGTTATAAGTACTAAGCCTATGGCACTCTTCTATACATACAAGAGACAAACTGCAAATGTACATGTTTTTGATAATTCTCCGAGTCTTAACTTTTATTACATTTCATATATTCTATATTTTTTGTTAATTTGATTTTCTTCTTTTTTTTTTTTTATTATTCCTCGTTATTATTACCCCACTGTCTGCTATTAAAATTTACTTAGGTGCGGCAACGCCGCAATAAGGTGAAATTTAACTAAGGCACCCCAGCCTGCTAAGTACTAAAATGCACAGCCTTAGACCATATACGACGCACAGGCTTTACTGATATTAATATTGACATTAATGACTGTAATTTACCAACTCAAATTGTGCTCATTAAGTGTGGCTCTAGCGGGAGAGGCACCAGCACATAACAGGCAGTTATACCTGAAATAGTTAATTTGACACAGTTTGAGACAACAGGCATATTTTTTATACCTAAGACATCTTTTTTTGCATTGCCCTAAGCTGAAAGGTTGCCACAAGCATAATTGTTACCTTACTCGCATAAGCTGGGCCTATGACCCATGCGCGGCGTCGCTACCAAGACATGTAACCAAAGACTGTTTGTAGGTGCAATCAGTATGAGATCACAAGGTCCGGGCATGGTGTGTACAACAAGGGTAGGTCAGATGTCTGAGTTTTTAAACCCACAGACCCCTACCATAGAAATTACCTGAGCCCCCTGGAGACTGCTGCTCCAGTTTCAGTGTATATTGGGAGGGTATGCAGCAGCACAGTTTTAAGAGCAATGTTTGGGTATCCTATTATTTCTTTGGGTATTTTCTCATACTCAAAAACACATTTTTTTTTTCTCATACCTATTGTTAATGACCATACGTTTACACCCTGTAACACCAAAATGTGCGACTGTATTCTGCCATGATAAAGCATTGCTTAATTGTGCCTGTGCCTGCTGTTGGGGCACCACAGGTTTGTCTGTACATCTTGTTGCACAAAATAAAATAAAGAATTTAAAAAAAAAAACTTTCCCAAGTGATCATAGGCTCAATCAGACACACACATTCTCTCACACACTCACAAATTATTATTAATTTTTATTTTATTTTCAGTAAACCCAGCCTTTCTATCTGGTAGAGTTGGAGAGAATCCTTTCTATATGGTCCAGTGTGGCTGCTGAAATCTTAAAGTTCTTGCTCTGCACGCTTACTCACCGCTTAGTGTGGCCGGAGTGACGTCATATCCCGGCACCCAGCATCACACGCGAGGGAGCAGAGCAAGATGTCAGCTCCTCTGCCGCCCGTGGCTCCACTCTCACTCAACCTGCTGCCTCCACTGTCCCTCAGGCGGCCAGCTCCCTTCTCCCTTACCGCTGATCGGGCCGACAAATCCCAGGTGTTAGGACAGATTTCTAGTCGCCATGGCGACCTGGGATTTGTCAAACCTGGTTTTAGATATACCCCAATAAAAAAATATGCATAATTAAATGTATGTTTTAATTTAGATTATATATACTAAACTGTGTTTTTTTTTTTTTTTTGTATTTGAGCAGAGGAAGGTTCTTTAAACAAATACTTCCAGCAAACTATGTTTAAGTCTAGGGACATTACTGTTTATTCACTAAACAATTAATTGTAGGAATATAAAACTGCAGTGAATTGCAAAATTTAGGCAACAAAAATACATTTAGGCTGCAAAAATGTACCAAATCAGCTATAATTACAAGTTACATAGTTACATATCTGAAAAGAGACTTGCATCCATCAAGTTCAGCCTTCCTCACATTTGTTTTTTGCTTGCGGTTAATCCAAAAGAAGGCAAAAAAAAAAAAGTTTGAAGCACAATTTTGCAACAAGCTAGGAAAAAAATTCCTTCTTGACCCCAGAATGGCAGTCAGATTTATCCTTGGATCAAGCAGTTATTACCCTACATTGAAAGATTATATTCTTGAATTTTCTGTTTTTGCAAGTATGCATCTAGTAGCTGTTTGAACATCTGTATGGACTCTGATAAAACCACTTCTTCAGGCAGAGAATTCCACATCTTGATTGTTCTTACAGTAAAAAAAACCTTTCCTTTGCCTTAGATGAAATCTTCTTTCTTCCAGTCTATACGCATGGCCTCGTGTCCTATGTAAAGTCCGGTTTGTAAATAGATTTCCACACAATGGTTTGTATTGGCCCTGAATATATTTGAATAATGTTATCATATCCCCTCTCTGATGTTTTTCTAAACTAAATAGGTTTAAATTTGTTAACCTTTCTTCAGAGCTGATATGTTCCATTCCTTTTATTAATTTTGTAGCCCGCCTCTGCACTTTTTCTAGTGCCATAATATCCTTCTTTAGAACAGGTGCCCAAAATTGCACAGCATATTCAATATGTGGTCTTACCAGTGATTTATAAAGAGGCAAAATGATTTTCTCCTCCCGAGAATGAATGCTCTTTTTCATGCATGACAATACCTTACTGACCTTGCGCATTGTTGCATAGTTTGTTGTCTATAACAATTCCCCAAGTCCTTTTCGTGTGTTGTGATCCCTAATTCACTTCCATTAAGGGTATCCGTTGCTTGTGTATTCTTTACGCCGAAGTGCATAACTTTGCATTTTTCATCATTACATTTCATCTGCCATTTGAGTGCCCAGTCCCCCAGTCTATCTAAATCCCTCTGCAGCAAAGTCATATCTTGCTCACATTGTATTATTTTACAAAGTTTAGTGTCATCTGAAAACACTGAAACATGACTTTCAATGCTGCCTTCAAGATCATTTATAAACATGTTAAATAGAAGGGGTCCCAGAACAGACCCCTGAGGGACACCACTTGCCACCTCTGCCCAGCTTGAAAATTTACCATTAATGACAACTCTTTGTACTCTGTTTTTAAGCCAATGTTCTACCCAAGAACAAGCATTTTCATCTAGACCGATTTCCTTGAGTTTGAACACTAATCTATTGTGTGGAACTGTATCAAATGCCTTAGTAAAAATCCAAATAGATAACATTTACTGCAACACCTTGATCTATACTTCTACTTACTTCTTCGTAGAACGCAAGTTGGCTCTTTAAATGTTTGGCAATTTGATTTACAGTTCATGGTTTAGTGAATACAACATTTGATGTTGAAGGGAGAGTAAAAATAACCAGGTCAGTGAGTGATTCTCATACAAAAGGGTAGTTTTCATTAGTAGAATATTTTTAAAGAAATGTATGATTGAATGTAACAAAGTGAAAAATGTTTCACTTTTGAAAGCTAGAGCATGACTGCAGGTAATCACTTTGCAAATGGTACATGAATGGCACTAAAATAAATAAACTGCTATAAAAATGCAATTGTGAAAATAAAATGTAGATGCTGCAAACAACACAAAAAGCTGCAAACACAATAAGCTTGTAAAGAAAAGAAAGTGAATAAATTCATACCGAATCAATATGACTTTTAAAACACAATGCACATTTTCTTAAATATTTGAGTTAAAAAAAAAATCAACCAGTTACATACTGTAGACAGGAACTGCAATAACGCTGAAGTGTTGCTCATTAAAACAAGCTATATTTTACATGTTAAGTACCCGAGGAGAATAATGTGACAATTTAAAAGTCATCACACTGTATGTACAAAATGACACAGTCATTTACAAGTGAAATACATTCTCAATGTCAATCAGAATGCAACTATGGTGAAAACATGTAAACCTTTATATTAATTATCTCAATTTTTTACAACGTTATCTGGAATTCCTAATAAAACCATTTTGGATAAGACTAATGCAGCTGCCCAGTGAAAGAAAAATACCCACAATTACTTGCACTTTCACGAATATCATGCATTAGATATCCTTTTTGTTGTGGTCTTTGAAGATTAAATATTTCTGAAGTAGATCAGTCTCATTTTATTTATACACAACCATACTGTGCTGGATAGCAGTCTGTTCATTTACTTTGATAATAAGACTTACAATGTTAGCAGAATCTGTTTGCAGTAAAGCACAAGCCTTAAGGATTATGGGAGTTATAGTCAACTGGTACATGGAAAGTTATACAACACTGGCTTAATTATTAAGCAGAATACAGGTTTGCTTAGATAACACTTTAAAAGGTATATTAGTAGCATGCTGACTTATAGAATTAGGGATGCACAGAAATTAAAATTCTGGGCCGAAACCGAAACTTTCCCAAATGATTTGAAAAAGTTTTTTTTGCTATAATTTTATTAAGATTAGACTTAATGAATTTAATTAATCTAATATGAAAAACTTTCCTTCTCCCTTACCTCTTTTGGTGCACCCCCTTAATGTTTTTCTCTCCCCCCTCTAGTGTTCTCCCCCTTACCCTGTCCCAGTGTTCTTTTCTCCCCTTTCTCCCTCCCTGTGCCATAGTGTCTCTTCTCCCCTCCTGTGCCAGTGTTCTCTTCTCCCTCCCTGTGCCAGTGTTCTCTCTCTCCCTCCCCTGTGCCATAGTGTTCTCTTCTCCCTCCCGTCCCATAGTGTTCTTTTTCTCCCCCATCCCATAGTGTTCTCTACCCTCCCCTGTCCAATATTGTTCTTACTCCCCATCCCATAGTGTTTCCCGCCCCATAGTGTTCCTCCCCCCCCGCCGTCCCATAGTGTTCTTTTCCCCGCCCCATAGTGTTCTTTCCTCCCCTCCATAGTGTTCTTTCCTCCCGTCCCATAGTGTTCTTTCCTCCCCGCCCCATAGTGTTTCTTCCCCCTGTCCCATAGTGTTCTCTTCTACCCCCTCCCCTGTCCCATAGTGTTCTCTTCTACCCCCTCCCCTGTCCCATAGTGTTCTCTTCTACCCCCTCCCCTGTCCCATAGTGTTCTTTTCTCCCACCTCCCATGTCCCATAGTGTCCTTTTCTCCCACCTCCCCTGTCCCATAGTGTTCTTTTCTCCCACCTGCCCTGTCCCAACATGTTCTCCCCCCGTCCCAAGTGCGCTATTCTTGACTTTTCATGTTGTTATCATTACTATCTTTCATTGTGATATATAATCATCTGAATTGTTAATGCAAGAAAAAAAATTTTTTTTTACATTTCGGCAAATTTGACCCATTTTTAGCCGAAACGGGATAGGCCTATTTTCGGCCGAAAATGTCGGTGCATCTCTGTACAGAATAAAACATTTTATTTATCTTATCTAACCACTAAACTTGGAGTTTAATAAGCAATATTTATTAAATAAAAAAATTTTTTAGTTTAACTAAATCTAACTAAATCTACTAAAACACAAAAAGTGTGAAAATTGGCATTAAAGAGTGACTTGATCTTTCTATACATTCCTCTGTTATTTTCTTTAGTCATCTAAGGTAAGCACCACAAAAATATATATATCTATATATACTTCATTTTATCAACAACTTATTTCCAGAACAGTTTGTGTTACTGGTTTGTACCCTATCTTGCTTCATAATATGCACAATTATATAGAGGACCACCATTTTAGGAGACAAAAAGTAATTGAACTATTTGACGCTCTGCTGTTTCTGCTTTGGCCAGCTAATTTATGCACAAGTGAAGTAACAAAATTAAATTGAAAGTGAGGAACTCGCTTTTTGAGTCAGCTGTTGTAGCTTCAACATGGGTAGAGAAAAGTAATTTAACCTCTAAGTCCACAAATAAGTGTGTACAGCACTACTGAAGGCATGCACTTGTACCGCATTTTACTGCAGATGCCAATAAGCATTTGTTCTAATGTAGGCACAGTTAAAGAGTAACTTTATGCACTTCAACAACTACAACATTACAGGGAACAATAGTGGTAGTTTGGTGCTGTTCCCTGTAAGGAATCAAACTGTTTGTGAACAGTTTGACACTTACCTGGGGATCAAGAAACAAGGAACTGCCATTTTCAGTAACAATTCTATCCTATTGCTGCTTAGCATGCCACTATGGGGCTGAAAATCTAAATTACGTCTTTTTTTTTTTTTTTTTTTAAACAGACTCAACTGTTAGACTCAAATAATTAAGACATAAGAATGCACAGAGATGCTCAGCAATAGCAAACAACTGAGTAGGCAGGTTATTTATTAACGTATCAAAAGTCAAACACTGAAATCATTAAATATGCTTGTTACTGCAATTCTCATTAGCATCTTTTTGTATTTGAAAGCAAGCGTAAAGTGCAAGTTGCACAGCAGGATTTATTCTATGTAATCTCTAGATGAGGAAGACAATTTTTGAACAGAGATTAAATTCAATATTCACAAAAGATTGCACGAATACTCCTCTGGGAGATGTTGAAATTAATATAGTACATCGAAGAATGTTACATTTCTACACAAAAGCATTACTATTACTTTCTATTATAAATAGTATTTACCATAAGGAGTCAGTCATGCAGCATGACATACATTATACATTCTTTCAGAGTGACAAGAAAAAGGAAACATTATTCATATCAGTTTGCTTCTTAAGGTTGATGTAGACATGTCAATTACAAAAAGTAAATAAGTGGGGTTTTTTTTAGATCCTTAAATAAATATTTTTGTTCAATGATGAAATATGTATTTTAAAGAAATGTATGTATAATTTGCTTTGTCTGGGTACAAAATGTCAGGATAGTAAATTGAAGAATGTATTTCTATTTAAATCAGAAGTGGATAAAAGGTAAGTGTGGCTTGTATGGAGGCACATGCTTGCCTGATGAGATGTGTTTCGTATAACCACAGCAGAACCCTGCACAAGTTTACCACTGAGCACAACATAATGGAGTTTGGGTGCAACGCTACAATTTATCCTGTCTACAAAAGGAGAAAGGAACAGTTTCATGTTCTCAATGGACCAGTGAATTTTTAGCTTATTGTACAATAGCAGGAAAACATTTTTTTTTTTTTTACAAATAATCAAAATATATTTTGAATAACGAATGCTAATAACTTTCTATCCAGCTGACACTCAGATAATGAATGCGCCAAAAAAAAGGCAAAGATTGATATAGCCAATGCAAAAAAAAAAAAAAAAACACCCCTTTTAGCTTAATCGCAAAGCCTGGAAAGACAGAGGTGCCCAGGTAAGTGTCAAACTGTTCACAAACAGTTTGATTCCTTACAGGGAACAGCACCAAACTACCACCATTGTTCCCTGTAAGGGACCACCATAACCACTGTAGCATGTTGTAGTTGTTGAAGTGCATAGAGTTCCTCTTTAACTGTGCCTACATACGAACAAATGGCTACCATTTACAACTGATGAAAACACAATTTATCTGGTATCATCAGGCAATAAATCTTCTTTGTAGTAGGGGCTGTATATAGACTATGCAGCAGCCCCAGCCTATCACCATGTGAATTCAACAAAGTAACATTTTGCCCCAGGCAAAAGAGCTTACTTTAGCTCACAGTGAGTACTCAATTGGGAACATGCTCTAGGTTTAACTATCAGTGCGCTTCTGCCTAGATAACGTTATATCATATTTTAAAATCATTCTGTGAACAAATATGGCAAATAATGCATAACATTCTAATTTTCATAGTAATTATTAGGTAATAATGCAGCTGAATAAACAAGGTGGGATTATCAGTGCAAGAAATAATGCAACTGAGCGGAGCAGAATTATAGATTTAAAAAAAAAAATAATAATTATGCCAAAGTTAGGTATATTTTACACCTACAGAAAAAGGAAAAAACAACCAAAAATACAGGTTGTTTGGGGATTCATTGAAGCCATTTCAATTGTATGATCTTGCGCTCTACAACCCCTATACATTCTGTGGAGAATACATGATTTACTATTGTATTCCCTTTTTATATGTATCTGGTGTATAAGCAAATAGAGTCCGTGATTTAGGACTGAAGAATTGTATCAGAGTCTCGTGGGTACTGTGCTGTTAATAATAGATGTGGAGTATTTCAAGAGCCATAGCTGTCTCTGGCTAAAATACACCTTAGCAACAGGAGGCATGCAATATACACTGTGTCAGTAAATAAGTGAACAGGAACTCTCTCTATTTAATGAGAAAATCAAAATGAACTGTATTAATTTTACATGGCGTTTCTGAAATAAACTCTAGGTATGTCCTGGCTGCAACGGATTCCAGCACTACATCACAAGTTTCTGTTATGATGGAATGGAATGCGAGATGCTGGGGTTTAAAGTTGGACACAAATGTCAGCATACAGTCACAGACATACTTCAATCTACATGTGCTTCACTGTAGTTTGGTTCTATTGATTGGCCTGACTTATTGAATTTGTACCAGTATTTCAGTAAGGCTTTTGACACTGTTGCACATAGAAGGCTTATCAATAAACTGCAATCTTTAAGTTTGGATTCCAATATTGTTGAATTGGAAAGGCAGTGGCTGAGTGACAGGCAACAGAGGGTTGTAGTTAATGGAATATATTCGAAGCTTGGACTTGTCACCAGTGGGGTACCTCAGGGATCTGTACTTGGACCCATTCTCTTTAATATTTTTATTAGTGATATTGCAGAAGGTCTTGATGGTAAGGTATGTCTTTTTGCTGATGATACTAAGATATGTAACAGGGTTGATGTTCCAGGAGGGATAAGCCAAATGGCAAATGATTTAGGTAAACTAGAAAAATGGTCAGAGTTGTGGAAACTGACATTTAATGTGGATAAGTGCAAGATAATGGATCTTGGACGTAAAAACCCAAGGGCAGAGTACAGATTATTTGATAGAGTCCTAACCTCAACATCTGAGGAAAGGGATTTAGGGGTGATTATTTCTGATGACTTAAAGGTAGGCAAGCAATGTAATAGAGCAGCAGTAAATGCTAGCAGAATGCTTGGTTGTATAGGGAGAGGTATTAGCAGTAGAAAGAGGGAAGTGCTCATGCCATCGTACAGAACACTGGTGAGACCTCACTTGGAGTATTGTACGCAGTACTGGAGACCGTATCTCCAGAAGGATATTGATCATTTAGAGAGAGTTCAGAGAAGGGCTACTGAACTGGTTCATGGATTACAGGATGAAACTTACAAGGAAAGGTTAAAGGACCTTAACATGTATAGCTTGGAGGAAAGACGAGACAGGGGGGATATGATAGAAACATTTAAATACATAAAGGGCATCAACACAGTAAAGGAGGAGACTATATTTAAAAGAAGAAAAACTACCACAACAAGAGGACATAGTCTTAAATTAGAGGGACAAGGTTTAAAAATAATATCATTACTATTACTTTCTATTATAAATAGTATTTACCATAAGGAGTCAGTCATGCAGCATGACATACATTATACATTCTTTCAGAGTGACAAGAAAAAGGAAACATTATTCATATCTGTTTGCTTCTTAAGGTTGATGTAGACATGTCAATTACAAAAAGTAAATAAGTAAATAAGTGGATGCATGGAATAGCCTTCCAGCTGAAGTGGTAGAGGTTAACACAGTAAAGGAGTTTAAGCATGCGTGGGATAGGCATAAGGCTATCCTAACTATAAGATAAGGCCAGGGAATAATGAAAGCATTTAGAAAATTGGGCAGACTAGATGGGCCAAATGGTTCTTATCTGCCGTCACATTCTATGTTTCTATGTATGCTGTAACCAAAAAATGAGAGCAAACGCCATGCAAACAAGATATATGCACTAAAACAAATTAGTATGTTTATTGCGCTTTTAAAAAAAATAAATGCATATTGTAAAAAGAACTCCCTCTAACAGTTCCACCATGACTGAAGTATTTTGCGATTTGCATTATTGCAAGATTCTAGCTCATAAATGTTTAAATGTGGAAATTGTATGTAAACATATTATGACCACTAAAATTGGGAATTTATTCCATGCTTTTAATTTTTTTTGTCTGCATTCCCCTGCCTTTTTTGGGGATTTTGTATAACAACATTGTTTTGGCTAATGCCTATTCCCATGCAAGGCTCAAAATTGGCTTAAACCAACCAATCAGAGCGCTCTGAGTCAAACTGCAGGATGTGGGAAGGCTTTAGAAGCCTTTACCGCCCTGCGGAACTCAGTCTTCGCGGAGCCCTCGCTGGGTGAAGATCGATTATTTTCTTGGCATCAGGGATTTCTTTTTTTGTGGTCGCATCTTTCTTTATTTTATTAGTTCTATGGGGTTAATCGATTTTTATTTGGCCTTTTTAAAGAAAACTTGATAAGATAGGAAGAAAATAAGAACAGATTCTGAGAAAGAAAGAAGAGGAAATAAGAGCAGAAAGGTAACTTTGGCATGACAGTGCCGATTTAAGGGCTAACTGTAGGACCCGCAGGATTACTTTATAAAAGTGTTCATTTAAACAGAAATGGGCATCTGTATAAATTCCCTTAATACCATACCTCCTGGTTGTCAAGCAGACATAGTATATAGCAGTACAGTTCAAAGCGGAAATAAGTGTTTCCAATAGACAAGCATTGGTTTAGGGACTGGGATTAGATGAGATAAGAACCATATTAATAAAGGATTCTGCAGTATTTGGTATGACAGAATCTCTTTGAAGAGAAGAGTAATACATGCTATTGTGATAAACCAAAATCTGACAATAAAAGTGACAATTTCAGAGCAGTTACCTTTAGGGTACCTTGGTAATTTAGCTATGCACAGTTTCATATCAACACTGATCATTGGAGATTTTACTCTGTATTGGGCAACAGTACACAAGTTTGCTAAAACAGCTCACACATTTTTTAAAATGCATGTACTATTATATAACGTACACATGAAAAAATATGCCATAGCTCTTCCCAAGAAAAATTACTAGTATTGGGTTATGTCATTCATGTATCAAAAGTGATGATCCACAAAACCTCTTTTCCCTGCAGTAAATGTGGTACAGAGTTTCCAATTTGCAAAGGAAGAATATGGGCAATCTGGGACACATCTGTAACTTGCAGTGCTTTACTCTGTGTCATTTGCCTATGAATGACTGCCTTTTTAATGGGCACAAAGGATTACGTGATCATGTTTCATTAGCTTCTCCATGAACAACAAAATGAAATTAAACATTGCTTCTCAACAGGGATTCAAAATTGGAATGGACCAAATAAGGCACAGAAACCGGAGCTTACAAAGTAGAAAAAAATAAACAAACACTATACAGATCCAAAATGATTAAATGAACACTCCAAATGCTCCAACAGTGCCCCCACCCTCAACGTAAGTAATCAAACTGTTTTGAACTGGTCTGGAAGTTCCAGCTCTCCAGCGTTATTAGCGGAGGCGAGGAGTGGCATCTGGCAAACTTCAGGTGAGAAGTCAAACCGTTCAAAAACAGCTTGATTTGTAACAATGGGGGAGAGCCAGGGCATTTTTTTCACCATAACCACAACAGGGATCTGTATTTTTATGGTGCCTGGCGTGTTCCCTTTTCTAGAAGTAAAACATTGCAGAGAATTAAAAGGAGCCAAAAGTTTGTAGTAAAAAAACAAAAAACAAAAAAAAAACCCTTAGAATCCAGTTTCCTGTGTGAGATAAAGCTAGGTGTTTGGATGCTATTGAGACTATGAGGGAGATTTATCACAGCAGAGTGTTCTGAAGAGTCTTACAAAGAGGTAAAGAAGGAGGAGTTAACAAGAGAATGTTTCCAATGGTTCCACTGGTTTTCCAGGGTAATTGCCCCCGCTTTTAGTACTTTGCATTATTTTTCAAAACACAACACTTTGATAAAGCTCCTCTATTGTTACTTCAATAAAATAGAAGTACAGGTTACAACACTAGTTTTAAAGAATACAAATAAAGCAAGCTTTTATACGCAGGATTAAAATGAATAACCTATTATATATCATGGAAACTCATAATTCATTACCATGCACTGTAGGTGTTAGATGTTGACATGGGACGTCTGCAGTTGGGAGTTTGGCAGAGCGAATACAAATCATGAACAAAGAATTGTCTCTGGCTTTAGAAATTAGCATAAACTTTAAATGTTGCAACCCAAATCCTGCTTTGACAGAGTGTTGTAATGCAAGACGTAACACTTTCTGGTGAAAAAGATTTTACAAAAAACAAAAAAAAAAAAACACACTACTTTTACTTATTTACTAAACGTTTACTCCAATCATCATAACCACTACAGCCAGACACAGACACCGACACCAGGGCCAATGGTCATGGTGCTTGGAATAACCGTTTAAGACACTATACCCCGCAAGGAAAAACATAAGTTTTGCTTTACCTGTACTCCCGTTCTTGTAGTATTTCAACAGGATCTAAGCCTTGAGGTTTTTGGACAGGGCTAATACGATTCTGCTTCTGCTGTAGCTGAACGATAGGCGCAGGCTGCCCTGGTGTTGGCTGAGGGACAGATGGCCCAGGCAGAGCAACAGAAGGAGGAGCAGAGGGAGGAGCTGGAGAAGGCCTTCCACTTGGTGGTGGGACAACAAGTTTCTGAGGAGTGCTTGGAACATTCATATCTGATCCTTGTCCTAACAATTACAATTACATTTTTATTTAAAAAATAAGAATACTAAGGCAATAGAGACGTGTTCCAGTTATGGTTGAGGACAGAAAACAGAAAGCAACAAAAAGACTAAGCAGTGATTCATAAAGTATCAATACAATATGCTACCATCTACTAGAAGCAGACTATTACTTCTATTTTTTTTTTGTAATTCTTTATTTTTGTTGTGGAAAAGTATCCACTAGTTTTGGTGGTAACATACAATCATCCAATACAAAAGGATAAAAGGTAAACTTAACATCGGTTAATAATATACATGAGTCATTCTTGGTTAAGCGCTCTAGCATCTCCGGTGTAGGTAATAAAACGAACAGGGAGAAAACAATAAGCACACCGGTCTGTATATCGTGCATGCCACTCATACGGGCTCGAGATGTACAATATGCTATGGCCTTTTAGCAGCCCACGAGGGCTTAAGATTAGCGGGTTGGTACTGCATGCTAGTAGCTCCAATGGTTTTAAGGTGTACACTATGGTATAGCACGCTAACAGCTGATGAGGGCTTAAGATTAATTAAATTGGTATAACGTGCCAGTTGCTCAATCAGGCTTAAAGTGTGCAGCTTGGTATATCAAGCTGATATCTCATGAGGGTTTAAGATTAACTATTCAGTTCAACATGCTAGCAGCACAGGCGGGCCCAATAAGAACCGTATGGTATAACACGCTGGTCGCCTATGTGGGGTTAAAACATACTGGCCGCTCATGTGAGTTTAAAAATAAACACACTGGTACTTCCCGTTGATAGCTCTTGTAACGTTAAAGGTATGGCGTATTGATTGAGCAATGTAGCACCTCGTGTGGGGTCATGATAAACACATTGGTAACATTTAATAGTTCTTGTGACGTTAAAATATACACATTGGCAGACCACGTTAGCGGCTCGCGTGGAGTTAAAGTACGCTCAGTGATATCGCCTGTTCGTAACTCTAGTGGAGTGAAAGTGAGTACATTGGTAGAGCATGGTGGTAACTCTTGTGGGGTGAAGATAAGCACCTTGATAAGATATGTTAACAACTCTTGTGAAGTTAGAATATTTACATTGGTAGACCTCTTCAGCGATTCGCGAGAAGTTGGGGTAAACACATTGTTATTACATGTTAGCAACTCTAGTGGAGTCAAAATAAACACATTGGGAGAATATGTTAGCTACTCTTGTGGGGTCGACAGAAGCATATTGACAGCACAGGTTAGTAACTCATGTGGAGGTGAAATACACACTTTGATGGTACCTGTTAGCACCTCGAGGGGATTGAGAATAGTTATTTACTTCTATTTAATACACATTAACTTTCTATTTGGATTAATCTGTAAAATCTTACTACATATTTGGGTTTTTAAATTTAAAATCAACAGTAAAAATGTTAACAGTATTTGTTTTGACTATGCGGTTTGAGTACTGCTTAGTGTCATTCTTTGATTTCTGCATAAATAATTAAATTAACTAGATGATACGGTATAATGAATAGATCATATGTGTGTTACCTTCTGTCCAAGGCTTTGGAGTCATACTCGCAGAATGTCCAGCCATTCCAGGTGCTGATCCCGCTCCAGGAGGAGGGACAGCCATCGGGTGCATGGCCATACCTACAAATAACATAAAAATTAGCTACAATTTTATATTTATATTTTATTTTATATTCTAAGTGATGTATTTTCCTTTTCAGCCTCATGATATGGAGACAACCTGTTAATCAGGATTATTCACTAAAGTGAGAATCTCCTGGAATTCAAAGTGAATTTCAAATTTAAAGTCAGATTTCTGAAAATAGAATTGAATTGGAAAAATTTTCAAATTCAGCAATTTTCATCTAAATTGTGAAATTCAATGAAGTGAGAATTGTCCAGAATCCTATGTGAATTTAAAATGATTTTTAAATTTAGGGCCTAGCTTAAATTTAAAAGCTTAGCTTCAGTCGGGCTACTTTGAGCTTAAATTTGAAATACACTATGAATTCACAAATATTTCTCATTTTACTCAATAACCTTTTTTGAAGTCATGCACAACTCCCGTCAATTCTCACTTTAGTGAATAACACTATGTATGTTTTATTTTTTATTTTATTTAATTTTTAAAAACGTTTAACTCCTTCGTGACAGCCAAAGTAATGGGGGTGCCTGCTAATAATACCTTGAAGTTGCCCTAGGCATTCAGTCACTGTCATTTGTAGATTGTGTAGCTCCAAACTCCACTATAAACAGACACCAAAACCAAGTACCGTGTGTTTATCATATTAATTTTGCATTATATTTATTCACAATGCTCTTACAACAGACTATTTAAATGTACTTTAGCTCATTTAGCACTCGCACTATTTAATTTGTCTCCCACGATTGAACAAGTGTAGGACCCATCAATATTGGGGTACTGTGAAGTGTGTGGTGGGCCACACAGAATCCCTATATTTATTTGCTGAGATAGGTGAATTTAAGTACCCATATAAAATGTGAAACTGTATTTTTATGTGTGCGCTGTTTCTCAATCTGTATAGTGTTAACATTCATGACATCCCGCTGCCCCTCTCCAAATATAAATGTCCCCACACAGGTTTCTGCTGAATACAGCTAAATCCCTCATCTCTTAGTTCAGAAAACAACTATCCCAAATGTGGACAGATAGGGTAGCAGAAATTAAAGCATCTGAATCTACTGTGGCCTCGCTAAATGGCTTTTTGGAAAAACATATACCAAGTTATGGAAGCCACGAATGGATTACCTACCTAACAAGTAGAGAAATTATAAGGCAGATTAATCCCCATAACTAATACAGGAAAAAACCCAGTAATAGGGCCACGTGATTATAATGTGGTGCTCGCCTCCTTGCATTATGACATGTTACTTCTTATACCCCAACCCTTCTGAGTCCCATATCCCACAAGCTCTTTTGGTTCACTGTCAACTTCTTTTGCTCCCTACGACCACTTTAACAGCGCAAAGCATAGTTATTCCTACCTTCAAAAGGCCTGGTTAATAAAGTATTTTACTTTGCCTCTTGGTAGAGTGATAAACATCTCGAGGCATTTTATTTTGCCAAATCTTAATCAACATTTCCTCATATTTCATTAGTTTTATAGAAACTATAAAAAAATTTAATCAAATGAAGGAATAGAGTACCCTATTAAAGAATTTATAACCTGCTATTCTAAAAATGTAATTTACCTTATACAATGTCCATGTGGTTTAAATCACATAGGGAAAACTACGAGAAATATTAGTAAAGGTCTCTTTACACATTAAACAATTCCATAAAAGTGAACTAAACGGTACAATGTTTTTAGGCATAAACAAAATAAAGAAAGACTTGACAGCAGGTAATTTAAAACTTAAAACTTAGTAAAAAAAAGAAATAAAGGGGATTTTTAAATTAAACACACTTATTCTAAATGGATAAAAATGCTGATTTTGAGATGTACCATTTCTTAATATAAACTCTTTCCCTTAGTATTATTAATTTCTCCCTTTTTATTAATATTTTTCTTCCTTCTTTTATATTTTTATCATCTTTTAATAGATATGGGTATTTATTTATATATTGATACAAATTATTGTAAAATACCCCTCTCTCAGGTTTATCTTGTGTCTGTATTATAAATTGCCTCCCCCAAAATAAGTAAAAGTACTCATAAAATATTTAATTAGAAAATAGTGTACATATAAAAATTATGTGCAATAAGTCTGCTGAAAGCATTTAATACCAACAAGCTTTTAGGTTATAATTTTTCCTTTGATAATAAGCACCTTCTGTAAGAGATTGAAATACTGTGTATACTTAATAGGGTAAATGGAAATTATGTTTGTATATTAGAATGACTTCCATTAGGATGTAATTAAGTATAGTTATCAAGTAGAAGTACATTCATGCCGGTTTTCCCTCTGTTGTATGTCATGAAATCCTGTTGCCTGACAAAGGAGTAAGGCAATTACTGCTGGAACGCAGGATGACATGCAAAAAATGGAAATGACGTAACGGCATGCAACCCGGAAGAAACATACCTAATAGTATAATTGAAAAGGAGGCTTGATACACAAAGCGTCTCCGTTACCATGGAGATTGCCCGTGTAATTTTAAGCCAGAAAATAATTATTCCCCTATTAGAGGGGTATAAATAGCACGAAGGAGTCCAAGGAGAGCTGACAAATACCCAGCTGAGGAAGCCACTGGCGAAACGCATCCTGGGAGAATTGTGAGCATTAAGACTCTGTATTTTGGACTATTGCCGAATAAGTGTTTTTGTAATATTGCTTTTTTTTATTATATGTTTTTAAATATTAATGGTAAATAAAGTATACAATTTTTTACACTTACGACACTATTTTATCTGCTATCACAAAGAAAGAATGTGGTCCTTGAACACATATGTGATCTGATTTGAGCCTATTGGAAGGCTCTGGGTTTGTGAGTACCTATTTGCACTTTACTATTACCCATACAAGGATCAACAATATTACACTATACATGTTCATTGTGTTGTCTGCAGAATCATTCCTAATTGCACTGCTGGTGCAATAACATGGGTACATTGTATTTAGCGGTCTTCATTTTATTTTTGTATTTCTATTACACTGCTAAAAACAAAAACAAAGATCACATGTATTATGCGGTGTACACAAGATCCTCATTAAAATAAATAGCAAAAAAGATTAAATGACAAGGTTTAACATGGAAGAAAATGTAGCTTATCTTGTGACATACAGTGGGAATTTTAAGGAGAACCTGACATATAAACAGTAATCATTCACTTACCAGGAGGTCTGCTGAAATTAGTAGGGGCTTGCTGCTGTGGTGGCAGTGGTTGCGGTGGTGGTGGTTGCTGCTGCTGTTGAATTGCAGGCAGAGTCCTTTTTCCCTGTACAGCAAGCTGCAGATTTTCAGATAAAGGCTGCCCTCTTGCCAACATCTTGTAAGCCAAAATTTGAGCTCGTAGCTGATGAAGTTGTACCTGACTGAATGCGGAGGGGCCACGACTAGGTTGACTTATACCTTGTGAATCTCCTTGCATCATGAGCCCTGGTTGTGTTGGTGGTATTTGTGGAGGAGTTGGACCACCTCCTGACATTGGGCTGGATACATGTTCAGGTGCTCCCAAAGGTGAAGGATGGGGTGACATGTATCCTGGAGTAAATAAAAATAAATATATTTTTAAAAAGACATAAATAATATGTACTTTTATTAATCAAGTAGTGATTTCATTTAAAAAAATGCACATTACCCATAAGAGTCTGTGTGGGGATGCTCATTTTTCTAATAGCTGCTAGATGATCTTTTGAATACTCAATTAGTGGCAGAATTTTGGTGTTTTACTATAATACTTTTGCAATGCTTTTAGTAACTCACATGAATGTGTGAAAGGCTCATTTTCAGTAACATTTCCACAGAATGTACGTACCACAAGTTTAATATCTTTAATGAAAATATCCCACAGGAGTAGATACGAGGAATATATCCAACATTATAAGAATGCTACTTAATTTAGATAACTGTGGCTGGGACACACTGGAGATTGTCAAATAGGTGCAATTGAATTAATTAAATGACCCAAATAAAATACAAACTGCCACTGCATCTTGGTACTCCGTGTATGAACTTAAAATGTCTCCCCTGAGTTACTGGATACCTGTTAATAGACAATTCTTTCAAAGGATAGCTAGCAGCCTCCTAAGCATTGCAGCATAAGATAAAAATCGAGAGCCAAGCAGAAATGGAAACTGTTGGGAGCATCTGCTGATATAATTTTAATAAACCAAAGAAGAAATATGCACAGGCTACAGTTTTCATCAATGAGGTTCCAGCAGAGAAACCAGTACAGACACACATACACAACACAAATATCTCACCTCACAGGCTCATTTATTTCATAAAACTTTATATACAAATAGAAAGAAAAACAAATATTTATAGATTTCTCTCACAGTAGAAATTTAGAACTCTAGCTGCATTAGTCCAGTGATGCAGATATAAAATAACAAATTAAATTAGTCCAATTAAAAAAAGGTATTACAAGTTATTAACATGACTTTGGAATGACAAGCTTTTAGGAGATAGATAGATAGATATTCACACATACATACAAACATACATACACTGATCAGCCACAATACTAAAACTACCTGCCTAACATCATGTGGATCTCTCTTGTGCTGCCAAAGCAGCTCTGATGCATTGAGGCATGGACTCTGAACGATTCCTGTGGTATTTGGCACCAAGAAATTAGCAGCAGATCCTTTAAGTCCTGCAAGTTGTGAAGTGTTTTGGAGATGCTCTGACCAGTCGTCTAGCTTCTGTATATTTTAAATTTTTTGGCCATAATTCCTAATTTTCAAACAAATATATTCAAAAAGTATGTCTTGATCCACATATATAAAGCAATATATATGTATGCTTCAGGGTTATATTGCAGAGTATATTAAAACAGATGTAGCCCCAGGTCACACATGCTCAACAAAAAGTCTATTTTAAATTGGGGAGAAAAATTATTAATTTGAGACCTGAAAATATTGGATAGGGATTTAAATGTGTTAAGGGATTCAAATATACCCCTATTGCTAAATTAATGGTAATCTTTTATGAGAAAAAATATTCAGTCTCCGTGTGGTTGTATTGAAACATGACATAATTTATTAGCATAGCTGACATTTTTCCTTAGAAACAACGTCATCAGGCCCACACCTTTACGAGCCCAGTCATAAAATAAAATTAAAGGTACAGTTTAGGTCGAGGCTCACACCCTTTTACTTAAAGGAATACTTCAAACCCCTAATGCAGATTGCAGAATTGATCTATGGGTTATCATTGAGACCCTTCCTTCTTCCTTAATAAAAGGTTATTTTTATTATTTGCTTAGAGTGCTAGCTTTAAAAACAAAAAGTACTTAGCCGCATTTTGGCTTCCATTGGCTGTTGATTAGTTCAACTGCTGCTTCAAAGACTTACACATAAAGGTTTATTTCTTTATATTAAAACTGTGGTGCATGCATACACCATACAAGAACGTGTACTCCCAGGAGGAAGCAGGTGTACCTCCCCATTGTATATAAATGAATAAAACCCAAGTTGCATTGTATTGCTTTAGCTCCAATGTTTCTTTACCATGCACTACTCACACAGCAAATAACCATTTCATATGATGCCAAATTTAGATTTAAATATATTAGCATTTCCCGTGGGATCACTATTGCAACTCAGGATGATAATGTTCACTTATGCCAGAATTATACCAACTAGAATGTTCTGCCACAGAAAATAGCGTTGTGATGTAATGGAAGGGCATTGTATACCAAGATATTTCTTATATCAGGGGATCCCTCTAACTCCCACGACGGTTCACACTTAAAACCCCGCGAGAGAGCTGCTCGTAAGTGCAAGCAGTCATAAAACAGGTAGGTTCAAAACGAGGACAACACACACACACATATTATATATATATATATATATATATATATATATATATACACACACACACACACACACATACATACATATATATATATAAAAATAACACATTTACCTATTTTCTCTTAAAGGGACATGCATCACTTGACAATTTATTTTTAAGCAAGCAAGCAAACACTTTTAAAAAAATATACAATCAGACTTCCTCTCTTTTCCCCTGTCAAGATGTTGCATGATGAAGAGATCTTATAACTGCTTATTTGTAAATATTATTTTATTATTTATATAGCGCCAGCAAATTCCGTAGTGCTGTACAATGGGATGTCAGGCATGCCCAATGAAACGTTCCAGCATTCATAGGGATAAGACATTGATTAATTAGATCCATGTGCCACCCTGGAGTGGGTGTGGAAAGCATAAGAAAGAAGAAGCAGGTAAATATGGGGGGCTGGGGGAAACAAAACATTTACCTGCTTTTTTCAGCATATAGATTGAGGTAACTTCCTCATTCAAATCTAATGTCTCAAGGTGACACATGTCCATTTAACTCAATGATAATGAAATAGTCTCACCTTGGAGGCAAATGAGTTGAGACATACCTTGACTATGCTGATCCATTGGGCTTTGTGGTGGCCCCATTCCAGCATGAGGTGGTCTCATGTTTGAACCCTTGATGGTTGCACAATGCATGTCTTCAGCCATTCCTTTATCATGGATGCTATCAATTGGCGGCTACATTAAGGACAAGAAAAAGATTATTCAATGAACGTAACCTTGAAATCTGCATTTATCAGTTCTGTGGAAGCACCAGTATCCAGAATGGATTGCAAAATGCTGATTGCTGATAATTAAATATACACAGTACAAACAATGAAAATATAAAACAATCTTTAAAATGCATAGTTACTCTGGTAGTTAAAAATTAATGTTATAGAAGCGGTTTACTTCTTAATCACTCAGACCACTTCAGCTCAATGAAGTGGTCTGGGTGCCAGGCCCCCCAGGTTTTAACCCTGCAGCTATAAAAATAGCCGTTTCAGAGAAACTGCTATGTTTCCATTGCAGGGTTAATCCAGCCTCTAGTGGCTGTCTTCCTGACGGCCGCTAGAGGCCTTTCCGCAACGCTCAATGTGAAAATCGCACTGAGCACGGAGACTGTCCATAGCAAAGCACTGAGTAATGCTTTCCTATGGGCGATTTGAATGCGCGCGCGGCTCCACTCTGGAGCTGACGTCGAAGGGGGAGGAGAGGTCACCAGTGCTGAGGGAGCCCAGCGCTGGATTAAGGTAAGTTTTAACCCCTTCAACCCAGCGGGAGGGAGGGGGGGACCTAAGGATTATATAGTGCCAGGAAAACTAGTTTGTTTTCCTGGCACTATAGTGGTCCTTTAAAGTCACCTCCACTCCCTCCCCCCCGCACCCCCAAAAAAAAAAAAAGATTTCACTCTACATTTACTAACCCGATCCCCTTGGCGCTGGGTCAATGCTCTTCCTCCTCCTCCTCTGTCCCACGACGAACGGGCTCTAATGCGCATTAGACTTCTCCATAGGAAAGCATTGAATCAATGCTCTCCTATGGGGAAAAAATCTGACCCTGGAAGTCCTTATGCAAAGCGTGAGGATGTCCAGCGTCAGATACTGGACCAAAGGTCTGTCTCAAACCAGGAAACCTTCTAGTGGTTGGTAGACCGGTAGATAGCCACTAGAGGCTGAATTAGTGCTGCAATGTAAACACTGCAGTTCCTCTGGACACTGGAGTGGTCTGGGTGCCTACAGTGTATCAATAAGACTGTGTTGGATTACCACATAAATTCCAATGCAATCAAAAGAGATCATAAGATAAAATAGGGGCAGTTTTGTCTTTGTGTCTTTCCTATGCTTGACAATAAGGCAGTGCTATGGTAGTCAAATTCTGTCACGTTCCCAGCTGTTACTAGTGACAGCAAAGGGTAAAAAAAAACTTTGTCTATGGAAGCCTCAGCAGTCTCACAGGATTCTCCATAGACAACAGTGTTGTGCTCACATGTACAAGACTACATCACTGATGTCACTTCCTGGCAGATGAAGCGCCAGGAGCTGAAGAGAATGCACCAGGTAAAGATGATTAACCCCTTAAGGACCAAAGTTCTGGAATAAAAGGGAATCACGACATGCCACACATGTCATGTGTCCTTAAGGGGTTAAAGCCCTGAGAGTCAGATTCAGATAAATAATATACCATTCCGTACATGACACAACGAGCAGTGATGATCCCATTGGGGGTCTTTGTGAAATATGTTCTATAACAACTATAACTCATTAAAGTGGTTTTGCTGCAAAGAGTATTTGATGCCTGGAGAGCTTGAAAGCAGTTTGGCAGAAGAAGGTAGGGCACATAAAGATTCTTCACAACATAGTATACACCAGTATTCTATAGAGGTTGTAGCGTTTAGGCAACCTCCCCAAATCATATACAAATTTATCAGATAAGTGTCATGCAAAAACATAATCCTCATTGCTTGCATAATGACAAATGCATGTTTTTTTTTTGTACAGCACTCCCAGAAACAACAGGGGACCAGAATTGCTGAGGGGGCTGTCATGCAGAAGATTCTGAATCATTGGATTTGCAGCAAGTGTCAAACCTTCAAAAGAGGAGTATACTTTTTTTATTGTAATTTACATTTTTTCAATGTATTTTTGCACATTTTTTTTAAAGCAGAAGATACATGGATCAGTAAGAAAATCTGAATGTGAGCACAGAGCAGTATTTCAGATAAAGAAAGTAAAAAGGATAACAAAAATGCTAACTAACCATTTACAAAGTGCAGTAACTGTTAGTTTGGGGTGGAAAAAGCTAATTTTTAAGATTTGCAGCAAATACAAGAACTAGGAAGGTATATTTTTATATGCTTATGTTTTGTAATAACTCTGCTTGAAGATGAAGGGAAGTAGTGTTTTTACAGAGTTACTTTGGCAATAAATATTAGAGCTTCATAAAATGTGAAAAAGAAAAAGAACAGTTAAAGGTCAGATTGGATATAGTTTAACCCATTCATGCTAGAGGCTATGTTAAGAATGTTAAAGGGACACTCTAGGCACCCAGACCATTTCAGCTCATTAAAAAGGTCTGCGTGCAATGTCCCTGACCCCTTAAAGGGACACTATAGTCATCAGAACAATTACAGCTTATTGAATTTGTTCTGGTAAGTAGAATCATTACCTTAAGGCTTTCTGCTGTAAACACTACAGGTGCTGCCAAGGGAGGTGGAGCGCCGATCCAGCGCCAAGGGACAAAGGGTGCTGGAATTGGGCGAGTACACATGTTTTTTTTAAACCTTACAATGCTAGGGGCGAGAAGGATACAGACAGAACTATATACTATAGTGCTAGGAATACAAGTTTCTATTCCTAGCACTATAGTATCACTTTAAGTAACAGGAGTTGCCTAATATTTGTTGTAAAAAGGTTAATATGAACTCGCCACATTAAAAAGTTGTAGCTGTGCAAGAAGCATTTGTAAGTATTGTAATATAAACTGATAATGCATGTTGAACTATAGAACATTTAGGTATGTTAAGGATGAACAGTATGCAACAAAGTCAAAGCAATTCATTTAAATAAAGCTGGTAAAGCAAAAAGCAGGGTCCGAAACCGATTTATCTATGTTCTAGAAAGAACATCCCATTTGATTCTTTGACCCTTTTCTGCAAGATTAAACAAATATTTTATTTTCATATAAGAGTCACATTACCTTATGCATCTGATGCATGCTTTCCTGTGGATAATCTGGGCCTATACTGGAAAGTTGATGGGATACACTGGGTGGTCCTGGACTTGGTCCCATCATGCTGTGCACTGATCCTGGAGAAGGTCCAGGCCCTGGGCTAGGTCCAAGGATAGGTCCTGGAGAGGGCCCAGGACCAGGAGATGGCCCCGGGTGAGGCATTGCACCCGGATCTGTAGGTGTAGACATTGAATGTTCGTGGCTGAAGATAAAAATAATAATTAAAATGCAAAACCAAGTAAACTGTATATTTCAAGACTCTTTGAAAGATTAAAGAAAATAGAATGCAGCATTTTTGATCATATAACAGTTGAGTACAGAAAAAAAACAAAAAACTGCTTTTCTCAAATGTGGAAGTACAGTGTTGGAAGGTACGTAAAGCTGCAGTAAGTTTGCAGATTTAATAGTGTGGAAACTTTCCATAGAAGTGGTTAAAGGACCACTATAGTGCCAGGAAAACAAACTCGTTTTGCTGGCACAATAATGCCCTGAGGGTGCCTCCACCCTCAGGGTCCCGCTACGTTGAAGGGGGAGGAAGGGGGTTAATCCCTTACCTTTTTTTCCAGCGCCGGGCTCCCTCGGCGCTGGGACTCTCCTCCCTCTTCTGATGTCATCAGCTGAATGTGCATGCGCAGCAAGAGCCGCGCGCACATTCAGCCAGTCCATAGGAAAGCATTCTCAATGCTTTCCTATGGGCTCTGGCGTCTTCTCACTGTGAAAATCACAGTGAGAAGCGCGGAAGCACCTGTCAAATGAGACAGCCACTAGAGGCTGGATTAACCCTAGTGTAAACATAGCAGTTTCTTTGAAACTGCTATGTTTACAGCAGAAAGGGTTAATCCTAAATGGACCTGGCACCCAGACCACTTAATTGAGCTGAAGTGGCCTGGGTGCCTATAGTGGTCCTTTAAATCGATAACACAAAAAATATGATTTAGTTACAAGGAACACATGAATGTCAGCAACATGCTGAAACAGTCCAAGTTTTATTTTACAAATTAATAAGCCATTATGAGATCTATAGAGTAAAAATTGGGAAACACATGCTTTATGCAATTAGAGCAGCAAGACTTCTTGGATCTGCACGCATGTCCTCCACACCAATATATCCAGCAAGTACCTTACATAAAACATGACTAGTTAAAGGCTATCGGTCTCTACACAAGCCTGTCCTACTGATAAAGAACATTTATATTATTACAGCTAGTATACAAAGCAGAATGTACTGCAAGAGCTGATGCCATAATTGCAGCTACTTACAACTCTAGCTCATACAGACTGCAGCCTTATAAACACTTTTTACAAGCAACCCCATGCAAACTTGTTTCTAGTAGAAGATAGGTCATGGCAAAATTCAGCTAAAAAGTTTAAATTTAGCTGGGAACATTTACAAAGCTCCAAATCAGCCACTAAAGTTCACAATTATGAGTAAATCTCTTAATTTTACACAAAAAAGAAATTTGGGGGCACATTTGGAGGTAAAAGGGTTACTCCATGCATTATAACCACTACAACCTTTATGATGCCAGAAGTATCCTTGCCTGGTTCCCCAGCAATGGTTCAAATGGTTAGCGATAGAGCCACAGAAGCTGTAAGCTGTGGCCCCTGTCATTCATTGGGTGAGAGCATCAGCCTACTGCTCTCAGCCAATGACTGATATTCAGGCAACAAAATTGACACTAGGCAGCCTCAAACTATGTGTTTGCTCCATTGTTATTTAAGGGTTACCCTTTAAGTGCCTCCATACATACTATATGTTGGTATTTTTTTAAGACAGAAGGGACTTCCTTTTAATATCCTACATGTATATCTAACATAACAATTAAATTGAGCAGTAACGGTGCAAGAGCATGATGTATACATCAAAACTGCTTCATTAAAGGACCACTATAGTGCCAGGAAAACATACTCGTTTTCCTGGCATTATAGTGCCCTGAGGGTGCCCCCACCCTCAGGGTCCCCCTCCCGCCCGGCTCTGGAAGGGGGAAAGGGGTAAAAACTTACCTTTTTCCAGCGCTGGGCGGGGAGCTCTCTGCTCTCCTCCTCCGATCCACCCCGTCGGCTGAATGCGCACGCGCGGGAGCTGCGCGGCGCATCAGCCCGGTCTCACTAGGGAAAGCATTATGTTCCTATGGAGCGTTCTCACTGTGATTTTCACGGTGAGAAGCATTCTCTAGCGGCTGTCAATGAGACAGCCGCTAGAGGCTTTGGGGGAAGGCTTAACCCATTCATAAACATAGCAGTTTCTCTGAAACTGCTATGTTTATAAAAAAAATGGGTTAACCCTAGAAGGACCTGGCACCCAGACCACTTCATTAAGCTGAAGTGGTCTGGGTGCCTAGAGTGGTCCTTTAAGTTAAATTTGTTTTAGTAACTAAAGTGTCCCTTTAAAGAATACACACCTGTGTCCAATACCATTTTGTTTGTTTCAAACTGCAAATCTTACAATTTAAAGTTCCTCTCCATTTTTCCTGTTTTTACCTTGCCATTTTATATAGGTCAGCCACTCACTTATGAACCAGGTACACAATCACTCAGTACAGACAACATAGTATTAATCCAAGTCGGTTCTGTGACTATCACAACTTCCTCCAATTGTCCATAGCAATATAGCTGCATTTCACGGTTTTATGATTAAGTTGGGTTTTCTCCCTCAACTAGGAATTTTAGAGAATTGCAAAACTAAAAGGAAAATTCAATCTTAAATAGTCAAGACATGACTAGAGCTTAGTTGGAAATTGTTTCCAAATAAGTTACAGTTGTCTAAATTTTGCCATTCAGTTTGACACAATTCAGTGTTTAACGAGTAAATCCAAGGTCCAAATCAACTGTGATTTACCCTTGCATGCGATAAATTAGAAGATATTCCTTAATGCCTTAGTAATCTCTCGCATGGACTATTGTAACTCTCTCCTAATTGGTCTTTCCAATAGCAGTTTTGCCCCGCTAAAGTCTGTAATGAATGCTGTAGCCAGACTGATTTTCCTCTCTAGTCGGTCCTCTCACACCTCACCCCTCTGTCAGTCCTTACATTGGCTTCCTGTATACTATAGAAGTCAATTCAAAGTGCTAACCCATATCTATAAAGCACTGAATAATCTTAGCCCCTCTTATATCTCCTCACAGATCCATAGGTATGCCCCTTCTCGGTCTCTCCACTCTGCCCGTGACCTTCTTCTGTTTGCTGCTCGCACCCGTACGGCCAACTCGGGCTTGCAGGATTTCTCGCGGACGGCACCCTTCCTATGGAATAGCCTGCCTACCGCCAGACTCTTCCCTAGTCTTCAATCGTTTAAGAAGTGCATTAAAGCATATTTCTTTAGGAAAGCCTATGGCCTCCCAGACTAACTTCTACCTCGAATACCTGTCTCTTGCTCTCTCCTAAAAGGCAGCACTCTACTCTCTCCTCCAGCTCTGCTTCACTCCCATCTAATTTGACTGCAATTTCCTGTCCTAATGTTTTTTATACCCCACCTCCTACAGACTGTAAGCTTGTTTGAGCATGGACCTCTTCAACCCATCGTTTCTGTAAGTTTTCTTGTAATTGTCATATTTATAGTTACCGTATATACTCGAGTATAAGCCGAGTTTTTCAGCACATTTTTTGTGCTGAAAAACCCCAACTCGGCTTATACTCGAGTCAGTGTCTGTATTATGGCAATTTACATTGCCATAATACAGACTGGGGGCTGGCAGCGAGCGCTTACCTCTCCTTCAGCTCCTGTCAGCTCTCTCCTCCTCCGCGCCGGTCCGTGCAGCACCTCGGTCAGCTCCCAGTGTAAGTCTCGCGAGAGCCGCGGGGTCATAGTGCAGCTCTCGCGAGACTTACAGTGTGAACTGAGAGAAGAGCTGCACGGACCGGCGCGGAGGAGAGAGCTGACAGGAGCTGCAGGAGAGGTAAGTAACAGCTCTGCCAGCCCCCTCCTCCCCCCACTGAACTGCCAATGCCACTGGACCACCAGGGAAGGAGAGCCCCCCTCCCTGCCATGTATCAAGCAGGGAGGGGGGACGAAAAATAAATAAATTAATCATATATAAATAAAAATAATAATAAAACAAATAATATAACCAAAAATTTAAATATTAATTAATAATATATAAATATAAATAAAAAAATAATTAAAAAAATAATATAACCAAAAAAATTAAAATAATAAATAATAATATATATTTTTTTTTTTATAAAAATGCCCATCCCCCACCAAGGCTCTGCAACACAAACACACACTGCACTCATACACACACACACTGCATTCATACACACACACACTGCACTCATACACACACACTGCACTCATATACACACACTGCGCACTCATACATACACTGCGCACTCATACACACAGACTGCATCACACACGCACACACACTGCACTCATAAACACACACACTGCACTCATACACACACACTGCATTCATATACACACACACTGCATTTATATACACACACTGCACTCATACACACACATTGCACTCATATACACACACTGCGCACTCATACATACACTGCGCACTCACACACACACTGCATTCATCATATACACACACTGTAAATAAATATTCAATTAACCCCTTAAGGACTGGACTGTTTTTGCGATGTTGTACATTTGCGACCAGGAATATTTTTACACTTTTGTGGTGTTTGTGTTTGGCTGTAATTTTCCGCTTTCTCATTTACTGTTCCCATACAAATTATATATTGTTTTTTTCAGGACAAAATGGGCTTTCTTTACATACCATTATTTATATAATCTCATGTATTTTAATTTTAAAAAATACAAAAATCTGATGAAAAATTGAAAAAAATACATGTTTTTTGACTTTTACTTGAAAAATCTTTTACTCATCTACAAAAGCGAATGAAAAAAACTGCTAAATAGATTCAAAATTTTGTCCTGAGTTTAAAAATACCTAATGTTTACGTGCTTTTTTGCTTTTTTTTGCATGTTATAGGGCTATAGGTACAAGTAGGATATTGCGGTTTCAAAACATACATTTTTAAATTTATCAATAGTGACATTGTAACACTATTATCTGTCATAAATCTCTGAATAACACCCCACATGTACATATTTTTTTTAAAGTAGACAACCCAGGGTATTCAATATGGGGTATGTCCAGTCTTTTTAGTAGCCACTTAGTCGAAAACACTGGCCAAAGTAAGCATTCATATTTGTTTGTGTGTGAAAAAAGTAAAAAAACTAAATTGAACGCTAATTTTGGCCAGTGTTTGTGACCAAGTGGTTACTAAAAAAGACTGGACATACCCCATTTGCAATACCTTGGGTTGTCTTCTTTTGCAAATGGTATGCCATCATGGGGGTAATTCTCATTCCTGGGCTACCATACGCTCTCAAAGGCAACGTAACCAACCTGGCCATTTTCAATGTAAAAATATTTGACCCATATATTTGACCTTGTAACTTTCAAAAATGCTATAAAACCTGTACATGGGGGGTACTGTTTTACTCGGGAGACATCGCTGAACACAAATATTAGTGTTTAAAAACTGGAAAACGTATCACAACAATTATATCATCAGTAAAAGTGCTGTTTGTGTGTGAAAAATGCAAAAAAAGTAACTTTCACTGACAATATCATCGCTGTGATATGTTTTACTGTTGTGAATCACTAATATTTGTGTTCAGCGAAGTCTCCCGAGTAAAACAGTACCCCCCATGTACAGGTTTTAGGGTGTCGTAGAACGTTACAGGGTAAAATACAGTGCTAGCAAATTAAATTCTCTGGAATTTCGGCCTGGGTTGGCAGGCAGGTCCCTCAAATTGCAATCAATAAAATTACTGAATTATGTAAAAATATTACATAAATATGCACGTAGAATTTAAATATATATGCATATTTATATATTTGAAGTCTACGTGTATATTTATATAATTATTTAATGAATTTTGTATATGGACGTATGTATATTTCTTATTATTTTTATTTATTTTTATATACATAGATATATATACAAATTCATTCTAAGTGTATTTTGATATAAATATATATATATTAATTTTAAAATACAGTTAGAATAAAATTTCATATAGCTATATAATTTTTTTTACATTTTTTATTATTATTTTAAAAAAAAATGATTTAATTTAAATTACTTATTATTTATATTTTATAATAATATATATATACAATATATATAGTTATTATATATATTATATATATACGTGTGTAATTTAATTATAAGTGTATTTTTATTTTAATATAAGTACATATTAATATAAAAATACACTTAGTATGGTATTATATATATGATATATAGACATATATTATATAGATATAATATATGTCTATATATCATATTTATACATATATAATTATTATTATTTTTTTTATTACCATTAACTTTAATTTTTTTTTTGATTTTACAGTTGCAGGGAGACTGCCTGTCAGCACAGGCAGTCCCCCTGCAGGCAGCACTATGGACACCTATTGTGACCATGTGATCGCTGTGTTAAGCGATCACATGGCCACAGGGGTCCTAATCTGCCGCGGGGAGACTGTCTGGGCTGCAGGCAGTCTCCCCACAACCGGAGGAACACTGATCGCCGCCGGGGGAACGACGGCGATCAGGTAAGTAGCCCCAGACCGTTTGGACGGTTCAGGACCGTCATCGGTCGGCAAGGCAAAAATGCCGATGACGGTCCTGAACCGTCCTCGGTCCTTAAGGGGTTAATATAATTTTTTTAGGATCTAATTTTATTTAGAAATTTACCAGTAGCTGCTGCATTTCCCACCCTAGTCTTATACTCGAGTCAATAAGTTTTCCCAGTTTTTTGGGGTAAAATTAGGGGCCTCGGCTTATATTCGGGTCGGCTTATACTCGAGTATATACGGTAAATCCCCCCTCTAATAATATTGAAAAGCACTACGGAATCTGTTGGCGCTATATAAATGTCAATAATAAATAATATATCAATTCTCAGTCTAGTAAATTACCACTGACTATTTTAAAACCAAATATCAATCTTTTTTCTCTACTAATTATACAGTGATCAACCACAACATTATTACCACCTGCCTCATATCGTATAGGTCCCCTCATACTGACATCCGTTCAGATGCGCCAAGGCTTGGACTCCACAAGACCACTGAATGCGTCCTGTGTTATCTGGCACATTAGCAGATCCTTTAAGTCCAACAAGTTATGAGGTGGGGCCTCCATGAAACAGATTTGTTGCTCCGGGACATCCTACAGATACTCAATCGGATTCACACCTGGGGAATTTGGAGGCCAAGGAAACACTTTGTCATGTTCCTCAAACCATTCCTGAATAATTTTTGCAGTGTGGCAGGGTGCATTATCCTGCTCAAAGAGGCCTCTAACACCAGGGAACACATTGCCATGAATGGATGTACATGGCCTGCAACAATCTCTTGGTTGGTGGTACGTTTCAAAGTAACATCCAAATGAATGCCGGGACAGGCACTTTCAGTGGTGGACATAGGTTACCATGGCACTCTGACCGGTCTGCGGCTACGCAGCAAACTGCGATGCACTGTGTGTTCTGACACCTTTGTATCATGGCCAGCATTAAAGGGACACTATAGTCACCCAGACCACTTCAGCTCAATGATGTGGTCTGGGTGCCAGGTCCCTCAGGTTTTAACCCTTCACATTTAAACATAGCAGTTTCAGAGAAACATTTTACATTTGCGGTTAATCCAGTCTCTAGTGGCTGTCTTCCGGACAGCCAATAGAGGCACATCTGCGACGCTGGAGGTGAATTTCGGCGACCAGACAGGCTAGCCTTTGCTCTCCACGTGCATCAATGAACCTTGGGCGTTTATGATCCAACACCGGTTCACAGTTTGTCCTTTTTTCCACCACTATTGGTAGATAGTAACCACTGCATACCAGGAACACCCCACAAGATTGGAGATGGTTGTCTAGCGATCACTATTTGGCTCTTGTCAAAGTCACTTGAGTCTTATTGCTTGCCCAATTGCCTTGCTTCCATCACATTGAATTCAGGAATTGACTGTTCCCCTGCTGCCTAATATATCCCACCACATTGTAACAATATAAACAATGTTATTCACTTCATCTGTCCAGTAATGACAGCTTAGAAATAGTTCTTAAACAAATCAGTGCAATATGAGAAGTTCAAATATTTATAAAGGAGACATAACTTTTCTGTTCTGCCTTTAACAGTGTTAAAGGGACACTATAGTCACCAAAACAACTTTGCTTCCTTAAGTTAGTTTTAGTGTATAGATCATGATCCTGCAGACTCACTGCAATTAAGGAGTTAAATCCCTTTTGTTTCTGTCTATGCAGCCTTAGTCACACCTCCCCTGGCTGTGACCCACACACCATGCATGAAAATGGTTTTACTTTCAATTAGATTTTTTTTTCCTGCATCTGTTTTGCCCTTTACAAATTTTCAGTTTTTCAGCAGACAAGGGGAAACTGTACTGTAGTCTGCTACAGAAAAGCAAAAGGTAAGGCTTGAAAAATGTTTTTTTTTTTTTTTAGGTTATCCTTCCCCCATCTCTCCACCCGCACATACTGGCTGATGAAAACCAGAACACAAACTTCTCCAAATTAATACCTGCCAAAAAAGAAAAGTATACAAAGAATCCAATCAGAATACAGAATAGCTTTGAAATACCTCATGTTTTGTTCATTTTATTATTTCTCTAAGGAACAAAACCTGCTTGAAACAATAAATGACAAAACTGGCAAGTCTGTAACTATTACATATAAACTTCTCTAATATAGGATTTAACAAATCGGGGCCTGGCAGTGGATTGTGTTATTATTCACATGTGCAAAGTTTGTTTTAAGCCAGAACAGTCACAGGTTCTCTGTGATGACAAGACCATTGCAAAGATCTCTTCATTAATTGCCCCTTGACCTCAATGAACTCTGCTCATTCAACAAATTTAGGCAATTAAGTCCACCAGTAAAGCTGCCAATATTGATATTTGACAATTACTTGAATTTTAATATGATTACAGACATAATACAAAATTGTACAATGTGCTCTACTGATGCTAATTTTAAAGAATAAGTGTTTTAAAGGGATACTATAGTAGTTGGGAAATGTGCATATGTGGCGAGCACGGTGAGTGCAACAGGCCCTCCCCATATGAAATCATTGAATCAATGCTTTCACTGACACTGGATGTCCTCATGCAGAGCATGAGGGCGTCCAGGGCCAGTTAGGCGACCTAAAGCCCTGCATAAATAGAAGTTCTCAAAAACTGCACAGTTTTACAATGCAGGACTAAGAGCAATAGGGACACTATACCCAGAACAATGATCTGAAGTTGTCTAGGTGCCTATAGTGTCCCTTTAAGAAGGGTATTTTTCTTGGGGGTGGGGTGGAAAATTAGTCCCTCCCCAAAATATCAATATGAGATCTCCCTTCCGCTGCACATGGGTGCGATATTTTATATTCCCATGTATCGATATTAAAGCCTCCATCCGTGACCCATTTATTAGAGCCCACGACCAGTGGCCACGGGTGTGTGGTGGGTGTACGTTACTAGAGACTGGTCAGCAATAGCGGGCCAGTTGCTAGTTTTTTTTTTATTGCAGCGAGCAGACACTGGTTTCATGGTAAGTGGTGGCATGAGGTGGTATAAAACCTGGTATAAAACCTCCCTTGTACTAACGTTGGGGACACGGTAATCCACACAGGCAGTTAACTATTTACCCACGGGGCTGCTTTTGCGACCAGCAAATAGTTGACCATAATCACGAACAACCGACCATTGGGTGTTTTGGTTGTTTTAGGATTAGTTTATGTGGTGGATCAGTTTTCCACAGAATCGCTGATCATCCCTAATTTGTCCGAATGGCAATTCTTCCCAAAATGATTCTCCCTATCTAATAATTTTATGGCAAGACAGGAGGCTTCATATTTGCTTTAACCTTCTTTATTGAACCTCCCAGCAGCAAAGAAAAAGTTAAACATATAGAGAAAAAAATCAACCAATCAGGACACATATTAGAACAGTCTGTCAGGCTCCTCCCAAATCCTCTTTCTTTGCTGTTTGCCTTCTGTTCGGCGGTTTGTCTCCTGTTTCGCGCGCTTTTTGTGACCTCTCCGATCGGGATTTTGCAGCTCTGTTAAACTGTAAGTACATTGTCCTCTGCTGTTTCTTTTTATTATTAACGGTCAGTATTCTAGAACATTTTACTTATCATAGTCTATTTGTTTTTATTGCAGCTGCCTTCATATATAAGTACAGCTCTGTGCCTATTAGAGGGTGACCCCCTTTTGCCTTATGTCTGAGGGTGAACCCCTCTATTGCATTTATTAACTAAAGGGTGAACCCCAGGTTTTTTGATTAGACAGGTTTCACCTGTCACTATTATACTGACAGTTTAACTGCCATAACTGTGGATGAACCCCACTGAGTCCCCTTAAAAAGCGACTGAATATTTTGTCTGGGTGAACCCCAATAGAAAGCCCCTTGGTATACTATTTCTGTAGTGAACCCACTATTATTTTTTACTGGTCATCATGTCGGACCAACCAGAACCTGCAATGTCTGCAGAATTAAAAGCCTAGCTTCAAGCTGCAATTGCAGACTCTATCCCCAAAGCCTTAGCAGCATTTCGTGACCAGACAGCCACTACTGCCACCATCTCACAATTATCTGACTGATGATTCCAGGGTCTCTGATCATGACGAAGCCCCACGTAAGCGCCCGTGGAGGGGTGACAGTGCTTCTGCTGGCAAATGCAAAGCCCAGCAAAGACCGCTAAATTGTCTCATGCCAAACCCACTTTAACTACAGAATTTGACCCCTTAAAGGGCTCAACCTCTGGCTATCACCTTCGAGTGATGGACGATTACGATGCTTATCCTTCCCCTCTTCTGAATTTGTTACGGAGACCTTCCTCCTACCCCAAGACCAGTCCTTTCAGGACACTGATCCCATGTCCACTACTAATTTAAATACTACTAAAGATGATATCTAATGGGTGTCCACTTTTTGACCCACGCTGTATCAGACACCCTTGTTCAGCTGAATGGACACCCCCTGATCACATTGCCAAATATTGCAGATTATGGCTTCATAAACCCTAAGAAAAAGAAATTAGAGCGAAATTAAGGGCAGAATGTACGCGGACTACAGTCCCTGATAAGGTGGCTGTCACCCATGAGCTTGACCCACTCCTGGTCACTTTTCTAACTAAGACGGGCAAAGACCCCTGAAAAGGCATCGAAATAGGCTTGAAAGCCACACAAGATAAACTGATGGATATAGTGGGCCCGCTTATTCAGATTTTTATAATTGCTGATGAGACGCTAGCAGGTGGCAATTTCGATGCGCACATGGTGCGTGAATGGGCACAAAGAGCGTTATGCTTGTTAGGCAACGCTAATGTCGCTATTTCAATTGAACGGCGTAAAGCAGTGTTATTTAAAATTGATGCCAAACTGGCAGAACTAGGCACCAAAGAACCAGAGGCAAAACGGACTGTTATTTGGGGACAGGTTCATACGGGACCTGAATAAACACGTATCCGTGTTTACCTCCCTCAATAAGGCACAATTATCCCTTTGCAGGGTGTTTAGATCCCAGCTTTTTTCTGGGAGAGCTGGTCGCTACAGGGGCCGAACGACTGGCAGAGCTGCCTTCGCAGGCTACAGGCCTCGATCATCAGACGCATGGAATTCGGACAATGCCCGTTTCTACCACAAGCAGTTCTTTCTCTCTAGAGGATCCATCAGAGGACATGGATCTGCTTCCCTTCGCGGCCGTTCTGCTACAGGTAATCGACTTTCCTTATTCTCAACTTCCTATTGCAGGCCGGATAACCTTTTTTTTCCCAACAGTGGTCTCTATTAACTCGGGATCCATGGATCCTTTAAACCGTATCTGGTTTCCATATAGATTTTGCAAACAACCCTCTACAGGGGTCTCCTCCCCCCCCCTTCTCTGCACGTCTCAAGAGGACAATGCAACCCTGGAGGCCACACTAAACGACCTTGTCTCCAAAGGCGCTATAGAATGTTCTCTGTCCTCTCACAGATTCATAAGCAACATGTTCCTGGTCCGGAAATAGTCGGGAGACTTTTGACCGGTTATCAACCTGAAAGAACTAAACAATTTTAATGTTTACCGACATTTCAAAATGGAGGGTATACATCTCCTGTGAGACCTACTCTGCGAGGGAGACTGGTACTCCCGTTTTGACTTGAAAGATGCGTACTTCACGGTTCCTATAACACTGGCCCATCGCGGTTTCCTACAGTTCAGATGGCATCAAGATTTATGGCAGTTCACATGCCTCCCGTTCGGACTCTATTCCGCACCTTGGTGTTTCACCAAGCTGATGAAACCGGTCATGGCCTTGCTACGCTCTCAGGGGATTCAATCCATCATATATCTGGACGATATCCTCCTTATTGCCCAGTACCCAGGCACTCTATGCCTCCATACAGACATGACCACAGCTCTATTACAGAACTTGGGGTTCGTGATCAATGTCCATAAATCAGTCCTCACACCATCTCAGATAGTTCAATTCCTCAGATTCCAAATAGATTCCGTTTTGGCGATCCTACAGCTTCCTGCCGTAAAGATCAGGAACATCAAAAAAGACATCAAGAAAATCCTAGCCTCTTCGACTATCCGTCTTCGCGACTTTGCTCGCATAATCGGACTGCTTTCCGCCTCAATACAGGCAATTTTCCCAGCTCCTTTACATCGAGCAATGCAACGTCTGACGACTCGCTCTTTACGTCACTCTGCATCTTACGATCAACTGATCTCGCTGACAGACGAAGTCCGTCTCGAACAGAACTGGTGGCTACATCATATGGATGCATGGAACGGAAGGGCGATCTTCGTCTCACAACCGGATTATATCCTAGAGTCAGATGCCAGCCTTCCGGGCTGGGGTGCGTCATATGCAAATATCTCTACAGGAGGTCGTTGGTCCCCATCTGAACGTCCACTGCACATCAATTGCCTCGAACTGATTGCCGGTTCGTTTGCGATTCACAGCTCCGCAAAGGACTCTTACAATTGTTCACCTGGGGTTGAGGATGGACAACATCTCAGCTGTTCAATATGTGAATCGTTTAGGGGGTTCCCGTTCCAAAATGCTCTCAGATCTCACAAAAGAATTATACCAATTCTGTCTGGACAGGAACATCTCTCTTCGGGCAGAGTATCTGCCTGGTTCCGACAACCTAGTCGCAGATTGGTTCTCTCGACACTGGAGAGACTACAGCGACTGGCAAACTGGACCCACTCGTTTTTTACCGTCTCCATCTCCTTCGGGGTCCATTCCACCTCGACCTCTTTGCGTCTCGTCTGAATCGCCAGACAAGCGCTTTTTTCAGTTGGTTGCCGGATCCGACCTCTCTGGCAGTCGAGGCCTTCCTTCAACCTTGGCCAATTGCCGGGGCTTATTCTTTCCATCCGTTCTCCATGATCCTTCGCACACTCCATCATCTTAGGACTCTAGGGACCACAATAACACTGCTGACTCCATTGTTGCGTACCCAACCATGATTCCCCAACCTCTTGGAGATGTCAGTGGATTATCCACTACTGCTTCCTGCCACACACGATCTTCTCAAAGATCCTGCAGGCAACTCTCACCCTCTCGCATTGCAGGGTCAGCTCCAGCTAGTGGCCTGGACTGTTTCAGGGGATCCTGGAATGTCGCAGGACTTTCGGAGACTACTAGAAATCTCTTATGGGACTCATAGGCCCCTGGGACTAGACGCTCTTACCTCTTGGCCTGGCGAGTTTGGCATTGCTGGTGTTTGGAAAGGGGTATTGATCCCGTTTCAGCTTCTTTGATTAACATTGATTAACATTATGAATTTTCTGTCATCTCTTTTTGATTAAGGTAAATCTTACACATCCGTTAATGTGTCACTGTTTATCTCATATGTGCGACCACACAAGCCAGTGTCTTGTCCCACGATTGCCCGCTGGATTAAATGTCTTCTCGATTTAGCGGGCATAGATTCCTCTTTTGGAGCTCATTCTATCAGAGGTGCTGCTGTCTCTTCCACCTTTATGACTGGGGGATCCCTTGCAGACATCCTAAAATGCGCTGATTGGTCTAGAGAACCTACCTTCCGTACCTTTTATTTTCGACAATCGTCCCATGCTTCTCTCTCTTTGGTTTCCACACTTTAAAACAGCAAATATGAAACCTCCTGTCTTGCCATAAAATTCGGGATTATTCTAGCTTTAGTGACTGAATAATCTAAATTTTATTAAAGACAGGAGGCAAATATTTTCCCACCCTATTGGTATCCCACCCCAGATTTTTTCAGGTCACATATACTCAATTTTTTCTAGGTTTCTTGACTTTATATTAATCTGGCTGTTTTTTTCTGTTTGCTCTGGTTAGGTGCTTATTAATATGCCTGGTTCTGACTATTTTAGATTTTGCAATAATTTATACTCTTATTATTCAGGGGTAGATCTGTATATGCAGATATCTTGCGGACACCCAGTCCAAGTGACCATACTTCACGATCTTTCTCTGTCTTCTAGTGTGAAGTTTCTCTGCATGAGCCACGAAGACTACGTTCTATTGGTCTCTAGTATCGGCTGCGTTCTGGTTTACATGGTTGATGGATTACTCAAGTTTACACGGTTGACTACACTTATGATCGGCTGCATCAGAAAGAGAACTTGGGAGGAGCCTGACAGACTGTTATGTTCTAATATATGTCCTGATTGGTTGATTTTTTTCTCTATATGTTTAACTATTTCTTTGCTCCTGGGGGATTCAGTAAAGAAGGTTAAAGCAAATATTCGCCTCCTGTCTTTAATAAAATTTTGATTATTCAGTCACTAAAGCTAGAATAATCCCGAATTATTTAGATATTGCCAGAAGTAACAATGACAATAGCAAAGTTAATAACTAACAAAGTTAATAAATAACAAAGATGAGGTGAGCTAGAAGTGGTGGCACTTGTGACATAAAATGAGTATGCCTTGTAAATAATTTTAATGTACTACATACATTATGTATATCTGCCACAAAATTAAAACCTCTTGCCTAATATTGTGTAGGATCGTGCTGCCAAACCAGTTTTTATGCGTCAAAGGCATGGACTCCACAAGATCTCAAAGTGTCCTGTGGTATCTGGCACCAAGACATTAGGTGCAGATCCTTTAGGTTCTACAAATTGTAAGGTGGTGCCTCCATGGATTGAATCTGTTGTTCAAGCACATCCCACAGATGCTTAATCAGATTAAGATCTGGGGAATTTGGAGGCCAATGCCTAGAATCTTTGCCATGTTCTTTAAACCATTCCTTAACAATGAACATTATCCTGCTGAAAGAGGCCACTGCCATCAGGGAATACCATTGCCATGAAGGGGTATACGTGGTCTGCAACAATCTCTAGGTAAATGATACGTGTCAAAGTAACATGAATGCCAGGACCCAAGGTTTTCCCAGCACAACATACCATAATATTGCCTCCGCCTGCCAGCCTTCTTCCCATAGTGCATCCTGCATCAAGGTAAATGATGCACACACACTCAACCATGCACCTGATCTCATGGCAACATAAACATGTGATGTAGTGGTTATGGTGTTTGAAATTTTCTCTTAATCTTCTATAGCATTTTCCGCTTATTTCATATGCAAAGTCAGCTGAGCAAGAACTATGCGCAACCAAAGTAATAACATCATGTATAGTTGTACATGAAAAAAAAATCTGATTAGTCTAAAGGTGGGGAGGGAGGACAAAATGGTGACCTCACAGAGACAAGATAATAGTTCTAAACAATAAAAACCAAGTATCTAAAAATGATTGAAGGAAGAAAATAATAATAAATACATAACTATCTAACCTAACCTACATATTACACTGAATGCAATCTCCTTTTTAGAATCCTCACTAACACTGGCTGTAGAAATTATTACCTGTAGATTCTATGTAGACATAAACACAAACTAAGAGCTCATTGCTCCTCCACAATGGCACCAATAATTACGCATGAACTATGAACAAAAATAATACAGTTTACTTATGTAAGAGTGTAAACAGGGAACAAATGCACTTTAAGTGACGTTGCAAGGACATAAAATGCTAATTAGCATATAAAGTTAAAAGGAGGATACACAAAACCAACATATATATTACGTACTAGATAGCTCTCTAGAAAACAACATTTACAACAAAGTACAAAAAAAACCACACAATTAAAAATTGACTTTGAAACCTACGGTGCCTGGAGAGTTCTGTGAATTGCTGGCTCTGGGATGAAAATACCCTATGCTATAAAACAGAGTTGTTTTTACAATGCTTCTTTCATTAAACTGCCTCTCTGGGAGCCCCCGTGCCATGCCAAGGAAAAATGATATTGGAAAAACAACACTGTAGTGCACCATTATGTATTACACAAATTAAGCTCTTGGATCCTATAATTAAGATGGAAAAAAATAATAACTAACAGTTCTAATGAACAGATCTAAATTAGTTGCACATGCCCACTGATATATTCATTTCTACATGAAATATACGGTATTTACTCAAATCTAATTTGCACCTTTTTTGGAAAATAAAGTTTCCAAAATATGAATGCGCATTAGATTCAATGGCGCATTACATTCGGGGCAAAATTCTAAATTTTCCGGCGAATTTACACAGGCGAATTCAAACAGGCGAATTTTGTTTAAGAAAGAATAGGCTTAAAGGACCACTACAGTGCCAGGAAAGCAAACCTCTCCATAATATGCCACACACAGATACAGTGTTAAATTACTAAAATGTTCAGGGGTGTAGTTGCAGAGGAGTGAGTTGAAAATCAGATTTAAAGTTGGTATAGATCTAGACTAGATTATCATGATCACATGGATCATATTAGAAAGGATCAAATTTTACCAAGGCTTTTGAATTGTCCATTGATACTGTTCATTGCATTACAGCAGTGCAAAATTATTACTATGTGTTACTGTTAAAGAATCAGTAATGACAGCTTAGTATTAGTTCTTAAACAAAGCAGTGCAATGTGAGAAGTTCAAATATTTAGATAAAGGTGACATAACTTGCCTGTTCTGCCTTTTACAGTGTTAAATCAAACCTGTATGCTATTTATTCCGAATAGATGAAATTCCAGACATGGGCAAGAATACAAGGATTTATTGACGAAAACAGAAATTGTTAAGAACCAGCATCAATGACTAAATCAGTCAAGCTGTAAACACAAGTCGGTGAATTAGACCAATTCAGCTATTCTGGCCTTGAAATCAGCAATTCCCTTGTCAGGTTCGACAAAATTCCTGTTCAGTAACCTTTAGACAAAAACACACAACAGCACAGAGTTTGATGATATTATTCCATGCTATAGGGCCTATAGGGTTAAAACCACCATCTAACCCCTGGCCCCTTCATGCCTCCCTAAAAATAGTAAATCTTGCTTGTATTCAAGTCTGGAGCTGCAAGCTTTGTCCCTGTTTCATTTAGACCTGCCCACTGCCTGCTGACAGCAGAAGTGGTAGCCTAATCCAATCACAGAGCTTCCCCATAGGATTGGTTGAGACTGACAAAGAGGCAGATCAGGAGCAGAGCCAGCATGATTCAAACACAGCCCTGGCCAATCAGCATCTCCTCATAGAGATGAATTGAATCAATGAATCTCTATTAGGAAAGTTCAGTGTCTGCATGCAGAGGGAGGAGACACTGAACGTTTGGATGCATTTTAGGCAGCCATGACCCAGGAAGGATCTCTAACAGCCGTCTGAGGAGTGGACAGTGAAGTTATCACTAGGCTGTAATGTAAACACTGCATTTTCTCTGAAAAGACAGTGTTTACAGCAAAAGGCCTGAATGTAATGATTCTACTCACCAGGACAAATTCAATCAGCTGTAGTTGTTCTGGTGACTATAGTGTCCCTTTAATTCAAATAACTAACATTTTTGCTGATTCAACAGAGCAGAAATTCCGTAAACCTGATTTTGTTTCTTTGTTGTCATTGTATGAAGCAAGATGAACTATTTTATAACCATATGACACACATAGTATCCTGTCTTTGTTCTTTAGTGATTAAATAACTATTTGCCAAGTAATTCTTTCAGAAGTGGGCTACTGAACTGGTCTCAGTACATGCCCTTCAAACACTTGTAAATTAATTGTAATAGAGTTTATTAAATGATTGGTCAGTCACATGCAAGTGCAATTTGTCTGCAAGGCTTTTAACTGAGAAGACTCTGATTGGACAATGTCCAGCAAAGGTTGGACTGTCTGTGTTTGACAAAGAGAAACTTAAAAAACAGAAGTTAGTTCTGTAGCTGTTAGCTAGGTTTTTCATATCACCCAAAAGCAAATGTAAGAAAATTCTAAATGACTGATAAAAGAAAGAAAACTTTTTTTTTTATTTAATTTTTTATGTAGTGCTCCTTTGAACATGACTGACAATTGAACTAGAGATTTGCACTAAAAGAGCCACTTTGGACTCTTTTTGAGAACAGAAGGAATTAACTGCAATAAAATGTTCCCAAGATTTAAAAGAATTTTTTTTTTTTTTTTTTAGGTAATTGGGAGTTTGTTGGATAGTCTCTGCAGAAAAATAAGGAGGGAAGTTTGCACAGCAACCAAACTTTGACAAATCAACAATAATATAATATATATATTATAATATAATAATATATACCGTTGATTACGGTATATAAATGGCATAACTGACAGTGAGATCTTCATGCACCACGTCGAACCAAGTCATGCGATCACGATGTCATCACAATCACATGACTAGTCTGGCTGCAGGGGGGCTGCCCTGGAATGTCAGGCACGTCCCCTAAAATTTAAATCAACAAATTCACATAATATACATCAAAATATACATATATAATTTCATTCTAAGCGTATTTTGATAAATATATTTGATCATGCAACTTTCCAAAACCCCATAAAACCTGTACATGGGGGGGCATCATGGTACTCGTGGAACATCACAGAATACATATATGTATTTTATTGCAGTAAAACTGAGAAGTATTATGACATTCACAGTTAAATTGCCACGCAGAACTAAGAAAATAACATATTTCTTAATTTCTCAAATAAACAAAATGATATATAAATGTGGGTGCACTTAATATGAAACAGGTAAATTATGGATGAACAGACATATAGCGCACATTCTAGGTTTTGTTTTGGTTCAGAACTTGTACAATTGCCTTTTTCTTCAAGGGGTTAAAACAGCAAACAATATACCTGATCTAACAACATTGAGGGTGTAGAATAGTGAAATGTTTAGAGTCTGTGCTTCAATAAACAAGCACTCTAGCATTTGCCATCAATTGGAAAGAAGAGTAACTGAATCAGCTTTATTCACACAGTGGCCTTTTAAAGCCTGCTCCCATGCAAGGGAGGGATTTCCATTCATTTGTACAGTAGCCAATCCTGCTCTGGTAACCTCCCACACATCTCCTCCCCTCAGCCTGCATCATAATCCCCTTATCCAGCACACCAATTCCCCCCGTTTCTGGATGTACCCCTAAACTTAGGGGTACCACTTTAAATTATACAGCCCCTGGTAGCCCTGATCTGGGTGAACAACATATCCAAAAATCACCCAGATCAGACCAGGGGTTCGGGAAATTCATGGAGGGAATAACATGACCGACCGCACTGGAGAGAACAGCCAAATGAGGTTCCATGCGATGGGGCCCTGCGGTTGGTCCTGGAGTCAGGGAATAAACTGCACGAAAGCCTCTAGCTACAGAGACTAGGGAGGGTTCGCCTGAATCCCCTCGTTCGGTTATTTCTACCGAACGAGGGGCCGTTCGGTAGGTTGGAACCGAACGGACCGGGCTTGTGGAGGTCTCAGCGGTGTTCGCCTAGTCGAGTGCCCAATTTGAGTTCCAGACACTCGACGACAAAACACCGCTGTTCGGGAGTTTTAAAATGGCCGCCGCCACGTGTTCGTTTCCCGAATGGCGGCCACCCCTGAGAACAAAGGACGGCTACTTAGCTTGTCAATTACCCGATCGCAACAATGTTGCAACGGGTAATTGAAGGCACACTTCACACAGGGGAGGTCTGACTGTTCGGTAGTTTCATTCGAACAAACTAAGGGAATGAAACTACCTAACATTCAGACGAATACAATACATTAAATACATAGAACTTTGCTATTTCACACGAATGCATTCAAATACATGTAATTCTCAGGACAGCCCAGTGCCATCCGCTACAGACCTGCACATCAATTACTGTGTAGGTTTCAAAATAATGCTTGCTGCGCACATTTAATATGTGTATAGGATTCTAAAGTAGCAGAAAGCTTCATTTGTGTGACCATCTGGCCAATAATAATCAATACCTGCCAACCATGTAGTCTTATCGTTTCAGGTCAAAACTACCTTCAAAATACAAAAAGAATCCATGGGAAAAGTAATTAGACCTGCATGAAGAGCAGGAAAGTTTGAGGATTAAAAGTTTCACAATACATAACTGAACTCAGGGCATTGAGCCCATACAAGAACACTTCAATGAAGATCAGCACGTGAGCTACCTTTAGTGGTGTAGGACAGCTTGCCTGCAAGGCTGTTAGATGTGCACGCAAGTTTAGCTGACAATTATTTTCAAGTGTGCACACCCTCAGTCCCACTCCATACACCATATTGCCACTCAATTTAGGGAGGTATGGGTGATTATATTCTAAATGAGAAAGAAGTATAATTATTCTGAACAGAGACAGAGAAAAAAAAAAATTCTTCACTCGCTAAGAATGTTAGTTCAAAGGGGAAGGTAATGCTTCTCATAGATAAGAACTGAAACCAATGATTAGCAGAACACAGCGATTGCCGCACATGTGCCTGAGGTCTCCAATGCTTCTCTATGAGAAGCTTTGGATTGGACCTGAGATCATCCATTGATTATCTCAGCTAAGGCAGATTGTGTTGTATTCAGAGACTCTCTCAAAATAAATTGTTTTATTAATGAAGTTTTCCTTTTAAGCACAGCAATTGGCGGGACCAAGGTAAGCAGGGCCGGTGCAAGGATTTTTGCTGCTCTAGGCAGTCACTCCACCCACTCATGCCAACTGACACACACACACACACACTGACCCATGCCAACTGAGTGACACACATGAACTGACCCATGCAGTCTGACACACACACAAGCACTTACTGACTTATACACACACGCACTGACCCATGCAGACTGACACACACAAGCACTTACTTACTGACTAACCCACACACGCACTGAGCCATGCACACTGACTTATCCCCACACGCACTGAGCCATGCACACTGACTTATCCCCACACGCACTGAGCCATGCACACTGACTTATCCCCACACGCACTGAGCCATGCACACTGACTTATCCCCACACGCACTGAGCCATGCACACTGACTTATCCCCACACGCACTGACCCATGCACACTGACTTATCCCCACACGCACTGACCCATGCAGACTGACACACATACAACAATCCAAGCAGGCTGGCACACACACACACACACACACACTGATCCAAGCAGGCTGACACACTGACCCACGCAGACTGAGATACACTCACACTGACACACACTGACCAAAGCAGACAAAAACACACACATTGACCCATGCCGACTTACATACACAAACATACTAACTGAAGCAGACTGACACACACGGCGAGGACCCATTAACCCTCATACCTTCATTGCAGTAACAGCTATCACTTTGCTGTTTTTGTGTTGCACGCATCTTAACGCTGCCTTCGGCTCATCACTTCCTTTCTCAGCACCATTTCCTGATATCCACCTGCCCATTTGTCTCCATGTAAACAGCAAGAGACGGGAGCGAGCAAATTATGCGCACTTGTTCTGCCGCAGTTGATGTCTCATGCCTGGGAGGGGAGCCTGGCTTTGCAGGCTAATGTTAATCCCGGACTAGTGTTCTACCGGGAGCTAGTCTACTACCATGTAAGTGTTCTCTAGCGCCCGGTAACGTGGCTGGCGGCATGCTGTGAATTATTCCAGATTGATAGAGTGACGGCCTAATGAGTAGTAAAGCCACCGCTCGTGCTTCCTTTAAGGAACGCCATAGTTGGCCGCGTAATTGGTCTGCAGGTAAGTGGCCAAACTGTACCAAAACAGTTTAGATATTTACTGTAGGACAGCACCAAGGCACTCCTGGCAACATAACCGCTACTGTAGGCTATAGTGATAATTATCATACAAAAATAAGTTGTGCACTCAAACTCCCACTACTCTTGGGGAGCAGTAATATCTATATTACACATCAGCTTACACACTATCCCAAATCCATATGCACATTTAAATAACAGGAGTTTTTTTTTAGTATCACTCCAATGGCCATTCACATGAAAGCTCACCTGGGCGTGAGCTTACTTATTTTCTGTGTGTTTTGCCAACCCTAGATTTGATAAGTCAGCAAATTGAGTTTGAGGTGTTCTTCTTACCCCCACCTCTGCCTTGCCTACAAAAAAGGGTTGGATTAGGTGACTGCAGTACCTAAAATGTAAATAATTTTTTTTTAAAAGTTAACTTCCTCAAAGTAATCTAAACATGGTTGCACTCGACGCAGGGGTAGGCAACCTTTGGCACTCCAGATGTTTTGGACTACATCCTCCATATGCTCTGACATGCATAAAGCTGGCAAAGCATCACGGGAGGTGTAGCCCAAAAAATCTGGCGTGCCGAAGGTTACCTATGCCTGCACTAGAGCATTCCACTTGCAACTGAGCGCTTTCTTTTTTTGCATACCTCTCAGTCTTGATTTTATGTTTATCTCAACGGAACACTATAAAGTTAAATTTGTTGATAGCAAATTGTGCTATAACTTAAATGGACACTCCAGACCCCTTAAGCACTTTAGCTTGCTGATTTTTTCCCTTCCATTTTACATAAAGCGCAGATTTTATTAGAAATCAGCACTTTTAAAAATTAACCTTGTTATACACCCCTGGTTGCCAATCGAACAACAGGTCCTGTTACTTTCTGGTTTGGTTAGCGCAGTGGAGCTAAATTAGAGAGGCTTGCAAAGACTTCTGAGTGAGCTGCATTTGGGACACCAGTGATTGTTCAGCCACAGAAAGTATGGGCTAGGGAAGAAGGGGAGGGCTTGCAAAGACTTCTGAGAAAAGACCTGCAGCTTTTGCAAGCTGTTTTTAAGACATACCCCAATGGATAAAATGCATAATTAAATACATACTTGTTTTCACTTGGTGTTTAACTGCTAAAGAGTGATTTCAAAAAAAAAAATTGCATTATTATTATGGCAGTGTAGTGTCTTCTTGATATGTTAAAGAGCTATTTACAAGTGATCTGCCTGCTACAGCAAGCTGGCAGAATATCACACTAATCTCTACTGTTATGAGGGCATCGGGCAACTTATTTTACTAAATATGATATTCTTGAAGGAACACTATTGTGACAGGAATACTATCATGCATTCCTATCACTATAGCTGTAATAAGACGATTTAGGTGTCCGGACGCCATGTAACCAATGTAAAAGGTGTTTTGAATCAATGCATCTCTATGAGGGACGTTCAGCGCATCTATGCAGAGAGTGGAGACGCTGAACGTCAGTGCTGCACATAGGACAAACCACTAGTGACAGAATATGCACACCCAAACAACTACATTACACTGTAGTTGTTCTGGTGACTATAGTGTCCTTTAACCCCTTAAGGACACATGACATGTGTGACATGTCATGATTCCCTTTTATTCCAGAAGTTTGGTCCTTACGAGGTTAAAGGAACACTCTGGGCTCCATTAAAACTTAATCTCAATTAAGACTTTATGGTGCTGGGCAATATTTTAGCTTACGGGGTAAATTCTCAAAAACAAGAATATGAAAGCTTTCCTCTAGGACAGCGGTGACAGGATCAAAGCACCAAGTAACGATATCAGACTATATCAATCACCTGAGGGAAAAGTTTCCATATGAGTGCCAGGGGCCGAAGGAGGTGGTAGAAGGCTGAGTAGATGGGCACCATGAAAACAACTTTGGGCTTAAACAGTTCAAAAACAGTTTGCCCAGGACTTACAGACTCCATAACAACTTATGATGAAGAAGGTGCCCCTTTAAAGTAACACTATAGTGACAGGAATACAAACATGTATTCCTGTTACTATAGTTGTGAGAGCAGTGTTTAGCCCCCCACCCCCTTGTCAGCTGTTTGAAAGGTAAGTTTACTTTCCTTTATTAGAGCGCTTCACCGGTCCCCTGACTCCGCCCCCCGATTCACCTCCTTGACTGAGATCATCAGATTTAATGATCTCAGCCAATCCAATGCTTTACCACAGGAAAGCATTGGGGGAAATTGTGCATGCAAAACACTGTATTGAATCAATGCAACTCTATGAGGAACGTTCAGGATATCCACGTTGAATGTCAGTGCTACAAAACGTGTCTGAGTGACTGCCACTGGAGGTGTCCCTAGGCAGCAATGTAAACACTGCCTTTTCTCTGAAAAAGCAGTGTTTACATTAAAATGTCTGCAGAGACAGGCAGTAGTCACGAGAACAACTACATTAAGCAGCTGTAGTGGTTCTGGTAACTATAGTGCCCCTTTATGTAGTGCTCAGTGGGTCTGAAAGCAAATAAACGTACTGCATTTCTCACTGCTGTTTTATTTTTCAATGGAAGTATAGATTAATGAGATTTTTAATAAACAATCATTTGTTGGTGTAATCACAAGGGCTTAGATGAAAAAGTACCCATGTATCCTTACATGAACTATTTTTCAGAACATTTAATGTACAATACATTCTCGGATCAGTCCATGTTAAACCAATAGTAACATGAATAGTTAGAAAGCCTCAGAGAGTGTTCTAAAGCTCATCCTATTTTATTGGTCTTGCACATAGTAAACAAGGAATTAAACAGGGGAGCAATGCACACCAGTATTCATAGTATTTCCAAGCAAAATGAAAATCAAGCACTAACAGAAGTTGTCACAGCAGTACATACATAAAAAGTAGCTCATCACTGTTCGGAAAAATGTATAGGATATTGCACAAATTATAGTCACGTTTCCATTATGCCTTCTTCTAATACCTCTGAAGCTCTTCCTCAGAGCCCAAGGCTCAGGTCCTAATCTTCCCTACCTGACCTGGTACCATAGAAACAGAATTGGCCAATTGCAAATCTTATTATTTTGCCTTGCTAGAGCTACTCCGGTATTAGTAGCCCCACAAGGAAATGGGACTTAAGAGACTCTTTTAAATACACCATGCTTCTGAAATACACCACTATTACAGTTTTAACAGTTTGTTGTACTGCACGACAACTGATCATTTACCATGAGTGGGAAATCAAACATATTATGTAATTTCATCATGAAAATGGTTACTACACTTTTGATTAAACAGTTAAAACATTAATTTGAATGACCTAGATCATCTTATATGATTTGAATACCAGTGACAAATAATTTGCTTTGCTCTGACCCTTGCAAACACTGGTACAGTGTTTTCTGAGTGTTTTTTCAAATATTGATCACTACGGTTTTTAAAACTCACAATATGCTGACAAAGTAATTCCTTGTTTCTTTTCCATCTCAATGTCATTGGGAAATAATAATAATAATAATAATAATAATAAATTTTAAATATATATATATATATATTTATTTTTTTTTTAAGTCACCTTCATCTGTTTTTATACCTAATTTAAAAACAGGGATTATGAAAATTTAATACCCCCAAAGTGTAATAGAACTACACTTCCCATGATTCATTTACAGTAGTGAAGCATTATAGGAATTGTAGTCATACAGCAACTGGTGATTTACTTGTGGCATGCTATTTCCTATTTAAAATAAAGCCTTGCTTCATGGCCTGCAACATGTGACTCCAGAGATCACTTGTGGCAGCTGCAGGGGAGAGTAATATCTCCCAGACTGTAAGGCTGACTGGACTACTTTTACCAGACACCCCTCCCCTCCCCCCCCCAAAAAAGAAACCTCATAAGGAGTTAATCAGTCATTTCACCGAGTATCTGCACTCAGTAACCGCCACCCACCAACACCAACAACTGTGAAATAAACACGAAATGCTCACCCCACACATGCAGGACAATCTCACAGCTCGCACCATGAGCGCAGACTGACATGGAAATAAAATAAACACAGTGCCAGGGGTCACACACCATACCCACTGCCCCCACCCCCCCTGTTATTACTGAAGTTATGTGAACTAGCTGGGGCCCCTGCTGGTTTCCGGGGGCCCCTGCCTGGCTGGCTGGCAGTGATGTGGCCGGGGAGACACATTATACACCGGACACGGTGCTCGCTCCCTCTGCCATGTCAGCCCCTGTACCCGGCCCCTCTCCCAGCCGGCAGGAGCCATGTTTCCGCTCCCCTCTCTGGGAAACTTTCCCCCCCGCTCGGTGCCCGGTGTCGGCCCGCTGTCGGGGAGGGCGGTACCGGGGGCCCATGGAGAGAAGCCGCGGCCTACCTGCTCATCAGCTCCGGGGCTGGAGGGGGGTCAGCGGTGAGCGTGAGGCAGCCTTCCCCGGCGAGTGTGGAAGTAAAGCAGCTTCAGGCCCTGCTCGCGCTCCTCCTCCCCTCCGTCATGTCATCGTGATCAAACATGTCTGAGTGTTCCCCTCTCACTTCCTGCTTCAGCTCCGGCTCGCAAACTCAGGCAGTGTGTGCAGGCCTGCTCCTTCCCCCTGTGTGCAGCCACTGCATTCACTGCACCTACCGCTTCATACAGGACATTCGCTGCACCCACAGCTTCATACAGGGCATTCACTGCATTCACTGCACCCACAGCTTCATACAGGGCATTCACTGCACCCACCGCTTGATACAGGACATTCACTGCACCCACATCTTAATACAGGACAGTCGCTGCACCCACAGCTTGATACAGGACATTCGCTGCACCCACAGCTTGATACAGGACATTCACTGCATTCACTGCTCCCACAGCTTGATACAGGACACTCACTGCACCCACAGCTTGATACAGGACACTCACTGCACCCACAGCTTGATACAGGACATTCACTGCACCCGCAGCTTGATACAGGACATTCGCTGCACCCACACCTTAATACAGGACAGTCACTGCACCCACAGCTTGATACAGGACATTCGCTGCACCCACAGCTTGATACAGGACATTCGCTGCACCCACAGCTTGATACAGGACATTCACTGCATTCACTGCTCCCACAGCTTGATACAGGACATTGACTGCACCCACAGTTTGATACAGGACATTGACTGCACCCACAGCTTGATACAGGACATTCACTGCACCCGCAGCTTGATACAGGACATTCGCTGCACCCGCAGCTTGATACAGGGCATTCACTGCACCCGCAGCTTGATACAGGGCATTCACTGCACCCACCGCTTGATACAGGACATTCACTGCACCCACCGCTTGATACAGGGCATTCACTGCATTCACTGCACCCACCGCTTCATACAGGGCATTCACTGCACCCACAGCTTCATACAGGGCATTCACTGCACCCACAGCTTCATACAGGGCATTCACTGCACCCACAGCTTGATACAGGACATTCACTGCACCCACAGCTTCATACAGGGCATTCACTGCACCCACAGCTTCATACAGGGCATTCACTGCACCCACAGCTTCATACAGGGCATTCACTGCACCCACAGCTTGATACAGGACATTCACTGCACCCACAGCTTGATACAGGGCATTCACTGCACCCACCGCTTGATACAGGACATTCACTGCACCCACAGCTTGATACAGGGCATTCACTGCACCCACAGCTTGATACAGGACATTCACTGCACCCACAGCTTGATACAGGACATTCGCTGCACCCACAGCTTGATACAGGACATTCGCTGCACCCACAGCTTGATACAGGACATTCACTGCACCCACAGCTTGATACAGGACATTCACTGCACCTACAGCTAGATACAGGACATTCACTGCATTCAGTGCACCCACAGCTTGATACAGGACATTCGCTGCACCCACAGCTTGATACAGGACATTCGCTGCACCCACAGCTTGATACAGGACATTCACTGCATTCATTGCTCCCACAGCTTGATACAGGACATTCACTGCACCCGCAGCTTGATACAGGACATTCGCTGCACCCACACCTTAATACAGGACAGTCACTGCACCCACAGCTTGATACAGGACATTCGCTGCACTCACAGCTTGATACAGGACATTCACTGCTCCCACAGCTTGATACAGGACATTCACTGCACCCACAGCTTGATACAGCACATTCACTGCACCCGCAGCTTGATACAGGACATTCGCTGCACCCACACCTTAATACAGGACAGTCACTGCACCCACAGCTTGATACAGGACATTCGCTGCTCCCACAGCTTGATACAGGACATTCACTGCACCCACAGCTTGATACAGGACATTCGCTGCACCCGCAGCTTGATACAGGGCATTCACTGCACCCACATCTTGAAACAGGACATTCACTGAATCCACACCTTGATACAGGACATCCACTGCTTTCACTGCACCCACAGCTTGATACAGGACATTCACTGCACCCACACCTTAATACAGGACAGTCACTGCATCTACAGCTTGATACAGGACAGCCACTGCATTCACTACACCCACAACTTGATACAGGACAGCCACTGCACCCACATCTTGAAACAGGAGATTCACTGAATCCTTGATACAGGACAGCCACTGCATTCAATGCACCCACAGCTTGATACAGGACAGGCACTGCATTCACTGCTCCCACACCTTGATATAGGACAGCCACTGCATCCACAACTTGATACAGAACAGCCACTGCATCCACAGCTTGATACAGGGCATTCACTGAACCCACAGCTTGATACAGGACATTCACTGCACCCACAGCTTGATACAGGACATTCGCTGCACCCACAGCTTGATACAGGACATTCACTGCACCCACAGCTTGATACAGGACATTCACTGCACCTACAGCTAGATACAGGACATTCACTGCATTCAGTGCACCCACAGCTTGATACAGGACATTCGCTGCACCCACAGCTTGATACAGGACATTCGCTGCACCCACAGCTTGATACAGGACATTCACTGCATTCATTGCTCCCACAGCTTGATACAGGACATTCACTGCACCCGCAGCTTGATACAGGACATTCGCTGCACCCACACCTTAATACAGGACAGTCACTGCACCCACAGCTTGATACAGGACATTCGCTGCACTCACAGCTTGATACAGGACATTCACTGCTCCCACAGCTTGATACAGGACATTCACTGCACCCACAGCTTGATACAGCACATTCACTGCACCCGCAGCTTGATACAGGACATTCGCTGCACCCACACCTTAATACAGGACAGTCACTGCACCCACAGCTTGATACAGGACATTCGCTGCTCCCACAGCTTGATACAGGACATTCACTGCACCCACAGCTTGATACAGGACATTCGCTGCACTCGCAGCTTGATACAGGGCATTCACTGCACCCACATCTTGAAACAGGACATTCACTGAATCCACACCTTGATACAGGACATCCACTGCTTTCACTGCACCCACAGCTTGATACAGGACATTCACTGCACCCACACCTTAATACAGGACAGTCACTGCATCCACAGCTTGATACAGGACAGCCACTGCATTCACTACACCCACAACTTGATACAGGACAGCCACTGCACCCACATCTTGAAACAGGAGATTCACTGAATCCTTGATACAGGACAGCCACTGCATTCAATGCACCCACAGCTTGATACAGGACAGGCACTGCATTCACTGCTCCCACACCTTGATATAGGACAGCCACTGCATCCACAACTTGATACAGAACAGCCACTGCATCCACAGCTTGATACAGGACATTCACTGCACCCACACCTTGAAACAGGACAGCCACTGCATTCACTGCACCCACAGCTTGATACAGGACATTCACTGCACCCACAGCTTGATACAGGACATTCACTGCACCCACAGCTTGATACAGAACAGCAACTGCACCCACACCTTGAAACAGGACATTCACTGAATCCACACCTTGATACAGGACAGCCACTGCATTCACTGCTCCCACACCTTGTTATAGGACACCCACTGCATCCACAACTTGATACAGAAGAGCCACTGCACTCACTGCATCCACACCTTGATACAAGACAGCCACTGCATTCACTGCTCCCACACCTTGATACAGGACAGCCACTGCATTCACTGCACCCACAGCTTGATACAGGACATTCACTGCATCCACACCTTGATACAGGACAGCCACTGCGTTCACTGCATCCACACCTTGATATAGGACAACCACTGCATTCAATGCGCCCACACCTTGATACAAGACAGCCACTGCATCCACACCTTGAAACAGGACAGCCACTGCATTCACTGCACCCACAGCTTGCTACAGGACATTCACTGCACCCACAGCTTGATACAGGGCATTCATTGCATTCACTGCACCCACAGCTTGATACAGAACAGCCACTGCACCCACAGCTTGGTACAGGACATTCACTGCATCCACAGATTGATACAGGATAGCCACTGCACCCACAGCTTGATACAGGACATTCAATGCATTCACTGCACCCACAGCTTGATACAGGACAGCCACTGCATGCACTGCACCCACAGCTTGATACAGGACATTTACTGCACCCACAGCTTGATACAGGACATTCACTGCACCCACAGCTTGATACAGGACATTCGCTGCACCCACAGCTTGATACAGGACATTCGCTGCACCCACACCTTAATACAGGACAGTCACTGCATCCACAGCTTGATACAGGACATTCACTGACCCAAAGCTTGATACAGGACATTCACTGCATTCACTGCTCCCACAGCTTTATACAGGACATTCACTGCACCCACAGCTTGATACAGGACATTCGCTGCACCTGCAACTTGATACAGGGCATTCACTGCACCCACATCTTGAAACAGGGCATTCACTGCTTTCACTGCACCCACAGCTTGATTAAGGACATTCACTGCACCCACACCTTAATACAGGACAGTCACTGCATTCACTACACCCACAACTTGATACAGGACAGCCACTGCACCCACATCTTGAAACAGGACATTCACTGAATCCTTGATACAGGACAGCCACTGCATTCACTGCACCCACAGCTTGATACAGGACAGGCACTGCATTCACTGCTCCCACACCTTGATATAGGACAGCCACTGCATTCACAGCTTGATACAGGACAGCCACTGCATCCACAGCTTGATACAGGTCATCCACGGCATTCACTGCACCCACACCTTGAAACAGGACAGCCACTGCATTCACTGCACCCACACCTTGAAACAGGACATTCACTGAATCCACACCTTGATACAGGACCGCCTCTGCATTCACTGCACCCACACCTTGATACAGAAGAGCCACTGCACTCGCTGCATCCACACCTTGATACAAGACAGCCACTGCATTCACTGCTCCCACACCTTGATACAGGACAGCCACTGCATTCACTGCACCCACAGCTTGATACAGGACATTCACTGCATCCACACCTTGATACAGGACAGCCACTGCATTCACTGCACCCACAGCTTGCTACAGGACAGCCACTGCACCCACAGCTTGGTACAGGACATCCACTGCACCCACAGCTTCATACAGGACAGTCACTGCATGCACTGCACCCACAGCTTGATACAGGATAGCCACTGCATGCACTGCACCCACAGCTTGATACAGGACAGCCACTGCATGCACTGCTCCCACACCTTGATACAGGACAGCCACTGCATTCACTGCTCCCACACCTTGATATAGGACAGCCACTGCATCCACACCTTGATACAGTACAGCCACTGCATTCACTGCTCCCATACCTTGACACAGGACAGCCACTGCATTCACTGCACCCACAGTTTGATACAGGACATTCACTGCATCCACGCCTTGATACAGGACAGCCACTGCGTTCACTGCATCCACACCTTGATACAGGACAGCCACTGCATTCACTGCTCCCACACCTTGATACAGGACAGCCACTGCATTCACTGCTCCCACACCTTGATATAGGACAGCCACTGCACCCACACCTTGATACAGTACAGCCACTGCATTCACTGCTCCCATACCTTGACACAGGACAGCCACTGCATTCAATGCGCCCACACCTTGATACAGGACAGCTACTGCATCCACACCTTGAAACAGGACAGCCACTGCATTCACTGCACCCACACCTTGATACAGGACATCCCCTGCACCCACACCTTGATACAGGACATCACTGCATCCACAGCTTGATACAGGACAGCCACTGCATTTACTGCATCCACACCTTGATACAGGACATCCACCTCATCCACACCTTGATACAGGACAGCCACTGCATCCACAGCTTGATACAGGACAGCCACTGCATTCACTGCACCCACACCTTGAAACAGGACAGCCACTGCATTCACTGCTCCCACACCTTGATATAGGACAGCCACTGCATCCACAGCTTGATAGAGAACAGCCACTGCATTCACCGCATCCACACCTTGATACAGGACAGCCACTGCATTCACTGCATCCACACCTTGATACAGGACATTCACTGCATCCACACATTGATAGAAGTCAGCCACTGCATTCTGCATCTACACCTTGCACAGGACAGGCTGTGCCAACATATAACACAGGCAGGTTATTTCCCCCACTTAAACACAGGACAGGCTGTGCCCCCACCTTGACACCGTCATGCTGTACCCCCACCCCAACACAGTACAGGCTGTTTCCCATACCTTGACACAGTACAGGATGTGCCCCCACCTGGACACAGATCAGGCTGTGCCCCTACTTTGACAGTCAGGTTGTACCCCCACGTCAACACAGATCAGACTGTGCCCCCACCTGGACACAGATCAGGCTGTGCCCCCTCCTGGACACAGATCCATTTGTGCCCCCACCTGGACACAGGTCAGGTTGTGCCCCTACCTCGACACACGACAGGCTGTGCCCCCACCTGGACACAGGACAGGCTATGGCTAGGTTTATAAAAAACATTTATCTTCTGTCCTTTTTAAAAGAGACGCTACATCCACCTGTACAATGCCTGGGCAACATGTGAGATAATGTATGCATCCAAAGTGTCACTATTTAGGAGGGACAGTCCTTATGTTGTGCTCCTATCCCTCTGTCCTTCTTTCCTAAGCACGCTATGTTGTTGGTGTGTATAACAACTTTGCTGTGATAAAATTCAGAATAATGTTCAATCTATTGTTCCTGTAACATTTTGTATTGTTACATTCCCCCTTTTACAGTATTTTAACGTGTTGCGGAATATATAGGCACTTTCTAAATTCTAATAATAGTAATTTGTCTTTATAGCAGCACTGTCAATATTCAGTATTTCATAAACATATACTCATTGAACGTGTTCGAAACTATTACAATTCAAACAGAACTGAGATCATAAGACAAAATAGGAACTTCAAACGAATGAAGCAGCGGGAGCTGAAGATGGACCCCAGGATTAAGATGGTAACACCAAGGGACAGCTTCAGATAAGTGTACCTCCCTCTAGCTTGACCCTCTGGCATATCACCTAGGGGAGTCTTTGCAAAATATGCAAAGAATCCAAAAGTGACAGTTGCTGGAGACCAGGCATCTCAATCTCTGGTTTCCACCAATAATAATTCCATTAATTCTTTAAGTGTAATAAATGGCAAGATAGTAATGGGCATTCGAGCTAAAGGAGCACTGATCTTTAGTTCCCCCAAACGGCACCCAGCTCCTGAATCTGAATTACAGGAAGTGCAGAGTGCCGCTGGACAGGAGCGCTTCTGATTGGCTTAGAGTGGTCAGCTGATGCTCTAAGTCAATCAGTAGCTTAGAGCTTAAAGCAGGGCTTTGCCAGCTCTTTAATGTGGCTGCCGAGGAAGCTTTGAAATCGGTCACTGCTGGGAACAGTGGCGTACCTACCACGGTTGCAGGGGTTGCAGTTGCAACCGAGCCCCTCACTCCAGGAGGCTCGGCCGCAGCCACGACCCATGCGAAAGTGGGCCGCCTGGATACCTTCTGGGCCAGTGTACAGCCGCAACAGTCAGGGTCTGCAGTTCCCGGATGTCTGGCAGGAGGTGAGAGCTACGCTGCTTCCATCCTATCTTTTTACACACTATTTTATTTTTTATTTATTTGATTTTACTACATGCTTACAAGCTCATCCGAGGTGGAGATTATAACACCAACGCTGTCACCAGAGTGCAGTTGGCCTGCACTACACTTAGTTGGACATCATTCCCTCCGGAGGACAATCATCCATATATCCCATAAGCGGGGATTGTTCCGCTGTACGCCTGTTATACCCGAGCTGGCCATAGCTCATCTAAATGTGAGTGGAATATTTATATCCTTATCTCACATATATTGACCCTTACACTCTATACGATTGGTCTTTTTTTCGTGTCTTCTATATCACGAGACCAACAGGACTACTATAAACAGAGAAGAGACCCCATCACCTAAAGCACCTTAAAAGACATTTATTGCCACAGTGCAACTTCTATAATCTTTTTGGACTATTTTATAACTCTTATAAGTTTTATTTATATGTCCTTTTATTATTTGTCTTTTTACTACTTTTAGTCCTCATTGATACATTTTGGCGCAGCCTTGCATTACTATTGTTGCTGCTTCCATCCTGCCTGTGCGTAGTTCGGCCAAGCGGTCTGACAGGAAGTGCTCACTCACTTAGAGCACTTCCTGTCAGACCGGGAACCGCGTCGAGAAGCAGGTACAGAAGGGGGGAGAGAGTTAGGATGGGATGCAGGGAGGAGGGAGAGAGGTAGGAATGGGATGCGGGGAGGAGTGAGAAAGGTGAGTATGAAACACATGGAGGGGGAGAGGGAATAGGACACATGGGGGGGAGGGTATGGGACACATGGAAGGGCTGAGCGGGGAGAGGGAATGGGACACATGGGGAGGCCTGAGTGCGGGAATAAGACGCATGGTGGAGCTGGGGGGAGCGATGGAAATATTCGCACCGGGGCCCGGTGGTTTCTAATTATGCCTCAGGCTGGGAATATTGGAGCCGCCCGCCCTGGGGAGCAAGGAGGCAGCCAGCTGAGGCAGCATAGAGCCAGCCGCCCACAAGAGCATGGAGGCGGTGTGCAGTGCTCTTACTGCAGCTCCTCTCTGCTCCCTCACGCTGTTTAATGATGCAGAGAGCAGACCCACTGGACCCCAGGGAAAGACCCACTCAGCTCTGCTAAAAGGAGAGAGAGAGAGTGTGTGTGTGTCAGAGTGAGTGTGTGATCCTGTGTGTTTATGCCTGTCAGAGTGAGCGTGTGATCCTGTGTGTTTATGCCTGTAAGAGTTAGTGTATGATCTTGTGTGTTTATGCCTGTAAAAGTGAGTGTGTGTGTGTGTGTATAAGCCTGTCTTAGTGTGTGTGTGTGACCCTTTCAGAGTGTGTGTGAGCCTTTTAGAGTGTGCTCGGGCGAGAGTCTGTCGTCGATGTGTGTATATGTGAGCCTGTCAGAGCATGTGTGTGCCTGTCAGAGTGTGTGTGTGTGTGCTTTTACGTACCTGCCCCCTCCAATCGCATGAGGAAGGTGGTTTTCTCATGCTGTGCCACGTTTGCCGTGGCTGGTACCACCTCAATGGCTGAGATTATCAATCTTTATGATCTCAGCTAAGCAAATGCTTTCCCTTAGGAAAGCATTGGGAGGATTTTGTGCATGCATTGCAAATGTGCCAATCCGCATTTCCTCATAGGGATGTGAGGACCTCCAGTGTCGCTAAAATCCCAATAGGAAAGCATTGAAAAGCATCCTATGGAGAGGTCTAATGTGCGTGCACGGCATTGCCACGCATGTGCATTAGGTCTCACCAGCCGGCGGGCATGATCAGTCTCCCCGACGGAGGAAGAAGCAGCGACGAGGGACATCGTAGCTGCCTTTGGTAGGTGACTGAAGGGATTTTCACCCCTTCAGCAACCGGGGATGGGAGGTGGGAGGGAAAGGGGACCTGCAGTGCCAGGAAAACTGATTGTTTTCCTGGCACTGGAGAGTCCCTTTAAGGTACCTGGGACACTGCACATAGACCACTTCAGTGAGCTGAATAGGTCTGGGTGTCTTTAGTGTTCCTTTAAAACCAACTATTTAAGAAGCAGGGAGTTGTGGTCACCAGAGGAGACATAGTGATAGCACTTGCTGAATGACGGGGGAAATTAAAGTGACAAATATGATGCTAGCACAGCATGCACTCTTGGTAAGATAATATGATCAATGCCAACCACTCAACCAGGAATGTGCTCATGCATAGCGAACTGAAGCAGGTCATGCATAATTCAACTGGGTTATTCACTAAACTTGGAACTGAGCAGGGAATTGCAAATAAAATGCCACGGTATCTGAACTGAACTAATTGTCAAGCTCAGCCACTGGATATATTTTCTAAATGGTAAATTAAAACACTTAAAAACTATCTAGGTTGAAAACAAGTGTCTGAATTGCAATTATTTTGGTCTAAAATTTGTAATTCAGTTTTGAATTTATAAAAATTCCTCCTTTGTCTGTCTTCAGGTAACAGAGTGTCATTGATTTTATTTTTTATTTTTTTTGTCTTTGGGGTCTCAAAGTAGCACAATACAATAGAAGTATACTGTAGTACTGGAATTTGGATCTTATCAGATCTGGGACATTTGTGACATATCTTGCATATATATTTGGTAAAGGTTTGACTTCTTCCCTGGGGACCTCCCTCTGACAGCTCAATGGCCAACCGCGATCAGCTGAGGGTTAGCTCAGGAGAGCTAATGGAAGCTTCATGCAGGAGCTTCTGTCTCTCCATAGAGGAAATAACAGATGCCTAGTGGACCCCAGGTATGAAATTAAGCAGAAAGCTATTTGACTACTTACATTGGGGGTACCAGTGCACTCTTGGCACCATAACCCCTAAATCATGCTGTAGTGGTCATGGTGCTTGGAATGCTCATTTAAGTTAGTTGCTTTAGAGTTTTCCTTCTTTTGCTTAAAATATTCAGCTTCTCCAGGGATCAGAAAGCAGTTAAAATGTTCCAGGTAGTCCTTTTACTTCCATTGTTCTGAGTGGGAGCACTGAGCATTGCCCAGCAGGGGTTTGTGAGATAAGTAATATAGTATTTGACACTAAGTACAAGTACAAACATGAATGAAACTTCCATGCAAGCTAGTAGAAGCTGCAGTACGGTTTTCATTCATGCTTTTCAGAAACCAATAAATGATAGCATAGATATGTATATTGTGTACATGTCAAGCAAGAACACTCCATACAAGTACCTGAATAGGTAAGTGGAAGCCTTCAGTGATGCATGCAGTGGTGTATTTTAGATTTGTGCTGTCCTAGGCATGACGAAACTCGGACACCCCTAATTTAAATTTGCCCCACCCCATCCTGTCAAGGCCACACCTCTTCCTGTTAAAGACCAACACGCACTTTGACTGACAGACACATGCCCTCACTGATGCATGCATTGACATACACACACTCACTGACAGACACACACTCACTCACAGACACACATTCACTGACAGACACACTCACTCACAGACACACACATTCACAGAAAGACAGACACCCACTGACCGACACAAACACATTGACTGACGCAGGGCTTGACAAAGCCCAGGCGCAAGGTCGCCATGGCGACTAAGGATTTTGTCAGCGCATTTCCTCCACCCCCGTGCAGCTCTCTACATGCCAGGAGGATGTGAAGGGAACTGTAATTTCTTACTCTTTGCGCTGAGACCGCGTAGTGGAATTGTAAGCTGACACGGCACAAGGTAAAGACGGCTCTGTTTAACAGCCGCCTCTGGCCCCCATTCCACAGAGCCGGCCACTTTCCAACCCACTACCCTGTGCAACCTCAGACGTAATTACAGTTTCCTTCACTTCTGTCCAGCGTGCAGAGAGCAGCACAGGGATATAGGAGGGGAGGGGGTGTCTTTATCAGCAGCATCGGCGGCAGCAAGCCCCACTGTCGCCTGCTGCTGCCTAGTCCCCCTGGACCCCGGGTCATTCACCCAAAAAGGTAGGAAACAGGAGGGTGGCTAAAAATATGTATTTTTTTTTTTGTATCTGTGTATATCTATAACATGTGTATAGCTGTAATGTTTGTATTTGTGTGTCTCTATGAATCTCTGTGTGTATATCTATTTGAGTGCATCAAATATATTTTTTTAAATAATACTTTGTTACTGTGTGAGAGAATGTTGTTTGTCAGTTAGTGTGTGTGTGTGTGTGTGTGTGTGTGTGCGCGCATATATATCCTGTCAGGGTGTATGTCTGTCAGTGTGTGTGTGTGTATCTGTTTGTCAGTGTGTGTGTATGTGTGTATTTTTAGGTCACCAGCCCCTTCCGATCGTGTTGTCTTGTCGCGTCTGGCCTGCCTCCATAGCTGAGATTATGAATCTTAATTCTCCCAGCCAATCCAATACTTTCCCAAAGGACCGCATTGGGAAGCTATTGAGCATGCACTGCAAAATGCGATATTAATCAATGCATATCTATAGGGAATGTTCAGCACCTCCGTGCAGAGCGTGGAGACACTAAATGTAGATGACACTTTAGTGGCCATTTGAGTAATGGCCACTAGAGGTGTTGCCAGGCAACAATGTGTTTGAAAAGGCAGTGTTTATGTTGAAAAGTCTGCAGGCACAGGCTATAGACACCATAACAGCTACATTAAGCTGTAGTGGTTCTGGTGACTATAGTGTTCCTTTAACCCTTATTGACCTGACCACTTCTCAATTTTCTAACCATTTGGGACCAGGGCTGTTTTAACATTTCTGTGGTGTTTGTGTTTAGCTGTAATTTACCTCTTACTCATTTACTGTCCCCACACATATTATATGTCGTTTTTCTCGCCTCTAAATGGTCTTTCTAAAGATACCATTTTTTTCACCATCATATAATTTTCTATAAACAAATTTACAAAATATGATGAAAACATTTAAAAAACACACTTTTTCTAACTTTGACCCCCAAAATCTGTAACGCATCTATAACCGCCAAAAAACACCCATACTAAATAGTTTCTAAATTTTGTCCTGAGTTTAGAAATACCCAATGTTATCATGTTCTTAGCTTTTTTTGGGAAAGGTATAGGGCAATAAGTACAAGTAGCACTTTGCTATTTCCAAACCATTTGTTTTTTTTAAATTAAAGCAAGTTACATTGTAACACTAATATCTGTCAGGAATCCCTGAATAACCCTTTACATGTATATTTTTTTAAAAGAAGACAATCTAAGGTATTAAACCTGGGGTATTTTGACTCTTTTTATGCAATCATTTTACCACCAATCTATGCCAAATTAAAAAAATAATAATAATTTGTGATATTTTTGACACCTAGCAATTTAAGAATACATGTGCGGAGAACTTTAAGGGTTACTGCAAAAGAACACCCCAATATGTGTTCAGCAACATCTCCTGAGTACAGTGATTCCCCCATGTATAGGTGTGTTGGGTTCTCTGGGGGCTAGAAGACCATATTTGGAGGGTGAGCCAATCCAGTTTTCCAACTTGGAATTTTCACAGCTGGTCATCATGCACCCATGCCCTATTTGAGACATTTTTGAAGATGTTCAATGTAATTTACCCCCATCAAACCATATATTTTTGAAAAGTAGACACCCTAGGGCAGGGGTAGGCAACCTATGACACTAGTGCCATGCACGGCACTTGAGGTGCTTTTGCACGGCACTCAAGGCTGCTAGAGCCAAATAGGCTCTGGCCTATAAGGAGACCCAGTGAAACTTAAGATTTCTGCTAATACGAAAAGGTGGTGAAGGACAATCCTCAATTTATGCATTGCAGCACGTAGAGGTGATCTTAGATCACTTCCTCCCAGCACTTGTGAATGGGAATCCACACTCTAGTAGAGCAGCCCTCGGCAGCTTTTGCAGCTTCTGCCCTTGACATGTATATGGCCAGCCTGGTCCCCATTGCCACTCATATTGCTAGATATACACAAAGCTGCAGAATAAACCACTCCTCATACAAATAAAAGCAGCCTACCCGCACAAACTCAACAACACTGACAATCCATATGCATGCACACAACCCCACATGCAGCCTCTCACATGCAATACCCCAAACATACACACACTACCAAACACACAATGTGATATATCCATCCACGCACACAATTCCACAAGCAGCCCCCATACACAACCGACATTCATAGGTATCATACACAATACCACAAACTACTCATGAACATATACAATATAATAGCACAAATACAATGAAACAAAGCAACCACAGTATAAATAGCACAAGCAGAGTACGTCAATATACAAACCTCAATTTAAAAAAAAATATATAGGACCGGCACGCTATGTGACATCACAATCTTATTTTGGCACAGTGCTGCTAAAAGGTTGCCTACCTCTGCCCTAGGGTATTTCAAATGGTATTTTAACACTTTCCATGCACTAATTCTAACAACAAATCTTTTGTCAAACTTTTGGGTAGTCATTTTTTTGTGTTATTTTTCTCTAACATTGTACTTTAGGCATGGATTCACAGTTCTTGTTAGGTGTTACTGACAAAGAACACCCCAATATGTGTTCAATTTATTTTTTGAATTTTTTTACTCAAAAACTGCACTTTTACTGGTGATTTCATCGTTGTGATAAGTTTTACTGTTTCAAACACTCATATTTGTGTTCAACAAAGTTTCCCGAGTATGACAATACCCCCCACCACCCCCCATATACAGGTTTTACCGTGTTTCTCCGAAAATAAGACCGGGTCTTATATTAATTTTAGTCACAAAAAACTCACTAGGGCTTATTTTCAGGGTAGGGCTTATTTATTTACGGTACCGGTATGTACATTGAACCCCCCCTTTAATTAATCCACCCCCCCTTTAATAAATCCACCCCCCTCTAATTAATCCACCCCCTCTAATTAATCCAGCCCACCCTTTAATTAATTCACCCCCCTTAATTAATCCAGCCCACCCTTTAATTAGTTCACCACCCCTTTAATTAATTCACCCCCCTCTAATTAATCCAGGCCACCCTTTAATTAATTCACCCCCTCTAATTAATCCAGTCCACCCTTTAATTAATTCACCCCCCTCTAATTAATCCAGCCCACCCTTTAATTAATTCACCACCCCTTTAATTAATTCACCCCCTCTAATTAATCCAACCCACCCTCTAATTAATCCAGCCCACCCTTTAATTAATTCACCACCACTTTAATTAATTCACCCCCTCTAATTAATCCAGTCCCCTTTAATTAATTCACCCCCCTTTAATTAATTCACCCCCTCTAGTTAATCCAGCCCACCCTTTAATTAATTCACCCCCCTCTAATTAATCCAGCCCACCCTTTAATTAATTCACCACCCCCACCCCCTTTAATTAATTCAATTAATCCCAGACATAAAATATCTAGCGGTACTCACATTTCAAGATTCCTTGCCGAGTCCGACCACTGGGAGCCTCACCGCCCGGAAATGGATCCTTCCGCTGAAGATCCGTGAAGGCAGACTGACGGCGCTGCAAAATGTCGTCATCACGTTGCGCGACGCTCCTCCTACAGCAGAAGAGGAAGTCTCGCCGCAAAGGTACAATGCCTAGGTCTTATTTTCGGGGTAGGGCTTATATTGCAGCCCACCCCGAAAATCCGACTAGGGCTTATTTTCGGGGTAGGGTTTATTTTCGGGGAAACACGGTATGGTGTTTTTGAAAGGTACAGGGTCAATATAGGGCTTGTCCAATTCAATTTGCCAGATTGTTTTGCTGGGTCTGTGTTGCATTTTAAGACCATATGGTAGCCCAGGAATGTGAAATAACTCCATCAAGGCATTACATTTTCAAATGTAGACAACCCAGGGTATTCAAAATGGGGTATGTCAGTCTTTTGTAGTAGCCACTTAGTCACAAACGCTGGCCAAAGTTAGCGTTATTATTCGTTTTTTCTAAAAAAAACATTTTTCAATTTTTATATATATATATATATATATATAAAATACGTGTGTGTGTGTGAATATATATATATATATATATATATATATATATATATACACATACATATATATATATACAATACACAAGATCTTGTGTATTGTATAATTTGGCCCCCAGCAGCACCCCATTTATGCATGTTCAGGTGAGTGCAGCCCATTGGTCCATATATATATATATATATATATATATATATATATTATATATATATATATATATATATATATATATATATATATATATATATATATATATATATATATATATATATATATATATATATATAGTAACGAAGGATGGGTGTAATAAAAGTGTATTCCCCTATCACCTCCAAATCAAATAAGGATAAAGTAGAAAATCATACACCCAAAGTGTCCACACAAGATATACTTAATTATACTCTGGTACAGCACAAGTTCAATATATCTGTGAAAATAAAAATAAACACATAGTGCTTTCTGTATATAACCAGGTATAAAATATGAACAAAGTGAAGAGCCGTGTCAGGCTCTATAGAATCAGCGTATAGGATACCTATACAGGACAAATGGTATTGGTGCCAGGACAGGATTGCCAGATTGGTGATTAAAATAACAAATGTATTGAATACAATATAATTAAAAGGAATTATTGGACCTGAGTCCAAAAATAAAGCAGTGCATAAATATATTTATAAAGAATGTCACCGTAGCAAAGGTCCCTTAAAAGTTAAATCCCAAAGTAACCGCAGCAAACGCGTTTCGGCTATTAGCCTTCTTCAGTGCTGAGTAATTTTCCATCTGGTCTGTTTAAATACCCTGTTGAAATGACGTGAGGTTCATCAGCTGGGGTTCGTTTCCGTTGTGTTGGCAGGACATCACTGTGGCGAAGGGACGTCGATGTGTAACTTCCGGTGTTTCACCGATACGTCATTTCCGGTGCGCCTATTGCTAGGCGATGTTGATATTGCACAAGTCCTAAGCTAGGTAAACTCCATCTTGATTATGGGCAAAGAATGTCCTATAGTTATATAGCATTGGAACATGATAAAACTCATAAATAGTTAAAAAAGTGGGATTGGCTGCCATCGTCAAGATAAGACCTTCTCTGCTTTATTTATTTATTTATTTCATCTGGACTTTTATATATTTATTATTTAAGCGCAGCCCTTTTTCTATATTTTTTGTGTTTTATCCTAAAGGGTTTTTGAGGGATTCCCTTTTTAGGGTTGCTGCCCACTTGTGTTATTTAGCGCTCACTCATCTGTTTTTATTTCATCGTCAAGAAGCATGTGTCTTTTTTTTTTTTTTTTTAACAAAAAGTGCAGATTTCAATAGAAATTTACACTTTTACACAAACAACCAGTCCTGTTACTTCCTGATTGGAAGTGGAGGTAAACTCAACAGGTCACAATTGCCCAGAGCACTCCACTTGCAAAAACCTTTATTAACTGCATTGGGAAATCTGTGATTGGACAGCCACAGAATGTCTGTGCAGGATTAGAAGGGGCAGATTTTCAAAGGCAGCAGACATGAGAACTGCAGGTTTTGCAAGCTGGTTTAGATATACCCTCAATGGAAAAATGCAACATTAAATGCATACACGTTTTAATCTGTGTATATCTACTAAACAGAGATTTGTATTTGTTTTGTATTTGGGAAGTGGTGTGTCCATTTAAGTCTTACCTTGGTAGGAATATCTACATAGGTAGGAGAACACCATAACATTAGGAATATATGTTTGTGCATCTAATGCTATAGTGTTCATTTGATCTGAATACTTATGTCACCAGTATTTTAGTTTTTCTGTTTAATATATTTTCAGAGGTGGCAAAAAATCTATTTTTTGTTTTGTCCTTATGGAGCTAGATTGATGTGAAAAATGATAGCATAAGGATGCAACATAAACAATTTAAATAAAAATGATAAGCCCCCAGTGAAGGTTCAGCAAACTGCAAGAGGCATGCAAACCGGGCAATAAGGAACTGTGCTTTAGAAAAGGGGATTAAGAGGCAATACTTTTACCAATCCCAAAATAGTGATGGATATACATATTTTTTGTCACCTATCGGTTAAAAAAATCATGTCTCCTGGTTCATCAAAATCCTTGGAAGAAAAATTGTTTACTAAGTTATACTTAGAAAATTGTTTAGAATTAACAAGGGGATTGCAACTTTTAGGCTAAAAGAGGTAACCTGGTAAGATTCTGTAACCTTGCTATTTTCAGCTCCATTATTTTGGCCTAAAATACTTTACATTAGGGCATACCATAGTCAGTAATGCTTTTAAAAACGAAAAGGTTATTTTAGAAAATATCTAGTGTGATTTTGAGAGTGTCAGAGGGCATCAGTCCTTCCTGAATACACATTGCATAAAAAAGTAATACATTAATTTTGTCTATACTCATAAATCGGTAGAGCTTTACACAGCTCAAGAATTGAAACTAATTTTCTTTCTGTGTCTATAACAACAACATATTTAATTAATGATAAACCTAAATCCCTACATCCCTAAAAAGAAATCCTTCTCATGGGTATTTTGTTCAGGTCTCACCCAGATAGCACCACTCCAGCTCATTGTTTTAATGAAAATCATCTAGCTCAAATCTTTCATAGCAGCATAAACATTGTAATATACAAACGCACGTGCTACCAATTTAAAATGATACCAATTTCCAGGGATAGATTGTACAATTAACACAATCACTTACTTTTTCCCACTTGAAATATTTAATAAAATGTATCCCCACCATTAGTATAAAATGAATGCAAAAATGAATACACAATTCTTATACTGAGCAGGACAATTAAACTAACATTTGATATGTAAGTGAAAATATTGAGTACACATACAAGCATAGATATCCACAGTTCAATGTCAGCAATGCAATCTTAAACCCCACTGCAATACATTTGAACGCAGTAATAAAATTGTAAAATCTGCCAAGTTCGCTGTCTCTTCATATAAAATCATTGTCCAAGAAAATAAATTCATAGCAGTGATCCAGATGCTGTGGTCTAGTCTAGAGCAAGCAAGGGCATCCTGCAGTGCCTGGTGCTATAGTACTATATAAAAAAACCACAAAAAAACCCACATAGCGTTAGCGCCCAGTGTCAGTGAGCTGTTCTGCAATACGCTATAAAGCACTGACAACCTATCAATCAAAGTATTCAATCACAAATATAGTGTACAGTTACATTAATGCGTGTTACACCAATGACATACAGTGTAGAATCTAGGACCACAGAAAAGATTACACCTGGATTGGTCAAAGAAATAACCCTACCCCCAGCCAGCTGTTGTAAAACTACAGCAGCTGGAAGCTCGCCTTTTGGCCCCCTACAGATTACCCTTTCAAGGTAGAAAAGCCATGCACTGCATTTCCTGTGCCAACTGCATGCCAGCACCCCCACTGATAAAGAACTTGTATACGAAAGCACATCTTATCCACTAGGCTATAAAACATTCAAGTTCACTGCATGCACTGCATCGCTCAGAGCCACAGAAGCCGCAGCACAGCTGGGCAGCCAGCTAAGGTTGGTATAAGGAGGGGTGATGGGAAGGGGCGCGAATGGCATGACACATTTTAATAAAAGATAGAACGTTCTATTCCCTTCTCGCTTCCTCAATTCCCCATACAACACCCCGTCACTCTCTTACCAGAGCTACTAATCCTGCTGCTGCCTTGCCTTCCTGTCTGTGTTGAGACGTATAGCACTGTCCCCTGTGCTGTCACCCTCACAGAGGAATGATGAGGAGTGAGAGTGATGCTGCTGCTGTTACTGGTCAGTGGCACTTTTTGGCCACCCAGCGCCCGCCTGTCAGTGCTGCAGACACGCCGTCATTCACATGGGCTGGCAGAGGGGCCATGAGATCATTATCCGGATCATGGCCTTTTCCCCTCCTGCTCAATCCCTCTGCCAGTCCCTCCTCCCAATTCCTTCTTGGTTTTATTTTTAATCCTGCTGTCTGTAGTTCTCCTCTGCTTTGCCACTTCCCCCGTGCAGAGAGCCAACACCACACCTCCTCCATAGTTGGAAGGAAGCTGAGGGGAAAAAAATTGCATAGAGACTTCTGGTAACTCGTGATAAATATCATGGCACGCTGCAGTGCTAAACAGGTCAGGGCAACCATGGCCGCTAACGCATTTGAGATCTGTTGGTTTATGGTGGCCCAGTGACATCATTATTATTGCCAGGGGACTTTCAGAGGAAGCGATACAATTACTAAATCAGTTCACAAACAAAAACAGAATTAACCATTTCAAGGCACTTGCAGTAACTCGGCTGCCAGATGGTTTTACAATGCTCCCAAAGTACTTGCAGTGATTTGTATTAGTAGAAAAATATCGCTGGCTAGCTTGTGATGCCGACTAGTTATCAATCACCTATCCTGTGGCAATGCGTGTTTGATCTATGTGTGTTTGTTTTTGCACCTGCACACTCCCCGACCGGACAATACCATTGCACATTGTCACATATGAGTGTAAATGTGATTGAAGGGGAGTAATTACTACAGAGTGGGCTGTAGACTCGGGGATAGGTATCTACCTAAACTGGTAAAAAGCTGGTAATTGTGCATATCAGGCCATAATTGGAAAAATCATAATAAAAATCAACTATTTGGCCTAATATTGAAAACCCTCTGGCCAATGCTCCAACATTCTCAGTTTGAAGAATAAAACCCTAATTGATTTGCAATTATGCAACTTGTTTAAGTTGTTTACTTGAATACAAAGTATTATACTTTCTTATGTGGATTTTGGATCTTCACTTTTTATAAAAGTTGTATGGTACAGAAAATACATTTGCTGTTATACTACTATTTATACTATTACTGTTATTTTATTTTGCTCCTGAATTTCTGGAAGGTAACCAAAGTATAGTCTATTTAATCAAGGTCCAATTTTTTGACCAGTTAAAACATTAAGTGATATGGATTATTCCCTTATCGTAACATTAGGGAGACCAACCAGACTACTAGCTTCTTAAAGTGGCTTGGTCACCTTAAACAAAGTTGAAGCTTAAGGTAAGCTCCACTTCTTTTGTCAAGTTTGTCATACACTCTCATTGATATATACACAATGTCTCTTGAGTCTTACACACACACACTCAACCTCTGACACACACTGTCATTTACACACTCTCACTAACTCACATTGTCACTGACATACACACACAATGTCACTTACACACTCTCACACCAATTAGTCACAGTTTATTTGGTATGGAGCATACTGGTCTGCTATAGGTACATGGGGTCCAATATGTTTTCATGCCCTGAGGTCCGTAGGTGAGGTAGGAGAGCCATGGGCTGTGATGCACAGGCTCCTTCCAGTTCTGATTGGAGGGCTTCTGGTTAACAGGCAGCTAGCAGCCAGGATACCAGTTTATATCCCAAATTCACTGCCTGCAACAAGTTGTGGTGTTTGCTCGGGCACTGGAGTTACATGACAGTAAGCAGCTGACACTTTGTGGCAGGCAGTGTATTTCTAGGGCTGCTCAACCCAATGTGAGATAGTTAAAGGACCACTCTAGGCACCCAGACCACTTCAGCTTAATGAAGTTGTCTGGGTGCCAGGTCCTTCTAGGGTTAACCCATTTTTTTTATAAACATAGCAGTTTCAGAGAAACTGCTATGTTTATCAATGGGTTAAGCCTTCCCCCTATTTCCTCTAGTGGCTGTCTCATTGACAGCCACTAGAGGTGCTTGCGTGATTCTCAGTGATTTTCACAGTGAGAGCACGCAAGCGTCCATAGGAAAGCATTGTAAATGCTTTCCTATGCGACGGGCTGAATGCGCGCGCAGCTCTTGCTACGCGTGCGCATTCAGCCCAGGAGGAGGAACGGAGGAGGAGAGAAGGAGGAGAGCTCTCCGCCCAGCGCTGGAAAAAGGTAAGTTTTTAACCCTTTCCCCCTTCCAGAGCCGGGCGGGAGGGGGCCCTGAGGGTGGGGGCACCCTCAGGGCACTATAGTGCCAGGAAAACGAGTATGTTTTCCTGGCACTATAGTCGTTCTTTAAGGTATTGCTGTGCTTTGAGATAGCTGATTAAAGTGGCACCGGCCTTGCATAAGAGTGGCTCAGGATGATGAGCTCTTGGCTGACACCGCTCCTCTCACCTCCCTAATTTATTTTTTATTTTTTCACTTGCCATTGGCTTCAAGGTGGGACACCATCCACAAGGTAATTTCCCGGTATGCTGATGGGCCATTCTGGAAGATATGTCTTTTTGTAGTCGTTATGGTGCTTGGAGTGTTCCTTTAACATCTTTTACTGGATTTGAAACTCTAAACTACTTTATTAAATAAAAAATGTGGAGAATAGACAATGGAATTACACATTTTAGGCTAAAATAGTCAATCTGGAATTCTTTTTTTACTTGGATATATTTCCAGCTTGGTTATTTTGGCCTAAAATTTGCAGAAACTTTACAGTTCTCAAAATGCCCAAGTTAGTGTCCAATTATTAAAGTATATCTTGGTTTAAAACTGGAAGGGGGAGTTGGTCAGTAGGGATGTGCATGGGCAAAAAATTTAGTTTGGTTCAGCATTCCGAAATTTGGCACTTCGGCAATTCGGTTTGGTTCGGCACCTCTGAAATTCAGGACTTCGGGAATTCTGAACTTCGGCACGTTGGGTAAGTTTAGGGTTAGGGTTGGGTTAGGAATAGGGTTAGGGTTGGGTTAGGAGTAGGGTTAGGAGTTTGCTTAAGAGTAGGGTTAGGGTTGGGTTAGGAGTAGGGTTAGGGTTGGGTTAGAAGTAGGGTTAGGTTGGGGGTAGAGATACCATACTCCTAACCATACCCTAACCTTACTCCTAACCCAAACCCTACCTCTAACCCTACTCCTAACCCAACCCTACTCCTAACCTAACCCTACTCCTAACCTAACCCTAACTCTACCCCAATCCTACCCATAACCGTTTTGCCACTTTTCAGAAGTCCGAAATTCAGCACTTCAACACTTCGGAAATTCAGCACTTCGGCAATTCGGTTCAGCACTTCGGAAATTCGGCACTTCCGCAATTCAGCATGTCTGAATGTCTGAAATTCATCCAAATTTGGGTGAGTAGGGAAAGAAAAGTCACAGAATGGAGGGAAGGGGCAACTGGTGACACACAAGAGGATAATTGGAGTATGTGGAGACAAAAAAGGGGATAAAGTGGTATTTAGACACACACAAAGAGAAGGGTGAGTCAAATAAATTTCACGGAATGGAGTAACATTTTTTATTTTAATTCCAGGGGGTACCAACAGGCAATTCCACCCGAGATGCCAATTATTCTAGGTACCTTAAAAATCTTACTTCTGGTGGGTGTGGCCGACAGAGAAACTTAGCAGACATCTATCAGTAGAGCTCCGCTCGGGCCCATAAAAATAAGACCTTTGAGAGAGAATACTTACCAGCACCCCCCAGACGACATGATGGGGTGCAAAAACAGAAAGAACCATTGCCCAGAAATCCCTTGTGTGATATCAGGCTCTCTTTCGAGAGGCCCATGCTGCATCCACCACCAAAGATGGCACCTGAGGCACAGAGCAAACCAGAGGTCTCTGAAGACTCAGAGGGAAGGTCCTTGGGAGTATACCAATCATCGGAGTCAGATGAGGTCTCGTCCAATTCAACAAAAGGGGACATAAAAAAGTTACTAACAGACCTGAGGAAAGTCTAGAAGGCAGATCTCGTAGAGGCACAAATGGAGAAGATCTCGTGGAAGGAAGAGGAGCTACCAGAGATGGTCAGATCCTGAAAACAAAAAGGCTTTCCTTACAAATTCAACAACTAACCCAAGTGGTGACCTCGCTGGAGATGCGCCATAGGTGCCAAAACATACGCATCAGAGGAATCCCGAAGTTCGTAAGTGGTGAGACGCTGTTACAATTTACCAGAAACCTAATGACCTTTATGGGTGTCAAGGGGTGCACTGAGACCCTGCAGATTACCTCAGCGTTTCGGGTGTGTAAGTCTGCCGTAGTGCCTAGTGAAACTCCCAGAGACTCTCGGCATGAGTGCAAGATAGCCTTTCTTGGTCCTGAACACAGGGCTGTACCAGGCCACTTTGGTTATCCTCAAAACATTACATATACAATTGTAAGAGTTAAGACATTTTCTTTTGATTTTCTAAATATGCAATATTGCTTTACCCCTGACCAGTAATATGTTGATTTATCTGTTTCTTTGTTTATTACATTTACATATAATGGAAATCATGTATGTGTACAAATCCGAATAAAATACAAATAAGAAAAAAAAATCTTACTTCTGTAAATCTACTTTGTATTTACAGTGATATGAGTGATATCTGTGTACTTAAAAATATTGACACAAAATATTTTATAAATGCTTCCCATTTTTAAATATTGTCCTCCTTACTTTTAGAAATCATATAACTATTCAGATGTAAATGAACCAAAAGCAATAGCCTATTTAGTGCAGCATATCATTAGAGTGCTATGTAACAGCAGAAACAATTGCCGTTAATCAAGCTTCAGATAATTAGCATTAAATTCGTCCTACAATTATGTGAGGGATATTTTAACTCCATGCCATTAGGTACTCATAGTAATTTGAAGATGTTCCATAAAATGACTAAATACCTCGGATTCAAGTAATTTAAAAATGAAAAAAAAATTAGCAATTTCTAATGTTAACTTTAGAGATGATAAAGGTAAAAATAAAAAAAAACTGTATGTAATTATCCAATTGTTTTACATTTATGAGTTATGTGCTGTATGTGTGCTATTAAAGGGACACTCCAGGCACCAAAATATATTTTATGCATGTTTTGCGTTTAAAGAATAATTGCCTAAGGGAACCAAAAGGTGTTGGAAATACACTTACAGAGATAGAGCATATATAGGATAATAAATCCAAGAATTGAATATAACAATAACTATCTGGTTATTGGGACATTTGAGTTTAAACAGACCTCAAAAGACAAATACCTTCTCATAACCAGTGTCACAATTACAGGGAAACGCCTTTATTAAATGCTTGGATAGATGCGAGGGGGTATGTCTACTAAATGTATAAATAAATTATGGGGGTATAAAGTGAACCACTAAACAATGAACACAAATGGAATGAATGTACTTGAATTCAAGAGCCCTATAGAGGCTACTAATGTTGCAACATTGTATTATATCAGTTTAACATTCATTACCAATAGAGTTACAGAAATAAGCCCTAGGACTAGGCTGGATAGTGAATAAAGGCAGGGAAATAGGTAGATAACTGAATCCTACCCTTGTAATATTAAGGTACCCCTTGATTAATGCTCAAACTAGGTCAGTGGACAACTATGTATAAGGCTAACTACAGCAGGAACTCCAGATGCCTAAAACTGTGAATGCCGTAAAATAACGGTTATCCGAGTGCATTTAGAAAGGGAGTGTCCGTAAAAAAATTGCGTTCAATAATCTCCCATAACAGAGATCCTATGAGAGCATAACCATAAAACTGAAGGTCTGCCCGACCAGTCCACCAACTGCTATTAGCCTCTACGATACCTCCAGCATGATTCTAATCTAACTAAGCCCAAAACACCATTGCTATCTTCTAATAAAACCAAGCCCAATAAATCAAAATAAACCAAAATAAAGAAAGCATAAAAACGCCTGACGCGCGTTTCAGTGCCACGATAGTGCGCCTTCATCCGGGGTAAGTGTTGCTTGCCCCAGACGAACACTTGCCCAGGCACCAAAATATATTTTATGCATGTTTTGCGTTTAAAGAATAATTGCCTAAGGGAACCAAAAGGTGTTGGAATTACCCTTATAGAGATAGAGCATATATAGGATAATAAATCAAAGAATTGAAGATAACAATAACTCTCTGGTTATTGGGACATTTGAGTCTAAACAGACCTCAAAAGACAAATACCTTCGCCCGTCGGGCTCTCTTGTTTGGGGAGTAGACCTCAGGTAGAAAGGTAAAGGTAAAACTGTTAAAAAAAAATGATATGACTCTTTACAAAGGGGAAGGGGTGCCAGGGCATGCCTGGCAATATAAACACTACAGTGAGCTATAGTGGTTATGGTACTTGGAGCATTACTTTAAATTTATAGTAGATTTTATGCAAATTACATGAAAATCAAGCTCAGAGCAGGCAAAGCTAGGGAATACATTGCTAATGAGGAGAAGAATTAGAAAAAAAATTTAATCTCTCTTTTTCTCTGCATGCTTTCTCTATGCAGGTGGAAATGACAGCGCTTTTGATGATTGAGCCAAGAATAAAGAATCCAGTTGCAGGATAAAGAAATATGGATTTCTAGAGCTAATTTATTTTTCACACCTCACAAATACATATTTGTTAAAAATAGGGTCAAGGAAACATAATATTACAAATCCTGGGAAGTGACTGTTCCCCTTTAAGTCGTCTTCTCTCCAATCTCCATCTTTGTAAAGTACTTCCCTCTTGCTGGTTGTGTGTGTTCTGAATTTTACATCTCTCTTTCTGTCCCTCCCAATGTATCAATATCACAGTTGTATGTGTAATCAGGAAGCACAGCAAATGTTTCTGGGAGTTGTAGTACATAGAAAGCTAATATCCACAACACCCAGATAATTGAGCTATAAGCAGCACCATGGTTATACACATGCTACCATTCACCCCTTCCTGCTACACAATGCAACAACCAAGGGGTCAATCTCAATATAATTAGGGATTATTCTAGCCTCGGTGAGGGAATAATCTAAATTTTATTAAAGACAGGAGGCGAATATTTGCTTTACCTTCTTTACTGAAACCTCCAGCAGCAAAGAAACAGTTAACAGAACTTTTCAAAACAACCAATCAGAACAAAGCAACAGTAGTATAAAACCCCTAAGCAGGCTCTTCCACTTCCTCTTTCTTTGATGAGGTCGAGCAGGAGAGCAAGGAAACCAACGAATCCACCATGTAGCAGACACATCCAGAGAAACAATCGTCAAGCCCAGAGAGAAAACAGATTACACTGCAAGAAAACAGAAAACATTGTGAAAGTAAACTGTCAAGGCAAGATGTCATATCCATACAATATCACTTTAACATCATAATACATGATGAATAAACAAAGTCTACAGATCTTATGAAGACCTAATATGTACCTAAGCTAAAAGGCATTGACGAAACATAATTACAACACAAACATGATGAATAAAACGCACACGGACAACCATCACTGAATATTAGAAATAACCTTTATTATGTAAAACCATGCATTCACAAAACATAACAATATCCCCAATTATTTATAATAGAATAAAACCCAGATCCAGGGAGGGAACGTAAAAAAAAAGGGGGGGAAATATTCGCCTCCTGTCTTTAATAAAATTTTGATTATTCCTTCACCGAGGCTAGAATAATCCCTAATTTTATGGCAGGACAGGAGGCTTCATATTTGCAATTTTAACGCCCAAATAGTAGAACCAGAAGCAATATGAGATAGAGGACTGAAATAAAGGAGAATGGAAAAACTGATTCCCTAAACCAAGCAGCGGAGTAGAGAAAATGCAGAAGGGACCCAACGGCTTCCAAAATTGTTGAGATGACAGCACCCCGAACCAAAAGTGTCCCAGAGGAACTCAAGGTCAGTCAATGAGAGGATCCACCAAATCCAACGGGCGAGCAAAGATGCAGAGACAGTCCAAAACGGCCGTACGCAGAAATAAACAGCTGTCCATGAGTAGACGGACGAAAGAACCAGATCCTGGATCTACATGGTCGTGTACAATCTGTCAACAGAGCCATGGCCTATCCGGAGAATAGGGGTACGACACAGAGGACGAATAAAAATGAAATATGTGTGGAGCAGAAGCCGATGTACTGAACGGCAAGAAGGAAGAAGACACGTCGATACCATGACGTCAGAACGCGATGAAATACAAGATGTACTGGGGGGAAACCGTAAGCGAAAAAAACTGGCGAGAGATAGGGCTCCCGTACGGTATACTCCTCTTGGTAGACTGCAGACCAAGAGATCCTTAGCAATGCCAGAATCTTGAGAAAACGCACATGAGTCGTCCACTAGCTGACATAGGACGTGAATGGCCCCATACGATCCTACCCTGAGAGGGCAACTCAGCCAGACAATGGGGACAGCCATGATAAGGACCGCCATTGGGACCCAAACACAAGTCGTGGCAGGCTACCCCTGTGGATCCCACGTGGGACATTAAGAGACAGGGAGTCGTAGATTGCCTTCCCATGGCAAACTCCAGCAAAAAGGGGAAAGCACGCAGGACTCCTCCGAAGTGGTTTGGCCAGGCGAAACAACACTTCCAGGAATTCGGTCTGAAGCAAAACCCAAAGTATCCTGTAGGTAAACGGGATGCGTACGCCCCGAAGGAGACCAAGCTTGGAAAACTCGTCCCTCGCCTCGCTGAGTGTCCGGCAGCCAGTTGGAGAACCGCTCCATATGGCGGTTCGCACCGAATGTAATCATGCCAGTACTCGAGACCCTGGAGGGTGAGGCAACCAATCATTGGGGTCTCTCCATGGCCGTGTGAAGCCGTCCGCCACACGAGTGTCTCGTCCCGCATACATTCTGTCACAAATGACGAATACTTGTCCAGAAGCTATAGATAGTGATCCTATGTGAGATCCGACTGCAGTCCGTAGTGGGCAACCGGTGAGAAGTCCATGCCGGAAGGTAGCGAGCAACACTGTGAATGTTGAACAAACCTGCAGGTAGTTCCATGCAGTTGGCGTAAAGGAGTCCCTCCTCCGGAGTCATCAACTAAGTCTTAGATGAGCTTCGTCCGAAGGTCACATGATTTGGTCATACCAGGCCAAAGACCCGAGAAAGCGCCATGTTGGGCGGCTGATAGTACCGGATCCTGGAGGTATGGCTTCCATGGCGAATAGGCACCGGTCAATTAACCGGGTTGGGCCCCTAAGTGTAACCCGCAGGTTGCGGAGCATATACCTGGTATTTTCCTTGAAGACGGACATATTGGTCCTCGGGAGGCGGAGCACCGCCTGGACCGAATATTCCATGAAAGACCTGAAACTGGGTTGACTTGGAGTGAGTCAGATTCAATATGTCCATGTTGATGGCAAAATCCATGCGGGTTTCTCTCATGTGCATTTGAGGGAGAGAACCAATCGTCAATGCCGAGCCTGCTCTCAGAGGGGATGAGTGCTCTCCGTCTCAAAATGTGTCAACAGACGACATGCACTGGGAGCATGTAGCGTGGGGATGGGGCGGGAGTCCACTCCACCGCACCCTTTGCCCAGCAGGGCAACTGTGGAATGAGTCGGAATGGATGCCTCTTTTGGTCATGCGTATCGCTCATGGAACGGTCCAAGGTTCCGCAACCTTGATCTGGAGTCCGGGCACGGTCCGAGAGACCTCTGGGGCTAGTTAAGGGGGAACCCTATGAATAGAGACGTGTCAGCTCAATTTGTACACGAGGGTAACTCCAGACAGCAGACCCAGCACTTGGATGCTAAATCCATCAGTTTGATGTCCAGCTTGGACAGGGGCCGTTTTGCGGTTCTCAGGGGTAGAAACCAACTAGGCGATACCTATAAGTCATATCGGTCCATTCCCAGTGGTAATTTAGTCTTCTCCGCTTTCCAAGCGGTAACGCGCCGTTCGTCCCGAGGAAACATCTGTGTCCGCGTGTCACCGACATCCACTGGTTAGTCCCAGATAGAGTGCAAACCCCGTGTCAGGTGTTTGCGGTGTCCTTTCCGGACTCCGTCATGAAGACTGATCCTCTTGATGAATCCATCCGTTAGCCAACGAGTACCAGGGGTGCTTGGTGTAGCGTCTAGGATGGCCGGTGGAGTGTCCCCGTAGGGTACCGATGGTTTCTGGCAGTGAGGTCAGCGGGGCGACAAGAGGACAGGCCAAGTGACCTTCTGGGTACGGGAGATTTGTCCTTCAGCCGTGATTGCACAACTGCCATAGAGGTAACACTGTCGGAATGATACCTGGTGCGGCCAGCTGGGGGTCACCCAGTGTGCAAGAGGGGGTCACCCAACAAGCACAAGCATACCATGCAGTATAGGCCAGCAGGGGAGGGGGTCACCCTCAGTCTGAACATAATCGGACACTGTAGGTACAGTGGTGCGGCCAGCTGGGGGTCACCCAGCGTGCAAGAGGGGGTCACCCAACAAGCACAAGCATACCATGCAGTATAGGCCAGCAGGGGAGGGGGTCACCCTCAGTCTGAACATAATCGGACACTGTAGGTACAGTGGTGCGGCCAGCTGGGGGTCACCCAGCGTGCAAGAGGGGGTCACCCAACAAGCACAAGCATACCATGCAGTATAGGCCAGCAGGGGAAGGGGTCACCCTCAGTCTGAACATAATCGGACACTGTAGGTACAGTAGTGCCGAAGTGGTTAGCCGTATAATAAAGTAACCAGACATTGCCGGTCCAGCAGTGTAGACGGCAGGAAGGGGTCACCCTCATATAACCAGAACCGGGCATTGCAGATCCAGCAGTGCTGTAGGTAAGAGGGGGTCACCCTCAGTGTGGTATCATAGAGGTCTGTACACCCAGCAGTGTAGTCAGCGAGAGGGGGTCACCCTCATTATGGTTATAACGGGACCCTGTAGGTCCAGCAGAGTAGTCCACAGGAGGGGGTCACCCTCAGTATCTGCGTATTGCAGGGCACTGTAAGAACAGAAGCTCAATCAGTGGGAGGGGTACCCTCTTTTACGGGAATACCCGGACGCTGCAGGTCCAGCAGTGCAGACTGCAGGAGGGGTACCCCCTCGGTATGATAATAGCAGGACATTGCCAGAGCATTAGTATAGAAAGCAGGAGGGGGTCACCCTCAGCATTAATCTTACAGGATGCTGTAGAGCCAGCAGGGTACTCATAGGTAGCCATGTTGCCAGAGGGAGGGGGTCACCCAGCCCACAATGGTGTCACACGTCCATTATTATGGTCCAGTAGCAGGTAGAGCCCCAGAAATATGGATGGGGTGGGTTCACCCCCCAGTAATAACAGGTCTAAATGTGGGGCCAGTAGCCCCGCTGAGGGGTAGGAGGGTCCATATAGCGAGAAGCTGACTCACAGACCACTCAGGTATTATATTAGGATACACTTTTGAAGTGTATGTGTAGTGGAAAATTTAAGTCCCTTGCAGGAAGGGCAGCAAATCCTAGGCAGGGGAGCTAGGTGCTGAAAAACAGGCCATTTAATTTTTATGAGAAAAAGACTGAACCTTAGAGAAAGACTTGATTAGCATATAACACATGTGGCATATTCTTGTTAAACAAAGGATTTTTATTTGAGCAGTAACATGTCCCTTTAAATCTGAGATTCACATGTAATAGTAAAAAAGTGTGACAAGTCTACTGCTAAGATAGAGAACCTAGTCACATTGCATCAGACATAGTAAGCTGCAGTTGTGAGCGTGCCTGGGACAGATCCTGCTATCCAGGATCTGTTACATATGCAGCATGTGAGACAGGCACAGTAAGTAGAGGGATAGCTGAAAAACTGGGCTATCTCCCCTGATATAGGGAGAGGGGAGGGTGGCCACATGGCCAGCAGGCCAGTTCTTGGGTGAGACCTGGCTGTTCGCAACGCACAAAGCCCATGTGGCTCTGAAAAATGGCCGCCGCGGCTCCAAAAACAGAGCGCGGCCTACCGCGTGGTGATCGTGCGGCACTGCAAGCGGCCAGGGGCCACGGGGAGCAGTTGAGGAATAAGGGAGAAGGGTATGGGCGACAGAGCCCAGCAGGGGAACCCGGGGAGGGGAGGGGGAACAGATTACAGGCAGAGCCAAAGCATCATAGCAGGGGCACCCATTGCCCATACAGCAGAGTGAGAAAACAGAATAAAGTAACCCAGAATAACAATAAATCAATGAGCAGTATACAGAATCTATCAGATAAATAGCCTAAATACAGCAACAGATGTTAACAAGTGATACAGCAGCTACATAGCATGAAGTGGTATAGGAAATAACACAAAATAAACTGCCTAGCTAAAAACAGCAATAGACTGCCTAGATAAACCCAGCAATAGACTGCCTAGCTAAACACAGCAATAGACTGCCTAGCTAAATCCAGCAAGAACCCTGCCTAAATAAAACCAGCAATTAAGCTGCCTAAACAAATCTAGCAAATAGACTGATAAAATAGACTGATTAAATAAACAAGCAGCATGTAGGATAAAACAACAACCAAGAGCAGAGACAACTCTGAGTTGGTGAGTGCTCACCTGGAGGCAGCAGCAAAGAAAGAGGACGTGGAAGAGCCTGCTTAGGGGTTTTATACTACTGTTGCTTTGTTCTGATTGGTTGTTTTGAAAAGTTCTGTTAACTGTTTCTTTGCTTCTGGAGGTTTCAGTAAAGAAGGTAGAGCAAATATGAAGCCTCCTGTCCTGCCATAAAATTGTTAGATATTGCCGATGATGATGAGCTATTAACAAAGTTGACATGATCACAGTGTCACCAATCCAATATTCTCAACAATACTTCTGACATTTTTATTGAAGTAGAATTAAAAAATCTTTAATTAAGTATCCATCCACTTTAGCCAAACTCATGCCTTCAAAACCTGCCCCCAACTTAAAGGGTCAGCTAGGATTGGTTAATTCACTTAAGACACAGCAACTGTTCCCCTCTGTGACTGACGTCATCCAATGCTGTGTTCCACCTAGGAAAACGGCATAGAGATAGGGACTGCTGGGCCTGAGACTCCAGGCAGCGCTGGTGACAGTGCACACCACACATTACTATAAACCACACAAGTTGTTCTGGTGAGCAGTGAGAGTGTCAAGTGACACCAAACTTATGCAAACAATTCCTGGTTGGTTAAGTAGTGGAATGCCATCCAGGAAGACATTTTGAATAGACAGAGTGTTGCATGATAACAGAAGAGATTAGATAAAACGAGACGAAGAGGGATTCACTGCGCAGAGCATTATGACTGACACAAACTGCTCTGCGCAGTAAATTTCACAGTGCATTGTGCAGAGCACGGTGTCACTCAGTATATAGCAGTGGATGCTCATCCATAGGTTTTTGCTGTATTAAAAAAAAATTAAGTTATATAATTTTTTTGTAAGATTTATGGCCATTTGCTCACAATTCTGATTAAATCCTACGAGAAGTTTTGCGAATCACCGCCTCTGTCTGTCTGAAGGCCACCTGTTCTTCCAAATGTATCTGTCATGGCAACTACATGGCTTGCTCCTGTGCTCCAGTGCGGCTGGTTCATATACTGGAGGTGCTGCTCCCGTCTCCTCCCTCTTTGATGGTCTCTAGTCCATCATATTTACTGACCCCAGTTGTTTACATGAAAACAAGAGTATAACGCACACACTAAAGAAGGGGAATACTTTCTGCAGATACTCCAGAAAGGGAGAAGATAAATATCCAGGCACACCTGAGGTTTCTTCTAAAAGGCTGTCTTTTATCAGAAACAAAAGAGTGGAGACAACTTTTCGTCTTCTCTCTTAGTCTTTATCAAGTCTAACTAAAGCATTGTAAACACCCTAATAAATACCATCCCAAATAACTATTAAGAGTAAAGTGATAATCAAAGTGAAAACATATGTGACAATGAATCGAAGAACACACATGTATTGTGGAAATAATCAGTGTACAGAACAATGAAAGATCACCCTAAACAACTTAGTCTTATCACATTTAGAAGTAATTCAAATTCAACCACATAGAGATTGGATTGTGGAAATTTATTTTGCAAATAAAAATATAATACAATCACATCACTCAGCTATCAAAAAACAAAAAAGAAAAGAAATAAAGGGGGGGCATAAGAGCCAAAGAGCATTGTAAATGTGATAAGACTATGTTACTTGAGGATGACCTTTTATTGTTCTGTACACTGATTATTTCCACAATGCATGTGTGTGTTCTTCAATTCATTGTCACATATGTTTTCACTTTGATTATCACTTTACTCTTAATTGTTATTTGGGATGGTATTTATTTGGGTGTTTACTCTGCTTTAGTTAGATATCTGGCTTGTCTTACCATTTATATACTCTCTGTCTCCTGACCTAGGCCTGTTCTGTACTATTCTATATTATTGACATTAAACCCAGCTATTCTAAGATCCAGTAATACCCTTTTGTATTCAGATTATTTTATTTGTTAACTTAAATTCTGCATGTCGGGTCTTATTTATATCCCAGCATTACAGAAGTGCAATGGACATGTGAAGCTAAGGTTAAGGAACTTGATCACCATATGGATCAGTTCGCTCAGAACTTATTGGCATTTACTTCCCACATCCACCTGGAGTCACTTTCTGCCCCGCATGCACATCAGCAATCTGTGACTGCTTATTCTCGTCACAAATAGTTCCTTGGTATCTGCTTTTGTAACTGCGGCTGGTTCCCTTATTTACCACTATAATGTCTTAAAGCATAGAACTTAGCAGGGCTAACCATACAGATATCTTAGCCATAATTTTATATAGTTAGTAAGAGATCCTCTTTTTAACATATATAAATAATTGAGAATACAATATATAATAAGGATTGTCTTGGAAGCAATAAAGTTTGTCTTTTAGATATTTATTATTTAAAAATATAAATATAGACATATAAAATCCATTACAATAATTTATAGCAGAGTTTATGTGTCAGGATTACAGTATGATCCAGCATGTAGAACTGTGTAACACAGGAGACTAATAGTTAACGTATACCGGAACTTAGAATGGCCGGACTCACGTACCAAAGAATAGTCAGGAATAGCCGAGGTCAGGGGACACAGAAAGGGACACAACGATAAAGGAAAGCCAGAGGCCAGGGATACAAGAAAACAGGGAAGTCAAAATCCATGCCAAAGTCAAGTAACCAGAATAACTAGAATAAGGAATGCGCTCTCGGACAACCACTAGGGAAACCACAACAGGGCAATGAGGGAAGGTATTTTTAGGTTTAAATACCTGCTTTACTATTCTGAATGGCTGAAATTGCTCTTTGACCCCAAAACGTATGCGTGCGGCACATGAGTGATGTCACGTGCATGCCGACGTCGATCACGTGAGAGGACGTGGCGGTATATTTTGCCAGGGATCCGCGGTGGCCGGTGTCCATTAACATGCCGCTAGAGTCAGTCATGCAGACGCACGGCCACTGGGTGCAGAGACTGCAAGGTGAGGAAGAATATGTTACAATAAGATTAAACTAAATGCTTGCAAATATCATTAATAGATAAACATACTCTCCTGAACATGTCATCATGTCAGCCTCTCTGTCATTTTAAGATGGAGCAGCGTCTGTCTCCAAATCTCTCCTCTCTCTGTGCCTTAACATTTTTAGGGTTACCGTAGTTTATATATGAAAAGTAACTTCTATTACTTTTATTAATTTTAGGACCTCCCTTAACTTGGCAAAAATACAAGGCCATAACTAAAGGGTGTACGCATCATGGAAAATTCCCTGACTTAGGTCAAGATGGCATCTAAAGGTCTGAACATCTTTATCTACTTAGGGTTACCGCAGTATATTATGTACTGAAAGAGTCGTAGCATAGCCTTAAAGGGACACTATAGTCACCTGAACAACTTCAGCTTAATGAGGTTGTTCAGGTGAGAACTATAGCTCCCTGCAGCCTTTCTCATGTAAACACTGTATTTTCTCAGAAAATATAGTGTTTACATTGAAAGCTCCAGTTGAAGTCACTCAGAGTGAACCAGAGGGACTTCGTGTCATGGTTCTCGCTGCAGCAAACAGACGGCCAGACGTGGTCACCCATGGAGTTCCCAACAAGGGACTTAAAGCGGGGAACTTCGCAGTCCTGGTTCTGCTTCCTTCCTCTGAGCCACAGCAGCTTTTGTATTTCTATGTCATTCTGGTCCTGTTCATCCTGGCATGTCTATTTCTCTTGGGGCTGTACCTTGACTTTGGCTGTGCTTCACCTGACCCTGATCAGACATTAGCAGGGTATTTCAACTCAGCCTCGCCCTGTGATCAGCATCAAGTCTTTGATCCTGTTGTGTGCTTTGTACAAGTGTTCCTGTTTGAGCTGCTACTTGTTATTGACCCCGGCTTCTGACTACGTTTACTCTGACCTCTGGCATCCCTTGACTTCGGCTACTCCTCGTTGTTCCTGTCTTCTGGCATCCTTTGACCTCGGCTATCCTTTGACGATCCTGCTGTTTGAGTCCTTGCCTGTCCTGCGACTTGGTACTTCATCCTGCACAGCCCCCGTGCACAGACCCACAGGCCGGGTGAATTCTTACCTGACCACCTTGGCCTGTGGCTATCTGCAAGGGTGAGCAACATATCTGCGCTACAGACTCCCAACCCAGGTAAAACCCTGACACTTCGGAGTTGATGGAGGCATAATATGCCTCCATCCACTCAGATCTTCTGTCAGCAGAGCACAGGGCAGCACTGTGCACAACATCCTGTGATTCAGTATCTCCTCCCTCTGCATGCAGACACTGAACTTTCCTCATAGAGATTCATTGATTCAATTCATCTCTATGAGGAGATGCAGATTGGCCAGGGCTGTGTTTGAATCATGCTAACTCTGCCCCTGATCTGCATCTTTGTCAGTCTCAGCCAATCCTATGAGGAAGCACTGTGATTGGATCAGGCTACCACATGTCAGCAGACTGCTTGTTTTTCTGAGTCTAACAGCATGCAGATTTAGAGCTTCAAGCTTGAATACAGTAAGTTTTTTTAACTATATTTATGGAGGCATGAGGGGCCCAGGGGGCTAGATGATTGTGTTAACACTATAGGATCAGGAATACATGTTTGTGTTCCTGACCCTATAGTGATCCTTTAAAGCTTGTTTATCCATTATTGTTATTGCATTTTGTCTGGGACAAAATGGCGTAAACATATTATGCACTGAAGGTAAGTAAGAGGTTATTGTTTAAATAAACATGTATGAAAATCAATATGTTCCATTTCTAACACCTTGTCAGTTTGCAATATCTCTTAAAGATAAAGCACACAGTTTGAGAAATACAATATTTGCATTTGCCCATAACACTTTTACTGAAGGTCTTTCTTGATACACTACTAGATGAGACTCCAGCTATAAAATAACCTAAAAGTCTAGAAGATTATATATCAACGTGTGACGTGTTTGGGAGGAGATACACATTGCACAAGCACCACCCGTAGTGGATGCATGTTTGAAAGCCGTCTCCAGGCATTACGTCATTGGGCAACTGCGCCCATACTTGGACGCACTGGAAAGGGTGCAAACTTCCCTTATTTTGAGAGGACATCACCAAGAAGATTAGAATCTCCTGTGGAAGTTCTAATTACCTGGGATGAAATGTGTAGAGTTGGTACTGTGACTGCCATTTTTGGTCTCTACCACCAAGGAGCAATTGAAGGTGAAAATTCATTTTTTCTGACTTCACTCCATGCACTTTATACAGCAGATAGTAAACAGTAGACAGTGAACGGTGGATGATATCTACTCCAGCTTTTTGGTGGACTGAGCCCTAGTGGCAAGGCCTTTATGCATTGGTTGTGCATTACTTTCTGTGAGTGTATTTTCACTGTTTTTATATGTATTAATAAATACTGTATTACACTATGTATTCTCTCTCTGCTTGTATCCTTGTATGAGGTCATACAAGGATTGGAACATCTTTCGTAAACAAAATCATTGTCAATGTGATAGCTCAATTGTTTCTTCACAGTTGATTTTGTACTTTTGGCATGTCCTGCATCACGCCAAGATCACAGAGAGCCGCCCTCCCTCCCCAACAGCAGAGCAAGGGCACATCATTCGATTGCTACAGTCCCTTGCCCTGTACTCAGGGTCAAGTGGGGGGAGGATAGTGTGGGGGTGGAGCTGAAGGCAGCAAGGCGTGGATCCAGAAGCTTGGGACACACGAAGAGCCAATATGAAATGAAGGCAAGAGGGGGACTTCATAGTGTGTGTTTTAAAGAATGTTTGTCAGCCTGCCTTTAGTCAGTATGTGTGTGTCTGCTTGGGTCAGTGTGTGTGTCTGCTTGAGTCAGTGTGTGTGTCTGCTTGGGTCTGTTTGTGTATTTGCATGGGTCAATGTGTGTGTCTTCATGGGACAGTGTGTGTGTTTGTCTGCTTGGGTCAGTGTGTGTTTGTCTGCTTGGGTCAGTGTGTGTGTGTCTGCATGGGTCAGTGTGTATATGTGTGTGTCAGTCTGCATCAGTCAGTGTGTATCTATATGGGCCAATGTGTGTGTCAGTCTACATGAGTCAGTATGTGTCTACTTTGATAAGTGTGTGTGTGCTTGGGTGTGTGTGTGCTTGGGTGTGTGTGTGTGCTTGGGTGTGTGTGTGTATGTCTTCTTGGGGCAGTGTGTGTATGTCTGGATGGGGCAGCGTGTGTATGTCTGCTTGGGGCAGCGTGTGTGCGTGTCTCCATGGGTCTGTGTGTCTGTGTGTGTCTTCATGGGTCAGTGTGTGTGTCTGCTTGGGCCAGTGTGAATTTGTGTGTGCATTGGTCACGGAATGTGATTGAGTGTGAGTGAGTGAATGAGTGTGTGCGTGCAGGGCCGGATTAACATAGGGGCTGATGGAGCTGCAGCTCCAGGCCCAGGCCCATGGAATAGGCCCATTTAAAAAAAAAAAAAATTTTTTTTTTTTTTACACACTACTCTTAGGTTTGCCACCTGACTGGTATTTTAATGGCACAGACGGTATTTGGGCTGCCTGGCCCTGCCGGTATTGCAGTAATACCAGCAATACAAATGCAGGTAATTTTCTCAGAATAAATGGAAATTACTCTGCAATACCAGCACTGGCCAGTAGGGGTCACTGTGTGTGGAGAGAGGCAGGGATAGGAAGTTACAGAATATCCCTGCCTCTCTCTACTACTCACTGATCCGTGGGGGAGCAGCTACACAGCACAGAGAGTCCAGACAGCAGCTCTCAGCCTGCAGCGACAGACTACAGCTCAGGGAAGTGAGGGATGGGGGGAAAGGCAGCAGGGACACATGGGGACACTGAGACACTAGGGGACACTAGGGGACACAGACACTAGGGGACACTGAGACACTAGGGGACACATGGGGACACAGACACTAGGGGACACTGAAACACTAGGGGACACATGGGGACACAGACACTAGGGGACACATGGGGACACAGACACTAGGGGACACAGACACTAGGGGACACATGGGGACATTGAGACACTAGGGGACTTATGGGGACACCTAGACACTAGGGGACACAGACACTAGGGGACACATGATGACACATACACTAGGGGACACTGAGACACTAGGACACAGACACTGGGAGACCTGGGAACACTGAGACACTTAGGGACACTGGAAAACATGGGGACACTGAGACACTAGGGGACACTGAGACACTTGGGGACACAGACACTAGGGGACACCTGGTGACACTGTCACTAGGGGACACTGAGACACTAGGACACATGGGGACACAGACACTGGGAGACCTGGGGACACTGAGACACTAGGGCACACTGAGACACATGGGGATGCTGAGACACATGGAGACGCTGTGAGACATAGGGACATTGGGAGACATTGGGACACGGAGACATTATGTCCCCCAGCCAGTGTCCCTAGTGTCTCAGTGTCCCCAAGTCTCCCAGTGTCTGTGTCCCATGTCTCTCAGTGTGCCTATTGTCCCCATGTGTCCCAGTGTCCCCATGTCTATGTCCACAACTGTCCCCATGTCTCCCCAAGTGTCTGTCTCCCAGCCAGTATCCCCTAGTCTCCCAGTGTCCCCTAGTCTCCCAGTGTCTGTGTCCCTAGTGTCTTAGTGTCCCCAAATGTTTCAGTGTCTCCATGTCTCCCAGTGTGTTCCTAGTGTCTCAGTGTGCCTGGTGTCCCCATGTCTCCCAGTGTCCCTATATGTCCCAGTGTCCACATGTCTATGTCCACAACTGTCCCCATGTCTCCCAGTGACCCCAAGTGTCTGTCTCCCAGCCAGTGTCCCCTAGTCTCCCAGTGTCCCCTAGTCTCCCAGTGTCTGTGTTCCCATGTCTTTGTCCCTAGTGTCTTAGTGTCCCCAAATGTTTCAGTGTCCCCATGTCTCCCAGTGTCTGTGTCCCTAGTGTCTCAGTGTCCCCATTTCTCCCAGTTTCCCTAAATGTCTCAGTGTCCCCGGGTCTCTCAGTGTCCCCGGTATCCTTGTGACATGGGGACACACTGAGACATTGGGACACTGAGAGAAATGGGGACACAGACACTGGGAGACTAGGGGACTGGGCGACATGGGGACACTGACACTGTGATACATAGGGACACTGAGACACTGGGTGACTTGCAAGACTGAGACACAGGGAGAAATCCATCTATACAGCAGAATCAAACTGTGAGTAGTTTGGTGATTTTACAGAATTTTCTCTGATGTCATTCCTTGTGATTTACATCATGTGATGTCACGCATAACTAATTAATTATACAAATGATTAAGGCTGTTTTTTTTTCCAAGAAAGGTGGCAACCTTAACTACTCTTCACATACTCTTGCTTAAAGGAGCACTGTAGGGTCAGGAACACAATCATGTATTTCTGACCCTATTATGTTAAAACCACCACCCTGGCCCCTTCTTGCCTCCCTAAATATAGTAAAATATTACTTGTATTCAATTCTGCAGCTGCTGGCTCAGAAGTGGTGGTCTGAGCAAATTACAATACTTCCCCATAGGATTGGCTGAGACTGTCAACTAGGCAGATCAGGGGCAGAGCCAGCACAAGTCCAACATAGCCCTGGCCAATCAGAATCTCCTTATAAAGATAAATTGAATCAATGCATCTCTATGAGGAAAGTTCAGTATCTGCATGCAGAGGGTGGAGACACTGAATGGCAGTGCTGCACACTAGGCAGTACTGCCCCAGGAAGCACCTCTAGCAGCCATCTAAGGAGCAGCCAGTGGAGTTATTTTCTCTGAGAAGACAGTGTTTACTGCAAAAAGCCTGAATGGAATGATTCTACTTACCAGAACAAATACAATAAGCTGTAGTTGTTCTGGTGACTATAGTGTCCCTTTAAGTTTGGAAGCTTAACCCCTTAAGGACGGAGCCAAATGTACACATTGTGAACAAAACAAAATGTAAACAAAACCTGGCATTTGCGCTACATGTCTGTCCAACCGTAATACACCTCTTTCACAGTAAATGCACCCACCCTTATTATATATCATTTTATTCAGGGGAAACAGGGCTTTCATTTAATATCAAATATTTAGCTATGAAACATAATTTAATATGAAAAAAATGGGAGAAAATACGATTTTTTTTTATTTTTTTTAGTTCTAAATTGCATTTTAAAGGTCAGTGTCATAATACTGTTTGATTTTACTGCAATAAAATACACATATTTGTATTTAGTAAAGTCTCACGTGTAAGACAGTACCCCTATGTACAGGTTTTATGGCGTTTTGGGAAGTTACAGGGTCAAATATAGCACGTTACATTTGAAATTGAAATTCGCCAGATTGGTTACGTTGCCTTTGAGACTGTATAGTAGCCGGGAATGAAATTTACACCCATAATGGCATACCATTTGCAATAGTAGACAACCCAAGGTATTGCAAATGGGGTATGTCCAGTCTTTTTTAGTAGCCATTTGGTCACAAACACTGGCCAAAGTTAGCGTTAGTATTTGTTTGTGTGTGAAAAATGCAAAAAACGCCAATTTTGGCCAGTGTTTGTGACTAAGTGGCTACTAAAAAGACTGGACATACCCCGTTTGCAATACCTTGGGTTGTCTACTATTGCAAATGTTATGCCATCATAGGGGTAATTTTCATTCTTGGGCTACCATAGGGTCTCAAAGGCACCGTAACCAATCTGGCGAATTTTAATGTGAAAAAAATGAAACGCAAGCCTTAAATGTGACGCTGTAACTTTTGAAAATACCATAAAACCTGTACATGAGGGGTACTGTTGTACTCGGGAGACTTCGCTGAACACAAATATTTGTGTTTTAAAACAGTAAAAAGTATCACAGCAATAATATTGTCCGTGTAATGCTGTTTGTGCGTGAAAAATGCAAAAAACTTCACTTTTACTGGCGATATCATCGTTGTAATACATTTACTGTTTTGAAACACTAATATTTGTGTTCAGCGAAGTCTCCCGAGTAGAACAGTACCCCCCATGTACAGGTTTTATGGTGTCTTGGAAAGTTATAGGGTTAAATATAGTGCTAACAAATTAAATTCCCTTTACTTTCGGCATGGGTTGTCAGGCAGGTCCCGCTAATTGTAATTAATTAAGATACCTAATTATGTAAAATATTACATAAATAAATATGTAGAATTAATATATGTATATATATACGTATGTGAATCTATATGTGTATATATATATAATTTTTTAAAAATATTTTTATTTATATATAGGTATATATATAGTGATATATACGTATATATTTAGGTATATAGATATATTATTTTGTTCTACGTGTATTTTGATATATATATATATATATATTAATTTCACAAAACAGTTAGAACGAAATAACACACATCTATATATTTTTAATTATTTATTTTTAATTATTTTTTTAATTTTATTTTTTAACGTATTTACATTTTTATTTTTTTTATATTATATATAAATATATATATAACAATAATTATATATATATTTAATCCATATCAGTCTAAGTGTAATTTGATATTAATATATATATATATATATAATTATATATATATTAATAGTAAAATACACCTAGACGGTGTATGTGTGTGTATGTATATGTGTATATATATACTTAGATCATATATAATATATACATATGATCTAAGTATATATAATTATTTTTTTTTACACCATTAACTTATTTTTATTTTATTTTCAGCCAGCAGGGGGACCACCTGTAATTACAGGCAGCCCCCCTGCCGGCAATACAGAAGCCAGCTATACCCGGCCATGTGATTGTGGGGTCCTGCTAGGACCCCACTCTCACATGGCCGGGGGGCTTCAACGAGGACGGATGTGCCGCGGGGGCTCCCTGGGAGTCCCCCCCACCGCGATCGCCGGCGTGGGACCGCCGGCGACCGGGTAAGTTAACAAAAACCGGAGGGCGTACAATTACGCCCGGCGGCGTTTAGAGCCGCCTATTAGAGGGCGTAATTGTACGTCCTGCGGTTTTAAGGGGTTAAGAGGGATGTATGGGAACAAAACTTGTGTGCACTTGCTGACATTAAAGTTAGTTTAGGTAATGCAGACGTTGGTCTCTCTAACACTGTGGCATGTCCCCTTTCTTCTACACTCACTACAGACATCTTTTCTCTGTCTCAGACTATATACCAGGAACTTCTGCCTGCTAGTAAGAAGGTAAAGAGACAAGTGGACCAGCGAGTGCTAGGGGACAGTCCTTAGAAAGAATGGAGTGAGCGCATCATTAGACGCATTTATGTCAAGCTCAAAGTGCTGCCTGCATAGTATGCCCTTAGTTGGACAGCCTGCAGGATTGGCAGGCAGCCTGACATGCATTCATGCCAGGCTGACCTTCCAATTCTTTGGACAAAGATGCCCTTTTTTGGGCATGTTCACCCCTTTTGGCAGGTCTTGTCACGTGATTCGCGCCAGTGGCACACCCTTTTATCCCGCCCATTAACTTCCTGCATTACTGGACACTGCTGTTAGGGGTTATGGATTTACTTGAAAGATGAAAACATAAATTATAGAGAGATTAGCATAGGGTATGTGTTTTCTTATAGCTGCATCCTATGAGTTTCCCTCCAGCACCATCTCCATCAGATACATGACGCTTGGGAGGTATGATTGTTTTAGTGTTTTTGGTCAATAAGATTCTGTAATTAGGCCCATCATAATTGTCAGCACCAGGCCCACTGTGCTCTTAATCCGGCCCTGTGTGCGTGAGTGTGTGTTTGTATGTATCAGTGATTGCATTTGGGAAGAAAGGACCATTTTAATAAAAAAATAATAATAATAATTTTGAAGGAACACTATAGTGTTAGGAATATAAACCTGTATCCAAATACTATAGTGTCTCTGTCCCTAGATTGATTTTTTAACTATAAAAATGATTTTGTAAAAAGGTGGGGGGAGGGAAGGGGGGAGTTTACTTACATTTATTTATGTTTTTCAAGCACCAAGACTCCCTCTGCACTGCTTGCCTCTTTTTTTTTGTGCAATGTCACTGAAGGGGCAAGGCTGGTCCAATCTAATGTTCCTCATACAGGAGCATTGGGGAAATGATGCGCATAAGTGGCAAGCACTATGGACTTCTAACGCTACACATAGTTAAACATGGCATTGTAGTGGAGGCACCATAGTCAGTGTGACAACTATTAGATTCGTGTTTAACCCTTCAAGGTAAGGCAATGTTTTATCTTGTGCAGTTAAACCTACAGGACACTGTGGAGCGAATGGGGCGGCAATATTATTTTGGCCTAGGGCGGCACAAATCCTTGCACCAGCCCTGTATACACATAACTAGCTTTGCAGGGTTAAGGGACCTGGTACAGTGCACCCAGACCACTTCAGTGAGCTGAAGTGGTCTGGGTGCCTCTAGTGTCTCTTTAAGGGATTAGGGAGAAATTCTAGCGAGTGGCAGCACTGAAAGCAATCCAAAGATTCATAGGATTCACAAGATATTATTGTAGATTTACAACAAGTTTTTCATTAGTCATTTCACCTATAATCAGTCTCACACGTGGGAACAGATACCAATATCTGGTCCCAAGAGGCTATTGCCTCATTTAAACAATTAAAAAAAAAATTTTTTTGCCGTTGCTTTGGTTCTAACACACCTGGTTCCGTACAAACCTTTTGTATTGGAGGTTGAAACCTCAGAGACAGGAGTAGGGGACACATGATACCAATCTTCGTCCAGGTGGATTTATTTTCAAAAGGTTGTCTGCTGCAGAAGTCAACTATAATAGAGACAAAAGGGGAAATGGGGGTGTCATGCCAAAAGCATGAGTTGGTGTTTGATGTGTGTTGAGATATGTTGAAAGTTGTTTTTTTGTAAACCTTGGGATGCCGTTTATTGTGGTCTTTGATCTGGCACCAGGCTTAGACCATAAAACATCTAGATAGCCATCACCAGAGCTGGACACAAGGAATTGCATAGAGTGGGCAATAAACTGCCAGACCAACCCCCTCTGATCCCCCCCCCCAGGGGTCTGCCCACTGAGAAACAACTAAGTTTGATATATAATGAGGGTGCCAGACTATCCAGTTGAGTTATTCATTTTTCTTTTGTCAGCAACTTCTAGGAGACCTATACCATCTAAGACTCTCACAAGAATTCTATATGGGGTAACTACATGTAAGGAATTTCTCCTATTTTATTTTATGTACTGTTTTGCAATTTGTTATCTGTATGTCATTTATTTCTGTATTTTGTACTCGGCACTGTGAATCCTTTTTGTCAGATTAAATGTTTACTTAATCAGCTTGTGTCTCTGTTCTCTATGAGCTTCACTCTCCAGAGGAAAGCTCAGGTAAACACGTTACCAAAAGGGTTAACTATATATGTTTTATCAGTAAAAGTAGAACTGTGATACTATAATTCTCCTGTGTGTGGGGTAACCTAAGACGCCCGGGTTTAAAAGTCTTGGTGGTGGCAGTAAAGTGTGTACTAAGGGGTTAGTGTAGAAGGGATTGCAGGGGTTAATTGAGTGGTTGCTGGGACTAGCAACAAGTAACCAGGGGTCTGGTGTCATTAACCCTGTCACTTCCACACTCTCCCCACTGTCTCGGCTGGGCCTATAGCCCACGCACGTGACAGGGGGACACACCCGGAACATGCATTTTACAGGAAAGCCTTATAAAGGCTAAAACTGTATTTTTATGTGTGAGCTGTTCCTTGATCTGTATTATCTATAACTTTGGTCTCTACAGCAGCACCATTCCTGTAAAATGTAAACGCAACTCCCTTTTTGTCTTTACTATGTGAATTTGGAGTCCAGACCAGATTCCTTTTTGCCTGAGTACCTGGCCCGCCCCCCCAGCTTCAAGTGCCCCTTTGGAGGTGACCACAGGAAAGTATAAATTTGAGGAATGTATGGATAGTAATGTCACTTTAATTATAATTTTCATTTGGTATAGAGCAGATATATGTTATGCATTGTGAATATATAAAAAGCCCCATCACTTTGTTTAGATTTGACACACTTTGAATTGTGTTTTTTATCACATCTGTAGAGGACTACAGCACAGAATTCAGGGAGGTGACCCCAGATACAGGTTACAATGAGATTGGTCTCATAGAACAATATTGTCTGTACTATCTGAGCGAATATATATGCAAATAGGGGTAGTTCACCGCCCTCTGTCACACAAAGAACTTAAAGGACCACTCTAGGCACCCAGACCACTTCAGCTTAATGAAGTGGTCTGGGTGCCAGGTCCTTCTAGGGTTAACCCATTTTTTCATAATTATAGCAGTTTCAGAGAAACTGCTATAATTATGAATGGGTTAAGCCTTCCCCCTAATCCTCTAGTGGCTGTCTCATTGACAGCCACTAGAGGCGCTTGCGTGCTTCTCACTGAGATTTTCACAGTGAGAGCACGCCAGCGTCCATAGGAAAGCATTATGAATGCTTTCCTATGTGACCGGCTGAATGCGCGCGCAGCTCTTGCCGCGCGTGCGCATACAGCCGACGGGGAGGAGAAGAGGAGGGTCGGAGGAGGAGAGCTCTCCGCCCAGCGCTGGAAAAAGGTAAGTTTTACCCCTTTTCCCCTTTCCAGAGCCGGGCGGGAGGGGGTCCCTGAGGGTGGGGGCACCCTCAGGGCACTATAGTGCCAGGAAAACGAGTATGTTTTCCTGGCACTATAGTGGTCCTTTAATAAACGTCTCCAAAATTTTGTAATATCACCTGCAAGCAATTAAATCAATACCTACACAATGATTTCATTCAGCAACCATGTCCAAGATTTTGCATTATCATTTGCAAGCAATTAAATCTATACCTACACACTGACTGCAGCCATATCCAAAAATTTGCATTACAATCTGCAAGCTATTAAGTAACTTAACTTCAATCATGACAGAAACTCCATGCTGATTTTTACCTAGCTTCCTCACTATCACTTTTGCAAGTATTAGTAACTATAATATGCACAGTGACTGTTTATTTCTGAATGGCTTGTAACTAATACTTTCATATTGTGCATGGCTATGAATTATTATTATTTTTTTTTTTAATTTGATAATTTCTATTGGTCAGTAAATGCATAACACAATGGCATTAAACAAAGATACATACAAGTCGTTCACATTTCTATGGATGCCGTAGCTGTGTACATATAGGACCTGCATTGCGTCTGGTTGCAGCGGTAGGCACGTATATACATTAAACAATAATCGATATTCTACGCCCTATAGACATTGTTCTGTAGTCAGCCGGCTACTTTGTCTAGTGGGGGTGGTTAATAGGTCCTTGTTGTGCTTCCTATTTCTATATTGCGTTATTTGCATGTACTGTGTCAGGGTGGAGGTCTCTCAGAGGTGGTATTCTCTTGTGCTGTGGGAGGGGTGGTTCACGCTGGAGTCTGGTCAGTGTGCGGTTTTCGTGGGGTCTTGTCTTGTGTAGTCGTGGGCGGGTTCTCTTTGGGAGCGGCTTGCGTTACGGAGCGGGTCAGGAAATCTGTCCACGTAGTATGGGCTTGTTTCAAGTGTTTTTTAGTTCCAAATTGGGTTGCAAATACTGTTTCATAGACCCAATTGAGTGAGACTTGCTGTATAAGGAGTTCCCTGGATGGGATTGCTACCTGTTTCCAATACCTTGCGATAAGTGTCGCTGCTGATATTAATACGTGGTACATGGCTGTCCATGTGGCCTTGGGAGTCTCGTCTGGGGGGATGAATAAAATGCAGAGTTCTAGGGTGAGGGTTACCTGAGTGCGTATGATATTTGATATGACATTTTGTACTTCGTGCCAAAAGGGTCTGATATTGTCACATGTCCACCAAACGTGTGTTATGGTGCCCCTTTGGTGTCCGCACCTCCAGCATTTGTCTGTGGATTGCGGCCAGATGTGGTGGACTCTGGCTGGGACTAGGTACCATCGGTACAGCAGTTTGCGCTGTAGCTCCAGATGAGTGGCACAGGAAGTTGTTGCCTTGTGTGAGGAGTAGGCCTTGTCCCATTTTTCCCTAGTTATGGTCCTTCCCAGTTCCGTATGTCAGGACTGTATATGCGTGTCTGGGTGGGTCTACCGTCTGTAGTAGTAGTCGGTAGTTTATGGATATTAATTTCTTTAGCGGTTTTCTGTGCGTGCACAGGAGTTCGAATTCAGATAGGTGCTCTCGGGTATTAGCGTTGTTGGCGCGGGGTTTATTCTGAGATAGGCATGATTTGATCTGCAGGTAAGGGAAAATCAGTCTGGAGGGGAGGTTGTATTCCCTCTGTATGTCTGGGAATGGGCGGAGTTTACCTCCTTTGTATAGCTGTCCCACTTCAGTTATCCACCCTTGTTGCCATGGTTTTTTGTCCCATGTTGGTATTAGGGTGGCCAGGCTGTCCAGCGGGGTAGCTAGAGGTACTGGGAGGAAATGGACCAGGTGGTGTCTGGAAGCGTCCCAGTGGTGCAGTATGTGCTGTGTTGTGGGTAGTAGGTGTGTGGTGTCCCGTCTATGGGACTTGGGAGTCCAGAACAGTGTTTGCAACGTTGAGGCTGCCGCCCAGTGGTTTTCTATGTGTAGCCACTGTGGTGAAGTTGGTTGTGGTCTCAGTTGCGGCACTATTGTTAGTGCCGCTGCTCTATGGTATGCGGTTATATCAGGGAGACCTAACCCTCCCTGTGTTTGGTGCCTTTGTAAGAGTTTTGTCGCTACTCTTTGCTTCTTATTACTCCATGTGAAGGCTATTAGCTGTTGCGATAGTGATTTTAGGAAGGCACTTGGAGTGGGGATTTGCAGTGTTCTGTATAGATATTGCAGTTTCGGTAATAGGGACATTTTGATGGCAGCTATGCGGCCCACCCAAGATAAGTATTTCCCCTCCCATGACTGTAGTGTGTTTTTTAAAACGTTAGCTAGGGGGATGTAGTTGGTTTTGAACAGTGTGGCGGGGTTTTTTGTCATTTTTACCCCCAGGAAGGTTAGATAGTCATCCCTCCAGTCTAGGGGGAACAAACCTTTAAGGAGAGCCATTTGCTTGTTGGGTATGTTGATCCCCATCGCTTGTGTCTTAGAAACGTTCAGTTTGTAGTAGGATAGGAGGCCATATGTTGTGATGTGTTTCATTAGGTTTGGCAGGGATATTTGGGGTTGCGTTAATGTGAGAAAGACATCATCAGCGAATATACTCAGTTTGTATTCCCGTTGGTTCAAGGGTACTCCGTGTATGGATGCATCCGCTCGTATTCTAGCGGCTAGGGGTTCTAGTGCCAGGACGTAGAGTAGTGGGGATAGGGGGCATCCCTGTCTAGACCCATTAGTGATTGTGAACTTGTCGGAACAGAATCCCGCGTTTAACACTCTTGCTGTTGGGTGGCTGTATAAGGCCTCCACCATATTAATAAAATGGCTAGGGAAGTTCATTCTCATCAGGACTATTTTCAGGAATCCCCAATTTAGTCTGTCGAAGGCCTTCTCTGCATCTAAGGACACGAGAAGGCCTCCCACGTTCGACCTCTGTATAGTGTGTATGAGGTTTAATACTTTTCGGGTATTGTCTGCCCCTTGCCTCCCTGATACGAACCCTACTTGATCGTCGTGTATCAGGGAAGGATGGTGCCTAGTCGCCTGGCGTAGACCTTTGCTAATAATTTGGCGTCTGTGTTGAGTAATGATATAGGTCTAAAGTTGGGGCAGTGAGTTGGGGGTTTACCTGGTTTCGGGAGTGTTTATAATGTGTGCTAACAGCAGCTCCTCGGGAAGCTTTTTCTCCTGGGTGGCTGAGTTGAATAGCTGTGCTAGGGGTTTTGCAAGGGTTGATTTAAATTTTTTGTAATACAGGTTTGTGAACCCGTCTGGGCCCGGGGCTTTGTTAGTTGGAAGGGGTTGTATGGCTTCCTCTACCTCTGTGATTGTGACTGGGTGCTGTAGTGTGGCTGCCTGGTCTGCGGTGAGGGTCTGTAGTGGAGTGTCTTGGAGGTAGGTTATGATTTCCTGGTCATCTGGTACGTGCAGTTGGTTAGAGTGTGCTAGGTTGTATAGTTGGCGGTAGTAGCTTGCGAATGCATTGCTAATATCTATGGGGGATACAACTTTTGTGTTGTTGGCTGTATATACATACGGTATTTTGGCGTTTGCCTCTACTTTCTTCAATCTAGTTGCTAGTATCCTACTGGCTTTGTTGCCCTGGGTTTAATGTGTGGCTTTCAGTTTGCGGAGGTTGTATCCGACTTGTTGCAGGGTGTGTGTTTTAATTTCTTTCGTTCTTTCCCCAATTCTTTGTTGTGTGTCTGCAGTCGGTTGGGTTTTGTTTTTGCATGTGAGGTCTGCCAGCTGTTTGTGCCAGGCTATCCAGTTGGCTCGTCGTGTTTTTTGTGTGTGAGAGGCCTGCTTGATGAGGAGCCCTCTGATTACAGATTTGTGTGCCTGCCATGTAGTGCTTATAGAAGTGTCTTCTGGTTTGTTCAGAGTGAAAAAGTCGTTGATGGCTTTCTTTATGTTGTCCGTAAAGGAGTTGTCTGTTAGTAGGGACTCGTTGAGTCTCCAGGGGCTCTTATGTTTATAGTCATAGCTATCTTTAAGGGTTATGGTTTAAGGAGCGTGGTCTGACCACGAGATGGTGCCTATAGAGCATTCCAGTACTTGGTCTAGATGTCGACCCTCAACATGAAACCTGTCTATTCTCGTGTATGTGTTGTGTGCGGCAGAGAAATATGTGTAGTCCTTTTCCTGTGGGTGTAGGACTCTCCACACATCGTATAGCCCCCGTTCCTCTAGTAGTTTTAGGTGGTTCATGCAGGCTGTTTGTTGTCGGGAACGTGTTGTGTGGGGGATTTGCGTCGTAGTGTCCATGCTAGGATCTAAGATATGGTTGAAATCCCCACACAGAACCAGTATACCCTCTTGGATTGGGCGGAGGAGAGACAGAATTCTGTGTAGGAAGTTCCTTTGGTTTGTGTTTGGGGCATATGCATTGGCAATCATGTATTTGTTGTTATTGATCATGCAAACTAGCATGAGGTAGCGGCCCTCAGGGTCTGTTCGCGAAGAGTGGTATTGGAATGAGACCTTGTTGCTAATCAGTATTGATACGCCCTTAGTTTTTTGTCCTGATGTGGCATGATATTGGTGTGGGAATTGTGACGGCTTGATTTTTGGTGTTGTCTTGAAATGTGTTTCTTGGAGGCACAACACATCTGGTTGTGTCTGTTTAAAGTCCCTGAGTAAGCAGTGTCGTTTATATGGGGTGTTCAGTCTAGGTGGGTTTTATCTCTTTGGGTCTGAGAGTTAGCGGAGGGTGGGTCCTCCCTTAGGCTAGTTGTAAGATACTCCAGACATATTGGTCCCCTTAGGGGGGTCTCCCTGTGGTGTTTGCAAATTAAAGTACCCTCCTCCAGAGAGGTTAGAGAGGGGGGGGGGATGGAGGGGAACCGTGCCGTGAGTGGACGGTTAACAAGAAGAACTGTAATGCAGCCCAGTTAAGGGCTATGTGGCTGTACAGTAGTATCATGTGGGAGCGTGGTACTTGAGAGTTTGAAATAACATAGGTATCCCGGCCTAGTTGTCGCTGTGACCACATACTCGGTGTGAGTGGTGTGTGACCCCGATTTAGCCCGGTGTCTCTAGGCATCTATTGGGGTTTTGTGGGTCGTTTGCGACATATCATAGCCTTTAACCTTCCATGACCTTAACAATATACAACAGAAAATAACCATAACATTAACATTTGGCACTGCTGGATCGGTTCTTCAGCCGGAGTACGTGTGTGTGTGTAAGTCAGCGGAATAGGGAGCGTTTGGGTTCCGCCACCATGGGTGCATAGTGATGTATGCCAACGTGCATGAGTGTGTGAGCAGTGTGTGGTTTGTGTGTGGGACATTACCCCATGAGTCTTACAGCGGTTGGGCTTCTTGTCTCCTGTTGAATCTCTGCACGTGGAGTTGCACCGTTCAAAGTCCATGGTTGGTGCTGTAATCCCAACTTGTTGTGTCAGCTGGAAGTCCGTATGAGGAAGAGTCCGATCAGGCAGTATCTCGTCGGGGGAGGCGGGTGTAGTGAGACAGGAGTAGAGCTTCTCCCAGTTCGGGTGGATCTCTCTCCTGCTCAGGTGCGTGCTTTCTTCCATTCAGGCTGTATTTTGGTGGGCTGTGTCTGGCTGTTTCCGTGTGGTTGCGCTTGGATTCCTCATCATTTCAGGGTTTTCCATCCCTCGTCTGGGGTGGTGATGGTGTGGATTGTCCCATTTCTGTGCACCAGTAGGCGAACCGGGTGGCCCCAGCGATATTGTACCTCTTGTTGTCGCAGGGCATCCGTGACCTATTTGAATTCCCTCCTCTTCTGCAGGGTGAGAGCGGAGAGGTCTCTATAGATTTGTATTGCTTGATATTTCTCGGGGAGGTGTTTGTTTTGTCTGGAAGCTTTTATCAGAGCCTCTTTAGCATGGAAATAGTGCATGTGGGTGAGGATGTCTCTGGGAGTCTCCTCCGGTAAAAATTTCGGTTTAGCGACTCTGTGTGCTCTGTCCATGAGCAGGACATCCGCGGGTAGGTCAGGAGCCAGGATCTTGAAGTACTCAGTGAGATACGCTACCATTTCTGGTTGTTTCACAGATTCAGGTATGCCACGTAGGCGAATGTTCTGCCTCCTGGATCTGTCTTCGAGATCCATAAGTTTTGTTTGGCAAGATTCCAGCGTGTGTTCTAATCTTTGGACGTGATCCGCCATGTCATTATGGGCCTCCGCATATTCTCCCATGCGGTGTTCCATGCGGGCTGTCCGTTCACCGAGCTCCTGGACATCTTTCCGTAGGTCAGCTATTGATCTTTTGAAATTTTTAATCAGTTTGGATGTCATCTCCTCCAGGCATGTTTGTAGAATTGCCTGTGTTACCGGCTGGTCTCTGGAGCCTGGGGAGTCCTGCAGTGGAATTGTGTCATCGCCATCTTGCTCCTCGTCTAGAGGGGTCTGGGTTTTGGGTGCCTGATTGCAGGCCGCAAAGAACCCGGATTTGTCCCCCTACTCGCAGGGTTTCTTCCCCTGTTGGGCCATCGTGGGGTTATGTTTGTGGGGGTTTACTGGTCAGGATCGCTGTTAGTCGCTGATTTAGGCCAGTTAAGGACGGAGCTTTACTCACATGCGACCGTCCGCGCCATTAGTCAGGCCACGCCCCCGAATTATTATTTTTTAGGGAGATAGAATTGAGTTCCCAACATGTTTAAGTTTAACACCAAATGCTATACATCCCATCCATCTATCTCCACTGCCTACTGTTTCTCTCTAATTCTCTACAGAAAGGCATGTTTGTGGTTTCTCAACTCCCCTTGCATTCCTTTTTTTCTCCAGATCCATACCTCCCACTGAAAACCAGAAGAGCAGAGCTATATCATAAAAACAGTAATGAATGCTACTGCCAGGCATTTCCTTACCTCGTTATATTGTCATGCCTTAGATTCCTATAGATTATGCCAGTGGTTCCCAAACTTTTTAGGTTCAAGGCGCCCTTAATATTTCAGTATTTTTCCAAGGCACCCCAAGTCAAAATTTTCAGGTTGTATATCTGTACAGTGATGCAGCATTTACTGGCGCTATAGTGTAACGTACAGTGTTGGTGTTTGAAGGGGTGCTTGTATGCATTTATTGTGTTTTAATACAGAGGTGTGTGTGTATGCGATGTTTGCGTTTGATTGCAGGGGTGTGTCTGAATGTAATATTTGTGTTAGATTGCAGGAGTGTGCTTGTATGTTGTGCTTGTGTTTGACTGATTGGATGTATGCGCATACACTACTACATACATACATACTTACACAGATATTCATGCACATAAACACACAAATGAATATAAATACACCGACACATACACATAAATTCATATAGACACTGACACACACACATAGATACACATAGGTACACACCGACATACACACATGCACCCTGACACACACAAACATTGATACATGCCCACACCATGACACAGATACATACACTGACATAAAAACACATACCATGAAACACAGAGGCACATACACAGATGTGTGCACACACAGAGATACAGAAGCTCACTGACATATATATATATATATATATATATATATATATAAACACACACTCATACTCACACACATACACTCATACACTCATAACACACACACTCATACATACACTCATACACACACAAACACTCATACACATACTTATAGTTACATAGCTGAAAAGAGACTTGCGTCCATGAAGTTCAGCCTTCCTCACATTTGCTTTTTGCTGTTGATCCAGAAGGAGGCAAAAAAAAAACAGTTTGAAGCACTTCCAATTTTGCAACAAACTAGGGGAAAAAAATTCCTTCTTTCCCCTAGAATGGCAGTCAGATTTATGCTTGGATCAGTGTAGTTATTACCATACATTGAAAAATTATAACCCTGAATATTCTGTTTTTGCAAGTATGCATCTAGTAGCTGTTTGAACATCTGTATGGACTCTGATAAAACCACTTCTTCAGGCAGAGAATTCCACATCCTTATTGTTCTTACAGTAAAAAAACCTTTTTTTCTTTCTTCCAGTCTAAACGCATGACCTCATGTCCTATGTAAAGTCCGGTTTGTGAATAGATTTCCACACAATGGTGTGTATTGGCCCCGAATATATTTGTATAATGTTATCATATCCCCTCTCAGGCAACGTTTTTCTAAACAAAAGAGGTTTACATTTCTTAACCTTTCTTCATAGCTGATATGTTCCATTCCTTTTATTAATTTTGTAGCCCGCCTCTGCACTTTTTCTAGTGCCATTATATCCTTCTTTAAAACAGGTGCCCAAAATTGCACAGCGTATTCAATATGTGGTCTTACCAGTGATTTATAAAGAGGCAAAATGATATTCTCATCTTGAGAATGAATGCCCTTTTTCATGCATGACAATATCTTACAGGCCTTAGCTACTGCTGATTGACATTGCACATTGTTGCATAGTTTGTTTTCTATAACAATTCCCAAGTCTTTTTTGTGTGTTGTTATCCCTAATTTGCTTCCATTAAGGGTATACGTTGCTTATGCATTCCTTTTGCCGAAGTGCATAACTTTGCATTTTTCAATATTATATTTCATCTGCCATTTGAGTGCCCAGTCCCCCAGTCTATCTAAATCCCTCTGCAGCAAAGTCATATCTCACACTCATACACATACACACACTCACACTCATGCACCACACTTAAACACACATGCACACACACACATGCACACAATCATGCACACACACATGCGCACCCACACACGCGCATACACATACACACGCGCATACACACGCGCATACACATACACACGCGCATACACATACACACACGCATACACATACACACACACACTAAAACTCATACAAACAAACACACATAAGTGATTTTTTTTTTTATATCTCCAGCAACCCTCCTGATAGCTTACCTTGTGTGTCCAGGAGAGTGGCTTGGAGTCCTCGTCCTGCTGGGGGGAGTGAAGGGGTCTGGAGCTCTTCGTGCTCCTCTCCCTTCACGTTGCCTCATCTCCCTTTCGCGCCGTCTCTGTGCATGACGCTGGAAGGAAGTGACAGGCTGTCACTTCCTCCCAGCCGGCCAACATTACAGGGGCCTGGTCGTCGTCTTAAAGGACCGTGGCACTCGGCTGGGTCCCTGATGAGCAGCAATGTTTCCCGATGCTATAATCATAGCATCGGGGAAACATTCCAGGGCGCCGCGGCACACAGTTTGGGAATTGTTGGATTATACAGTTAAATTAGAAAATCTTATTACTCATTTACAACTATCACAATAATTGTATCCCAATGCATATTTCCTCATTAATCTGCAGCAAGTGCCTCTGATATGCCAATCACCAGTATCTGTTCTTTGAACTTTTGTCTACTGGTGTTTTATTGGGATGATTTATTTATTTACTATACTATTCCCCCACCCTATTTTCTTTCTCTTATTATTCAGTCCTTTAAGACGTCCTTTTAAAAACCCTTCATACAGTACATATAGTGATATACACATATTGATAGTGACTGTGACTGAAGGATAAGTATTAGTTTGTGATATTTCAGTTAAACTTCAAATAATAACAACTATGTGTGAGATTTCTCTCGATAATACAAAGAATAGCCCTTTCATGGTCCAGCAAATGCTTAAATTATATGTTATACTGGGTTGATCTAGCCAATTTCATTCAA
>OW240916.1:133778773-134005177 GCA_933207985.1 Pelobates cultripes
TATATATATATATGCACTGCCCACCCGTATACATACACTACCCACCTGTATATATACACTGCCCACACATATACACACACTGCCCACCCATATATATATACACTGCCCACCTATATACATACACTGCCCACCCATATACATACACTACCCACCTATATATATACACTGCCCACCCATATACATACACTACCCACCTGTATATATACACTGCCCACCCATATACACACACTGCCCACCCATATATATATACACTGCCCACCTATATACATACACTGCCCACCCATATACATACACTACCCACCTATATACATACACTGCCCACCCATATATACACACTGCCCACCCATATACATACACTGCCCACCAATATACATACACTGCCCACCGATATATATACACTGCCCACCCATATACACACACTGCCCACCCATATACACACACTGCCCACCCATATATATACACTGCCCACACATATACACACACTGCCCACTCATACATACACTGCCCACCCATATACACACACTGCCCACCCATATATATATACACATATGCACACACACACACTGCCCCACACACACTGCCCACCCATATATACACATACACTGCATACACTGCCCACCTATATATATATATATATATATATATACACACACACACTGCATACACCGCCCACCCATATATATACACACACACTGCCCACCCATATATTCACACACTGCCCACCCATATATTCACATACTGCCCACCCATATATACACACACACTGCATACACTGCCCACACATATATACACACACACACATTGCCCCACACATACATACACTGCCCCCCATACACACACTGCCCCCACACACACACCGTACACATACACACACACTGCCCCCACACTTACACTGCCCCCACACACACCATGCACATACATACATTGCCCCCACACACACCATGCACATACATACATTGCCCCCACACACTGCCCTCCCCATACACACATTGCCCCGACACACATACACTGCCCTGACACCATACACATTCATACACTGCCCCCCATACACATACACAGCCCCACATACACACACACATTGCCCCACACACCCTACACATTCACTCACTACACCCCCCCCCACACACACACTGAACCTTTCACACACACTGCACCACTCACACACACCACTGCTCCTATGCCCTACTACAGCCTCATATCATAGCAGACCCCAGGTAAGTTGTCAAACTGTTCTCAAACTGTTTGACTACTTACTTTCAAATTATTTTTAACATTTACTTAGTCCTTAAAGGACCACTATAGGCACCCAGACAACTTCAGCTCAATGAAGTGGTCTGGGTGCCAGGTCCCTCTAGTTTTAACCCTGCAGCTGAAAACAAAGCAGTTTCAGAGAAACTGCTATGTTTCACTAAGGGTTAATCCAGCTTCTGTTGCTGTCTCACTGACAGCTGCTAGAGGTGCTTCCGCGATTCATACTGTGAATGCGTGTGCTGAATTCGAGAATGCGAGAATTCCCCAGAGCCGAGGGAGCCCGGCGCAGGAGAAAGGTAAGTGGTTGAAGGGGTTTTAACCCCTTCAGCCCAGCGGGAGGGGGGAACTATAGTGCTCCTTTAATATTTTGTCTTGAAGGGCCCTGGATCTAATTTTGTCCGGGGGCCCAGGAGGCTGTCAGTCCATCCCTGTGTGTGTGTGTATATAGGTGATGTAGTGTGTGTTTAGGGGTGTAGTATGTGTTTGCTTACAAGGTATCTAGTGTGTGTATGTGTATATGTGTGTGTGTGTGTGTATATATATATATATATATATATATATATATATATATTTGGAAGTATTGTGTATGTGTGTGGTGCAGTGTGTTGGGGGGGGGTTCTGTGTGTATGTGAGGGGTGCATTATGTGTGTGTGAGAGAGTGCTGTGTGAGAGAGAGTGCTGGGTGTGATGGGTGTGAGAGTGCTGTGTGAGAGAGTGCTGGGTGTGCTGGGTGTGTCAATGCCACTGATTGATGTGTTAAGTATTATTGATTAATTGTTGTAATTATGTGTGGCATATAATTGTGTTTGGCATATAATTGTGTTTGCCATATACATTTCTCAGCTTGAAAAAAACCACACTGGTCGAAACGTTATTTTGCACATTCTGGTGACAATTAATTGCCGAAATTGAACCTTTTGGGTGCCCTTATCCTTTCTTTTGAACGGAATCACTAGGAGCACTAAACGAGGATCTAAACAGAAACCACGGTAGGGCAAAAAATGGAGACTAAAACAAGCCTTAAATAGGCTCAAACAACATTGGGTTGCCTAGATGACATGGTCCCTTTCAGGTAATGACATCATGGCTTTATCTTTTATTGCTAGGGGTTGCACTTCGTCCTGCGAACCAGCAGAGGAAGCCGTTCGCGGGACCAAAGGTAAGCATTATATTCAGGCCGGACGGCCATGTAGAGCATTCGGGTGTGAGAGAGTGCTATGTGAGAGAGTGCTGTGTGAGAGAGTGCTGTGTGTGTGAGAGTGCTGTGTGTGTGTGAGAGTGATGTGAGAGTGCTGGGTGTGAGAAAGTGCTGTGTGTGATGGGTGAGAGAGTGCTGTATAAATGTTAGAATGGATTGTGTGTGTTTGGGGGGGGGTTAAATAAACAAATAAACTAAGCAGGCATTATGTCCCCTCCCTCCCTCCCTTCTTACCTTTAGCCTGGGAGGGAGGGGGGGGGGGCGGCACACTGGTGACTGGGAGGCAGTGTTCCCTGGTGGTCCTCGTGGTTAGTGAACTCTAGCCCGCTTAGCCTGTGGGGCTAGAGTTCACTCACGCGAGATCCGGTTGTTGCCATGGCAACGCGCCGGATCTCGCAAGAGGAACCCGGTGGAGCTGTAAGTTAGAGCTCCGCTGGTCCTCTCTCCTGGCGGCTGTCTCCCTCACTCTCTCCCCGCCAGCGGCCGCATTATACAGCATGTGGGCCGGTGAGGGAGATCTTTGATCTCCCCACCGGCCCGTCATGGCACACAGCGGGGCGGGCGCTCGGATAGCGCCGGCCTTGCATAGACCAGCCGGGGAGATCCTGGGACCTCCCCTGCCGGCCTCGGCCCATGGCCACCGTGGCCCACCGGGCATTTGCCCGGTGTGCCCGATGGCCAGTCCGGGCCTGGCAAAGACGACACATAGAATTCAAAGTTGAGTTGTGATACAGGGGTTAAAGCGACATGAGTGCAGATAAGACACAGGTTTAATGGAAAATAGACACCATCTGCCAACTCAACTTATATCACGACTCAACTTTCTTTTTCTAATTCAAAGTATTGGTCCACTCACAGTAAAACATTTAATTATACAGTAAGCACACCCACATGCAGACACAGACAATCTAACGGACACAAGCTCATTTATGCACAGGCTCACAGACAGACAATCTCATATATACGCTCATTGACATAAAAACACAAGCTCACTGATGTACACAAATATGCTCACTGACAGACAATCTCACTGACACACACAGACAAGCTTATTGGTACACACACATATTTAGTACAGACAAACTCTGACATGCATAAGCTTACTACAGACAAGCTCACTGTCACTCACACACACACATGCTCACTAATAGACACATGCTAACTACAAACAAGCACACTGACACATACATGCTCACTACGGAAAAGCAAACACACACATGATCACTACAGAAAATCTCACTGATACACACATGCTTCCTACAGACAAGCTCACTGATGCACACATGCTCACTACAGACAAGCTCACTGACGCACACATGCTCACTACAGACAAGCTCACTGACACACCCATGCTCCCTACAGAAAAGCTAATTGACACACACATGCTTACTACAGACAAGCTTACACACACATGCTCACTACAGACAAGTTCAATGACACACACATGCTCACAACAGACAAGCTCACACACATGCTCACTACAGAAAAATGCACACACATGTTCACTACAGACAAGTTCACTGACACACAAACACACTTAAGACAAGCACACTGTCACACAAATGCTCACCACAGACACATTCACTGACACACATGCTCTCTACAGAAAAGCTAATTGACATACACATGCTCACTACAGAATAGCTCACTGACACACACAAACTCCCTACAGACAAGCTCACTTACACACATAAACTCACTAAAGACAAGCTCACTGTCACACAGAGTCACCACAGACAAGTTCACAGACACACATATACAGAAAAGCTCAGTGACACACACATGCTCCATACAGACAAGCTCACTGATGCACACATGCTTACTACAGACAAACTCACTGACACACACATGCTCACTGACACACACATGATCCCTACAGACAAGCTCATTGAAGCACACATACTATCTACAGACAAACTCACTGACACACACATGCTCCCTACAGACAAGCTCACTGACACACACGCTCCTTACAGACAAACTCACTGACACACACACGCTCCCTACAGACAAGCTCACTGATGCACACAGGCTCCCTACAGACAAGCTCACTGACACACATGCTCCCTACAGACAAACTCACTGACACACACATGCTTCCAACAGACAAGCCCACTGGCACACACATTCTCGCAACAAACAAGCTCACTGACACACACGAACACACATACAAGCTCACTAACTAGCAGACACACACACAAGCTCACTCAGGAGCAGACACACACAAAAACACACACATACAAGCTCACTCACTAGCAGCCACCCATACAAGGTGAGTAACACATACAAGTTACTCAGTAGCAGCCACACACACAAGCTCACTCAGAAGCAGCACACACACACACACACACACACACACACAAGCTCACTCACTAGCAGCCACACACACACACAAGCTCACTCAGGAGCAGGCACACACATACACACATACACACACACACACACACACAAGCTTACTCACTAGCAACCACACACACACACACACACAAACTCACTCAGGAGCAGGCACACACATACACACACACACACACACACAAGCTCACTCACTAACAGCAACACACATGCAATTACTGTCATGGGCTGAAGCTTACCTGGCATTGGTAGGTAAGTTACCGTTTTGTGGCCTCTTCCTCCTAGAGAGGTCAGCAACGTGTGCCGGGGCAGAGCTTCCATCAAGGAGGTGGGGCTTACTTGCAGAGGTGGGACATGTGGCCAGAATCGATGTACATTTTGAGGGGAGACTGACAGGTCTCCCTCCGGCCGCCAGCAGACAAATTGCGGCCGACCAGCCCTCAGCTCCTTCGTTTCGTTCCGAATGGTAATTCGGATGAATTTCGGGCAATTCAGACATTCGGATACATCTAAGCGGCAGGTGGGGGCCCTAAATTAGAATGGGGGGGAACCTAAATTAGCGGTGGGTGGGGGCCCTAAATTAGAATGAGGGGGGAGGACCTAATGTCCTCCCCCCTGGCCCCCCACCCCTGAGCAGCGGGTGGGGCCCTAAATACTAATTAGGGGGGGACCTAATGTCCTGCCCCTTGGCCCCCACCCCTGAGCCCCCACTCTGATTGGTGGATTAAGTAACCAATCAGAGAGTTATGAGTCAAATTACACAGTGTGGGAAAATTCCAAAGAACTTTCCCACGCTGTGTAAAATGACACAGAGCACTCTGATTGGATTTCAAACCAACAAATTAGAGTGCTGTGACAGGTAAATGTAGAGACTTACCTGTCAGTCTCTTCATTTACCAGTCAGAGCACTTTGATTGGAATCCACCAATCAGAGTGCTCTGAGCCTAATTGCAAGGCAGGACAAGGCTTTATAAGCCTTCCCCTGCCCTGCAGAGCTCAGTGTGCGCTGAGCCCTCCCCGGGTGAAGATAGATAATATTTTTTTTGCGCTCGTTTTTTTTTTTTTTTTGCGTTGGTTATTATGGATTTTTATTTGGCCTTTTTTGGGGCTGAGAAAAGAAGATTTTAGAAGAAAGAAAACATCAAATGGTAAATTTATTTTTTTACGAGTACTTAGTTAAATGGTCCCCCCTCATTATTTTTAGGGTGAGAGGGGTAGGTAGGGGTTAATTTTTTGGGGAGAGGGGTGACTAGGGGTTTGAGGACCCCAAGTCATCTGGGGGAGGGGGGGTTATTTTTTTATTTAGGGCCCTGACCCGACCGCTGGGTGGGGACCAGGGAGGAGGACATAAGGCCCCCCCAATTAGTATTTACGGCCCCCATCCACACACACACGCAGACTGCTGAGTACACACACACACAGACTGCTGAGTACACACAGACTGCTTAGTACATACACACAGTACACTGATTACACACACAAAAAACACACACAGAGAGACTGCTGAATATACACACACAGACTGCTGAGTACATACACACAGTACACTGAATACACACACAACAAACACACAGAGAGACTGCTGAATACACACACCCACAGACTGCTGAGTACACACAGTCAGACTGCTGAGTACACACAGACAGTATACTGAATACACACACAAACAGACTGCTAAATACACACAGAATGTTGAATACATACACATATTGCTGAATGCACACAGGCTGCCAAATACACACACACACAGACTGCTGAATACATACAGAATGCTGAATACACATACGCAGACTGCTGAACACACACTGCTGAACACACACAGAGAGACTGCTGAATACACACACACACAGACTGCTGAACACACACAGAGAGATTGCTGAATGCACACGGACTGCTGAATACACACAGGCTGCTTTATACACACACACACACACACACATACTGCTGAATACACCCAGACTACTGCATACACACAGACTGCTGTGGCTGGAGACAGGGCTTGTGTGTGGTAGTGGAGCTAGCATACTGGGGATGGAGCCTGCTCGCACGAGGCGCAGCAGCAAGCTCATTGACACACACAAGCTTCACCACTAGCAGACATACACACACACACACAAGGCTGATTATATTAAGCTTAACTTGCACTGACTGGAGGCTGTTGCTGGGGGGTCAGATAGCCATTTTTGGCCTCTTCCAACTGCAGCAAGATCTGCTGCTTAACAGTGTGGGCAGAGCTTGGTGGCTGCAGGCAGGGCTTGTGTGTGGGGGTGGAGGTTGCATACTGGGGGTGGAGCCTGCTCGCACGAGGCACAGCAGGAGCCTGTGTGCCGGGGAAGCTGCTGGGAAATTGTAAGGGAGACTGTCAGTGCTCCCTCTGGCCCCAGAAGCCCACAGCAGCCCACAGCATCTTTCTCCATCCTCCAGCACCTCTCTATAGCCCACAGCATCTCTCTCCAGCATCTCCCAGCAGTGTGCACCTCTCTCCTGAATTCCCTTGGACTGTAACAGGCTGTTACAGTCCAAGGGAATATAATAAAAGCACATGGCTCTGCAAGTTGCCGAGACAGTCCCGGGAGAGTAAATTGCCCAGGATAGACTCCAGCTTGTTGGGACGGAACCGGTAAAAACAGGACAGTTGGCAACTATGGCAGTGGAAGCTGTCCCAACGCTAACCTGTACACAAGCACTTGATTGAGTATTGCTAATGGAAATGATGATGATCCAGGTACAGGTGATGTTGGTGGTGATGTTGGTGGAGGCAGTGCTGGTAACACCACCAGTAAGCTATTTGTACCAGTGGTAGCAGTTGCAGCTGATGTCTCAACTGCCTACATTGAATGAGACAATTTAACAGCAGATACAGATGTCCTCGTAGGTAGTGGACATGATACAGGAGGTGAGTGCACACTAGCCAGAAAATACTAGGCTGCTGTCTGTCCTCTCCACACTTTGCTCTTCTAATTCCTCTGACTCATCATTCTCATAGTCGAATAGTTCTTTGACCCAGGGTGAAAGGGCCTTGTCTGCAGTGGTGGGGGAAAAAGTTCTCATCATTGGATTTATCACTGCTACCATCAGCAACACCGGACATTGAGGTCACTACTAGAGGTACTTGATGCAAGATACAGCATAAGACTACACCTTGTTTCACACTCGAATTGATGGGCTAACTCCAAGACCAAGACTGGAACTTGAAAGTATAAACACACTGGATCACTGCTGGTTTGTCTTCCCCAGTAGCAAAGTCAAAGTAACTGAAAAAATGATGCATTGGAGGTATAGTTAAAGGGACACCATAGTCACCAGTGCAACTACATGTATTCCTGACCCTATAGTGTTAACACAACCATCTAGCCTCCCTGGGCCCCTCATACCTCCATAAATATAGTAAAAATCTTACTGTGTTCAAGCCAGAAGCTGTAAATCTGCATGCTGTTTGCCTAAAAAAAACAGTCTGCTGACATCATCAGAAGTTGTAGCCTGATCCAATCACAGTGCTTCCCCATAGGATTGGCTGAGACTGACAAAGAGGCAGATCAGGGGCAGAGCCAGCACAATTCAAACACAGCCCTGACATATCAGCATCTCCTCAGAGAGATTAATTGAATCAATGAATCTCTATGAGGAAAGTTCAGTGTCTGCATGCAGTGGGAGGAGATACTGAATCACAGGATGCTCGTGCACAGCAGATCTGAGTGGATGGAGGCATATTATGCCTCCATCAACTCCGGAGTCCCTCTGGTTCACTGTGAGTGACTGCAACTGGAGGTGTTCCTAGCTTTCAATGTAAACACTGTATTTTCTCAGAAAATACAGTGTTTACATGAGAACGGCTGCAGGGAGCTTTAGTTCTCACCTGAACAACCTCATTAAGCTGAAGTTGTTCAGGTGACTATAGTGTCCCTTTAAATTCTCCTCCTTTTTTCTCTTACTTCACTTGATCTGTGAATACAATTGAAATTTACAAGACTATTCACTAAAAATCACTTGGTGAAAATATACTAACATTTCTCTAATACCTCTGTTGCCTTTTTTCTCTCTTTATTTATTTAACTCATCTGAATTTATACTTCTTATCAAATATTATAACATCACATTCCAACACATTTCTGAAATGTTGGCATTTTCAACAAAAACTGTCAGATCAGTACTAGTTCTTCTGGAACGTGTTCTTATATGCTATGCAACTTTGAAACAATTGCTATTCATCCAGGTAGTTCAAAACAGTAGCTTAGGGGCACTCTGATTTCTGATGATAACTCAAATATCGAAATAAAAAAACAAAACAAACAAACAAAAAAACAATGATCAGAAATGAGAGTGCAGGCATCCACTGGAACACTTTGGACACTGCTCTTATAGACTGTGATATGTTTAAATCAATATAGCTTTTTCAGTGTATAGTCACGCTGATTCTATTTTATATTGGTTGTAATTTTTTTGATAATTTTCACAACACTTCAGTTGAAATATATATGTTCAGAGTAGGATGTCCCTCAAGAATGTTTAACTGATATAATATTGATAACATTTTAGGTTACATTAGAATTTCTGGAATTATTTATTTATGTGTTTTACGTGTTATTTGCATGTTCTTCAATATCATTGTAATAGGCTGGAATTTACATTTTAATTAAACATTGTATAGTGACACCTAGTGGAATTCATGGAGTAAACTATGAGAAATTAAGCTCCAACAGAGTTAACTGATATAAGTAATATCAGATTATGCCTACTGCTTAAAAGAAAACATAGCTTCATAAAATAATACATAACTGCTTTTAATTAGTTATATTTTCATTAAATCATTTTTGGTTCAAAAATAATCATATAACATACAATAAATCTAGAAATTATAAAAACAGAGATGTGTTATTTATATATATATATATATATATATATATATATATGCCTTATATACATATAGGAGGACAAACAAAGTCAGGGTAGTTCCTCTGGAATGTGTCACGGAACGTAACACGCTAACAGGTCACAGAGAGGAAAGATGCTATACCGGTCCTTAGAGTGGCCGGGCTAAGCACACTAAGAATGGTCAGGAGACAAGCCAAGTAAAGGGAGCCAGAAAACGGGAGAACGAGAAACAAGCCGAGGTCAAAGGAGTGGAGAAGACAGGATAATCGGAATAACGAGCCAAATAATCGGAAACCAGAGAGCAACACGAGAGAACAGCACTACAGGTATCACAAGACCACAACAGGGCACTGAGGGACAGGAAAGGTAAGTATAAATACCCTTGGTTTAATTCTGATTGGATAACTTCCAATCAGAATTAACAATCAAACGTGGGGGATATCTATACCTCCCATTGTGATACTGTTTCTTTAACGCCGGGTCACTCACGTGACCCCGGCATTTGCATAATTTAGTGACCTCCCAGCGTGCAGCGTTATACATGCTGCCGCTGGGGGGCGTGGAGGACGCGAGCGGCAGAGAGGAGACGCCGCTCGCCGACAGATGAGACGAAGGGAGACCGCCGACGGACTGAGGGTGAGTGCTGCAAGTGGCGTGCAGCCTCCCCTCTTAGCCGCCCGCGGATCCCTGACAGAATGAGGTCAGATCAGAGTATTCTTGGCAGCCATATATCCAACAGAAAGAGAGAACTAATGGTGCAGTAAATCCCAGAATAACATAAAAGTTATAGAGCTTAACCTAGCTCTAGTTAAACAGTTAAAATATCCACAACACATTTCACCAAAGTGGCTTTCTCAAGAGGAGGTAGAAAATTCACACCTAGCAGGCATAGATTTATATAGGGAGTGTGGGTGTGGTGTCTTTAAATTTGACGCCTAAATTACATCATAATTGATTTTATGATTTTTAAATCTAGAATGATAGTAGACCATTGTAGGGACTAGTGTATAAAATTTGGAAGCAAAACTAAGCTTGTATAGGGGAGTAAATTACAAAAATAGCGGGTCACGTGACCACGGCCATTTTGGATCATTTCAGACCTGTTACGTGACCGCACGCAATGGGACAAGGAAATGGAGTGCGACCAGGGTTTAGTTGCATCCACAGACTACATGAAAGAGGGAAGCTACTCCTAAAAGGGGAAGGGAGCTAGTAACGAATATCCTCTTATGAGAAAATGGAGGATATGGAGCATTTAGACTGCAGCTCCATCAGCCCCTATGTTAATCCAGCCCTGCATGGAGGTCTGGATTTGGAGTCACACTCAAAATTAAAGTGGAAAACACTACAGGCTGATCCAACTTTGATGTAATGTCCTTAAAACAAGTCAAAATGAGGCTCAGTAGTGTGTGTGGCCTCCACGTGCCTGTATGACCTCCATACAATGCCTGTGCATGCTCCTGATGAGGTGGCGGATGGTCTCCTGAGGGATCTCCTCCCAGACCTGGACTAAAGCATCTGACAACTCCTGGACAGTCTGTGGTGCAACGTGACGTTGGCGGATGGAGCGAGACATGATGTCCCAGATGTGCTCAATTGGATTCAGGTCTGGGGAACGGACGGGCCAGTCCATAGCATCAATGCCTTCGTCTGGCAGGAACTGCTGACACACTCCAGCCACATGAGATCTAGCATTGTCTTGCATTAGGAGGAACCCAGGGCCAATCGCACCAGCACCATATGGTCTCACAAGGGGTCTGAGGATCTCATCTCTGTACCTAATGGCAGTCAGGCTACCTCTGGTGAGCACATGGAGGGCTGTGCGGCCCCCCAAAGAAATGCCACCCCACACTGTTACTCACCTACTGCCAAACCGGTCATGCTGGAAGATGTTGCAGGCAGCAGAACGTTCTCCGCGGTGTCTCCAGACTCTGTCACGTCTGTCACATGTGCTCATCTGTGAAGAGCACAGGGCGCCAGTGGCGAATTTGCCAATCTTGGTGATCTCTGGCAAATGCCAAATGTCAAATGTTCAGCACGGTGTTGGACTGTAAGCATAACCACCACCTGTGGACGTCGGGCCCTCATACCACCCTCATGTCTGTTTCTGACCGTTTGAGCAGACACGGCGTCCTCCACGTCTCCTGATGTACTGACCTGTCTCCTGGTAGCGCCTCCATGCTCTGGTGTCACATCATGCCTTGTTCTGCGGATCAGTCTGGTGATGGCTTCTGGTATCCAGTACTCTTTTTACAATTCTTGTTTAGTTTTTCTTGGTTTTTTGGTTTTCTATTCTATGTCTGGTTTTCTTTATGCTGGGTTTTTCTGGGTTCATTCCTGTAATCCGTCCCTGGAATTCCCAGTGTCCAGGTTTCCTTTAAATGTCTGTTTTATGTCGCCACACCTGTTTGTTTTCCATTTTTCTTTTGTTTCAGTCTGGACCTGCAGCAGTGTTTCAAGTCTCTGCCCTTTCTTGCAGGTAAGTGCTATTGTGGTTTTGTATAGTTCTTTTAGCGAACATTAGGCAGTGTAGGACCTGCCGAATATGGGGTACATTGGCGTTGTGGCAGGCTTATGCAATGTATGATCATATAATGTAACTAAATCCCCATACTTTTCATATATAGTGCTTAGTTATGTCCCCTCTTGTTTTGCCTATCATATCTTGTTTTTTTTTAGTTTGAATTCTCAGTCCATGTACAGTCCTGTCCTTCCACTGTTAAGTTAATGTTCCCTTATGTATTGTGTACATGTTCTGGGTTTAGCTTCCTATCCTTCTCTGGTTCTGGGTTCTATTAGTTCTGTCTTGTTTTCATGTTTGGTGACTATCCTAACCTTGCCTTGTTTCTGTACTGGATACATGTCTGTTGCAGAGCCCCCCTATCCAGTTCCTGGGAATTCTGCATATCAAGCTCCTAGTTCCTGGGATCCGCAGTAGCTGCATCAGGGTTCTGGTATGTGGCCACACAAATGCTGGTGCTCAACGCCAGAGGACGTGTGGTTACCCTGCACCAGGCCGTGATAGTCCATTACCACGCTGAAGACTCCCACTTTTCATCAGGCACTCAGGGGTCCCGGTTTCCGTATCTGGACCCGTGACATCTGTACACTACGCTGACAGACACAGCAAACCTTGTTGCCACAGCTCGCATTGATGTGCCATCCTGGATGAGATGCACTACCTGAGCCACTTGTGTGGGTTGTAGACTCCGTCTCATGCTACCACTAGAGTGAAAGCACGCCAGCATTCAAAAGTGACCAAAACATCAGCCAGGAAGCATAGGAACTGAGAAGTGGTGTGTGGTCACCACCTGAAGAACCACTCCTTTATTAGGGGTGTCTTTCTAATTGCCTATAATTTCCACCTGTTGTCTATCTCATGTGCACAACAGCATGTGAAATTGATTGTCACTCAGTGTTGCTTCCTAAGTGGACAGTTTGATTTCACAGAAGTGTGATTGACTTGGAGTTACATTGTGTTGTTTAAGTGTTCCCTTTATTTATATATATATATATATATATATATATATATATATATACACACAGACACAGACACACACACACACGTATTATATGTATGTGTGTGTGTGTGTGTGTGTGTGTGTGTATATATATCTATAAATATATATATATATATATATATATATATATACATATATATAGATATATATACACACACTATAATGTGCCCCCTATCCTTTCTCTGTACACATTATATTTGGAATTGTTGTGCCTAATCATTAAATTCATGAAGCACCAATATCCAAACAGCAATAATCAATTACCTAATAGGGTTTATAACAATATTGGTGGGCACACAACCCAGTTCGAGATGAGTGTCTTGGGCTATAGGAAAAAGAAACCACACAGAGACCAAGTTGCAGATAAGAATTCACACCACACTTTATTGTCCACAAGGGGACCCAATACAGAGTAAGCTTAACTCTCATTAAGTAGTTGCATGCATTCACTTCAAAACAGCTTAGTATCTAGATATATCAGCTTAAGTATACATCACCATTAGAGGGGCTTGGTTGTGTCCTCACTGCACGTGACTGGGGGAACTCTGGCAGTCGGCTTGGAGGGACCCTCTCTGGGAACAGCAGAGACCAGCAACACGCGTCCGCATTACAGGTGGGTAGTTCTCCAAGTGAGTGCCAAGTTTCTCCGTCTTTTATACCTTTTAGCAAGTTTGTAACTTTTCCAAGATTTCTTATCAGTGCAGCCCGGCATGTATCTTGTCATGCGCATTAGGTCATCAGTATGGTTGATCAGGCCAGTCGTGACCACCCAAGGTTCATGCCAGATATGTGCGGTATCTTATTCTATCTATGTCCCTACTCTTATCTTTCCATACATTTGTTGGCACCAATTCCCTCTGTTCAGCATGTGGGCCTTTTTGGATATTGGCCAGACATGCTATGGAATATTCCAGGCAATGTTGAATTTCTTAGTGCGACACAGTTTAAGCATTTTATGCAATGTCATCATAGCTGAATTTCTTAGTGCGACACAAGTTGAATTTCTTAGTGTGACACAGTTTAAGCCAAGTGCCATCTTAACTATCTATGATAGATTAATTTGCTAATTAGTGATCAATCAATCATTCTTAATTAGTTAATTGGATTTTATCACAATTATCACAGGAATCCAGACCAGATTCCTTTGGGGTTAAGCACCCCGCCCAGGCCCCCCCAGCTTCAGAGGCTCCTTTAGAGGTGGCCACAGGTGTATATATAGGAGGAGATTTTCAATAGTCAGCTCACTTTTATTATTTTCTCCAGTCAGCACAGATATCATCTGCAATAGTGAGTATACTCATCTTAGCACCAACACGTTAATTGTTTAGTTTTAACACTGTTTTTAATTGTTTTCATCATTTATTTTTGTATACTCACTATGCTCTTACCAGGATTTAATTTAACTCCTTTTATTTTTAACACTAGTACTATTTAATTTGTCCCCCACATTTTAGCGTAGGACCCACCAATATTGGGGTACTTTGAAAGTAGTGGTGGGCTTAACAACATATGGCCATATGGTGGAACCAAATCCCCATATTTATTCTTAGATAGGCATTTTAGTAGCCTTCTTTGTGCTATATTTTTTGTAGTCTGAGTGCGCCGCAACTATTTATTCTCTCATTTATGAAGTTTGGTCACTGCGGCAGCACCTTTCATGCAAAATGCAGGTCTTGGGTGTGTACTCTCTGTACACTAAGGATAACGTATAAGTGGACCTTAGAATGGCCGGTCTGAACGTCTCCAAGAATAGTCAAACTACTTGCCGAGGTCAGGGACACAGAATAAGACACAAAGATGAGGGAAAGCCAAAAGTGAAGGATACCATATATCAGGGAAGTCAAAACAAAGCCAAAGTCAGATACCAGAAAATAGAAACATAGACATAGAAACATAGAATGTGACGGCAGATTAGAACCATTCGGCCCATCTAGTCTGCCCAATTTTCTAAATACTTTCATTAGTTCCTAGCCTTATCTTATAGTTAGGATAGCCTTATGCCTATCCCACGCATGCTTAAACTCCTTTACTGTGTTAACCTCTACCACTTCAGCTGGAAGGCTATTCCATGCAATCACTACCCTCTCAGTAAAGTAATACTTCCTGATATTATTTTTAAACCTTTGTCCCTCTAATTTAAGACTATGTCCTCTTGTTGTGGTAGTTTTTCTTCTTTTAAATATAGTCTCCTCCTTTACTGTGTTGATTCCCTTTATATATTTAAATGTTTCTATCATATCCCCCCTGTCTCGTCTTTCCTCCAAGCTATACATGTTAAGATCCTTTAACCTTTCCTGGTAAGTTTTATCCCGCAATCCATGAACCAGTTTAGTAGCCCTTCTCTGAACCCTCTCTAAGGTATCAATATCCTTCTGAAGATACGGTCTCCAGTACTGTGTACAATACTCCAAGTGAGGTCTCACCAGTGTTCTGTACAATGGCATGAGCACTTCCCTCTTTCTACTGCTAATACCTCTCCCTATACATCCAAGCATTCTGCTAGCATTTCCTGCTGCTCTATTACATTGTCTGCCTACCTTTAAGTCATCAGAAATAATCACCCCTAAATCCCTTTCCTCAATTGTTGAGGTTAGGACTCTATCAAATATTCTGTACTCTGCCCTTGGGTTTTTACGTCCAAGATGCATTATCTTGCACTTATCCACATTAAATGTCAGTTGCCACAATTCTGACCATTTTTCTAGTTTACCTAAATCATTTGCCATTTGGCTTATCCCTCCTGGAACATCAGCAGCTGTACAGTAGTTGTATCCTGGTTTGTACTTTTGCCCTAGGCAGGACAAAACTCAAATACCTCCCCAGCGCCACCCCGCAGCCCTTCCCCCACCTTCTAAATACACACACACAGTCAGACATACACAAACACACACACACACACAGTCAGACACATACACAAACACACACACAGTCAGACACATACACAGACACAGTCAGACACAAACACACACACACACACAGTCAGACACACACACACACATACACGGTCAGACACAAACACACACACACGATTGAGTTTTACACAGACACAAACACACACACAAACACACACAGGTACACACAGTCACATACACACACAGTCAGACACAAACACACACACACACAGTCAGACACATACACAGAAACAAACACAGTCAGACACAAACACACACACACACAGTCAGACACATACACAGACACAAACACAGACACAAACACACACACACACACAGTCAGACACAAACACACACACACATTAACTTTTTTTTTAATTTAAATCCCCCCCCAACCTCCTTACCTTTGGGAGTGCTGGGGGGGGTCTCTGGTGGTCCAGTGGCTGCAGAGGCGGGCTGGCTGGCGGGCGGGCGAGGCGGGCGGCGGAGGGAGCACTTCCCATGAGCTGACTGCTCAGCTCCCTCGCGCGTCGGCTGCAGAGTGAGGCTGGGAACCGGAAGATGACGTCATCTTCCGGCCCCCAGCCTCACTTTGCGGTGCGCGAGGGAGCTGAGCAGTCAGCTCATGGGAAGTGCTCCCTCGCCGGCCGCCCGGGATGTCAGTTAGCCGCAAGGCTAACAAGACATCTGCCCTGGGCATTTGGGGGGCGGCGTTTTTTGCCGCCCCCTGAAAAATGCCGCCCAAGGCAAATGCCTTGTTTGCCTCGCGGCTAATACGTCCCTGCCTGTTACATATCTTAGTATCATCAGCAAAAAGACATACCTTACCATCAAGACCTTCTGCAATATCACTAATAAAAATATTAAAGAGAATGGGTCCAAGTACAGATCCCTGAGGTACCCCACTGGTGACAAGTCCAAGCTTCGAATATATTCCATTAACTACAACCCTCTGTTGCCTGTCACTCAGCCACTGCCTTACTCATTCAACAATATTGGAATCCAAACTTAAAGATTGCAGTTTATTGATAAGCCTTCTATGTGCAACAAAGTCAAAGGCTTTACTGAAATCTAGGTAAGCAATGTCTACTGCACCACCCTGATCTATAATTTTAGTTAACCAATCAAAAAAAATCAATAGGATTAGTTTGGCATGATCTCCCTGAAGTATATCCATGTTGTCTCTGATCTTGAAATCTATGTGTTTTTAGATGTTCAACAATCCTATCCTTTAACATGGTTTCCATCACTTTCCCCACTACTGAAGTAAGGCTTACTGGTCTATAGTTGCCCGACTCCTCCCTATTACTTTTCTTGTAAATGGGCACAACATTCGCTAACTTCCAATCTTCTGGGACTACTCCTGTTAACAATGATTGGTTAAATAAATTTGTTAATGGTTTTGCTAGTACACCACTAAGCTCTTTTAATAGCTTTGGGTGTATTCCATCAGGTCCCATTGACTTATTTGTCTTTACTTTTGACAGTTGTAATAGAACCTCTTCTTCTGTAAACTCAGGTGTAATAAATGACTCATTTATCCTTTTTCTCAACTGAGGTCCTTTTCTCAAGATCAGGAACGCACTCTCAGATAACCATAGGCATGAAACCATGACAGGGCAATGAGCAAGAGGAGAGTTGAGTTTAAATACCCCTGTCAGGGATCTGATTAGCTGTAACCGGCCTTTGACCCCAAAGGCAATTACCAGGTGTGCATGATTGCTGCTCAGCACAAACCCACCTGTGGCTTTGATGGGCCATGCACATTACCTTTGACCCCAAAAGTAATTACCAGGTTTGCATGATTGCTGCTTGGCACAACATTTCCTGTCAGGACGGTCATTATGCTCGGCACAACTTTTCCTGTGAGGACGGTAATGTTGATCGGCACAACTTTTCCTGTCAGGACAGTAAATGCCATTAAACACATTTTTATGTGTGGTTGAATACATGACATTACAACTGAGGACCAGGTTTGAGAGGAAACTTGGCGTGAAAAGAACGATTTTTACAGCCAGCATGGATAACAGAAGCCGAAACCCAAGAACGGTCAGCAGGCCATACCCCCTCCAATCAACCAAATACTGTAAGGAACCACGAGAAAACCCGGAATCAATGATTGAGGAGACTTCATACTCCTCCTGTCCAGAAACAACCAAAGGAGGAAGGGGAACAATCGCACTTGTGTACTGATTGCAAACAAGCGGTTTGTGCAAGGACAAGTAAAAAGTATTAGGTATACGTAAGGACGCTGGAAGGGCCAGAGAATCAGAAACAGGGTTGATTCTCCTAACCACACGAACAGGACCAAGGAACCTTGGAGCAAACTTCATGCTGGGAACCTCCAACCCGATGTTGCGTGAGGATAACCAAACCCGATCACCCACCTGGTAAACTGGATTGGCACTCCGCCGTTTATCCGCACGAAACTTAAAGCGAGCAGCCGCAGTTTCAAGAGCGGCATGAACCTTAGTCCAGGTATCACGAATAGAGGTAAGGTGATCATCCAGAGTAGGGATACCCGTATCAGAAAACACAGCAGGGAGAACAGCAAGATGACGACTATGCCCAGATGAGTCATGGGTATCTTTATTCCTTGCAGCCCAGTTAGACTGTGTACTAATCACGAAGCAATGTAATTACAGCTCAAGTGATTGGTTTGCTCTTTCAGCCGTACCATTAGTTTGGGGATGGTAAGCAGAGGAAAATGACAATTCAATGCCCAACTGTTTATTGAATGCCCTCAAAAACCGTGACACAAATTGGGAACCCCTGTCAGACACAATATTTTGAGGAATACCATGTAGCCTGACAATATCGCATATAAATATGTGCACCAGGTCCTGAGACGATGTCAATTTTTTAAGTGGAGTAAAGTGTGTCATTTTGGAAAAACGGTCAACTACCATGAGGAAGGTAGTTTACCCATTGGAACTCGGCAGTTCAACAATGAAATCCATCGATAAATGAGACCATGGGATACTAGGTATAGGAAGTGGCTGTAACAATCCACACAGAAGTTTATGAGGAATCTTCGAAACTGCACAGACAGAGCAGGCTTCTACATAATCTTTAATATCCTGAGTGACTCCAACCAAAATGACCTGGAAATGGCGGATACAGTTTTATTAATACCCGGATGCCCAGCGGTCACATTGTCATGGAATATCTTCAGCACCTCTTTCCTGTCAGGCAAAGGAATAAACAATTTATCTTGAGGGTTGTTGCAAGGTGTTGGGGCTGAGCCGCCATGATAGCACGGAGCAAAGGGAACGATAAAGAAAGGACAGTGGATGCAATAATACGCTCAGGAGAAATAATCGAGGATGTCTTTTGTTCTAGAACTGATTCAACATCAAATTGTCTAGACAAGGTGTCAGCTTTAACGTTCTTAGAACCGTGACTGTTGGTGATAATGAAGTTAAAGCGAGACAAAAATAATGACCATCTAGCTTGTCTAGAAGACAGTTGTTTGGCATCCCAAATATATGCCAGGTTCTTGTGATCAGTAATAATCAGAATGGGATCCTTGGAACCCTCCAAAAGATGTCGCCATTCCTTAAGCGCTAGTATGATGGCTAACAGTTCTCTATTACCAATGTCATAGTTACCAAAAGGAGATATCTGGATATAGAAGACAGGGAAATAGAGGAGGGAAGAAACTGGAAAGACCAAAAAGGAAAGATGATGAGGAGATAAGAATTTTTAATATGTCTAAGAAAGTTTCAAATCCTGCACACACAGGGATTCTTAGTAAAGGTTTCAAATTTGCACCCAGCTGCACTTTAAATAAATTTGAGGCGTATACGGACATTAACAGGTTTATGAGGAGTCTTTGTCTGAAAAAATTCTTTAATAATAAACCAGTTAATGGAACAAATACTAATATTATTCAAAATTCCGAATATATGCATTCTGACCTTAAACAGGCATCTAAATTTTATCCTATTCATTTAAAGTCAAATTGTTTGAAGGTATTTGAAAGGGCATGTATTAAAGACATAAAAGAAATTAAACCAAATAAAAGAAACAATCTTACAATTCAAGAAAATAAAATGCTATGGAAGATCTTAAAAAAGATACTACAATAGTCATTAAGCCGGCAGATAAGGGCGGAGGGATAGCTATTATGGATAAAGAGTTGTATATCAAAGAGATATATCGTCAACTTACTGATACAACCACTTACAAAAAATTAGAAAGAAATCCTCAAAATGATATAAAGAAAAAATATGAATTATATCTTAATCAAGGAGTAAATAAGGGCATTCTCACCCCAAAAGAATACGCCTTTTTAAATATTAGTTTACCGCGTATACCGGTTATTTATACATTGCCCAAATTACATAAAAACGCACAAGATCCCCAAGGAAGACCCATTGTCTCTGAGGTAGGATCATTGTTGTCAAATTTGTCCAAATATGTTGATATTCACCTTCAGCCTATTGTTAAAACCAATACCTCATATCTTAAAGACTCTATGAGCCTATTACAACTATTAAACAACTTTAAATGGGAAAAATATTTTATTTTAGTGACCTGTGACGTCACAAGCCTATATACCAGTATAGACCACGTCACTTTTTAGAAACTTCTACATTGTATCCCACGGACCAAGTGGATTTTATTATGGAAGGGATTTTGTTTATCCTTTAGAACAATTTTTTTTTTGTTTTGAGGGGGAATACTACCTGCAGTGTAGAGGAACTGCTATGGGGACCAGGTTTGCACCCAGTTATGCAAACTTTTTTATGGCATATTGGGAAAATAGGTTTGTCTATTCTTCACATGACTGGAGTGCGAACCTGGTCCTTTATAAAAGATATATAGATGATATCTTTTTTATTTGGAGAGGGAAAGAGACACAGGTTTTAGCTTTTTTAAGTTTTTTAAATAGTAACCAATGGAATATCCAATTGACACAAGAAATTAGTAAGGAGAAAATCAATTTTTTTTAGATTTAGAGATTTATATAGAGGATAACAAAATTAAAATGAGAACTTTTTTAAAAAAAAAAGTAGGTGTTAATAGCTACATTCACACAGAAAGTTGCCACCATCAGCCATGGTTGGAAAACATTCCAAGAAGACAGTTTCTGATTTAAATTCCTTTAATAATCAGGCAGATGTCCTCAAAAAACTATTTTTTAAATCGGGGATATAAATTAGAACACCTAAATGGAGAATTACAAAAAATTTAAGATATAGATAGAGATACCCTTCTCACATATAAACAAAAAAAGTAGAGACAGATAAATAAAAAACCATACCACTCATTTTTAATTATAGCAAAGACCAGAAACAATTAAAACGGATTTTAAATAAAAACTGGCATATTCTCCAACAGGACCAAGAAATTCAACCATTCTTGGAAAACAAACCTAAAGTTGTATTTAGGGGAGCAAAAAATTTGAGAAATATACTTACTTCGAGTTATATAGACATCCCAAACACTAATTTTTTGGAGTCATATAACAACAGTAAAAAATGATTGTTTCATTGTGGTGATTGTATGGGTTGTAAAAATTATAAATATGAAAATAGAAAGGTAGAAAATTTTAAACCCAGGGTGGGTAACAAAACATATAGTAGTGACTCATTTATTTCTTGTCACTCTAAGAATGTGATTTATTTGCTCACGTGTCCTTGTGGGCTACAATACATTGGCAAAACATCCAGATGCCTTAAAACAAGGATATGTGAGTACATCTATAACATTAGGAGAGATTTTTTAAAACATAATGTATCATTACATTTTTTAAGCCGCCATGGTGGAGATCCCTCTGGACTCCAATTCTGCGCATTCCAGACAATGGAAGCCCATTGGAGAGGGGGATGCTTGGAGTCAACGTTGAGCTGCTGTGAGATGAAGTGGATATTCAATCTCAACACTTTGTCTCCTGGCGGACTTAACGTTGACTTCGAGATGTCAGCACTTATTTAACCTCATGCTTTTTATTTGGATTTCCAATTTTTTAAAGAATTTCTTTCCTGTTCCTTTGTCTCCCTCCAAAAGGTTATATAGTAAATATTTTCCTAACCATTTATCTATTTTTATCCCTTACTTCCATTTTTATATATATTTTTATATTTTTATATGTATTATATATGTATATTTTATATACCCTGTTTAAACTTCAGGTATTTCCCTGTAGCCTCAATTTGCAGCCATAAGCAAAAAACTAAGTTCCTATTATAAGTGTGTTTCACTGTAAGATCCTCCTCCTTATATTAAAGATGTTTACTATTAACCAATATCTTACATTTGAGAGAATGTTCTCTAGTATGATGTTTTTATATTAAATATTTTGTATACACTAATTATGCTTTTTGTTCCTTTCAATAGAAGAAAAGAACAACATCAATTTGGAATATTATATACATGTATTGTTTTTATTCAAGGTTTATTTGTATAAAGCTAGGTTCTTTCCCACTTTAAATATGGCGAAATCGCTAGTGCCACTTGTGTCTTGGGAATCCCAAAAAAACCATCGAGAACCCAGAAATGACATCAATACGCCAGACGCCGATGTCAGAATCATGTGACCGGACGTCAAGTCACATGACGCGGAAGTCCAATGGACCTGGAAGTGAAGACAGACGCCGGCGAGCGGCGCCAAATTGGACATTCAACACAACTATTTAAAGAGAAGAAGACCAGCATCCACTATACACTTTGACAAAGACCCGAAGGTCAAAACACGTTAGTGCTGTGGACTATTTATTTTATGTTATTTTAAGCTTATTTTCTGTTTCAAGTGTTTTGTATCCAGTGTTTTGTATCCAGTAAAGTTTATTCCTTCTTCACCACATTGGATATCCTGAAATTCATTGAGGAGCTGGAAAAGAGTTATCCTGCTTAGAAATCTGAGAGCCAGAATAAGCTTATTATTCATCTGCCTTCGAAGTCAGAGCCAGCTTTATGTGACTCTGCAAATTGTGTGTGACCCAATACCTTCATAACTGATCAATTTTTTGTGTTACAGTATTATACTATGCATATGTTTATGTTTCTATTATAGGAAGATCAGGAGGTGTCCAACTCACTATACTATGTATACAGCCAAGTATTGTATATTTCTTTGCACCTCCCTTATATTCCTTTCTCTCACTTTGCATCAGAGTGCCATTTAGTGATTTTAGGCACTGGGGGTAGTTGACTATACTTTGGTATTAAGCGCCAATCCACCATTTCTTTGTTTTGTTTATATTTTAATGTCAAAGTTAACCTCGGCAGGAGACAACTTTCTGGAGAAGTAACCACAAGGATGCAAAAGGGTATCCTGACTCTCTCTCTCTGAGAAAGAACAGCCCCGACCCCTGTCTCGGAAGCGTCAACCTCAAGTAGGAAAAATTTACTAATGTCAGGATTACAAGTTGTTCCAGCACGCAGTACTGTGTCACACCTAGGACTAAGGATAGCATATAACCGGACCTTAGAATGGCCGGACTTAACGTCTACAAGAATAGTAAAAATACTTGCTCATTATAAGATGGAGCGTCTGTTTCCAAATCTCTCCTCTCTGTGTTCTCTAATATTTAAAAGTAGACCTATTTATACCGTAGTTCATATATGAAATAGTAACACTTCTTTTGTTTTTGTTCATTCTAGGGACCTGTCAGGATTACAAGTTGATCCAGCATGCAATACTGTGTCACACCTAGGACTAATGATAACGTATAAGCGGACCTTAAAATGGCCGGACTTAAAGGACCACTATAGTGCCAGGAAAACATACTCGTTTTCCTGGCACTATAGTGCCCTGAGGGTGCTCCCACCCTCAGGGTCCCACTCCTGCCGGGCTGGATGGCGAGGAAAGGGGTTAAACTTACCTTTTTTCCAGCGCCGGGCGGGGAGCTCTCCTCCTCCTCTCCACCTCCGATCCTCCTCTTCGGCTGAATGCGCATGCGCGGCAGGAGCTGCGCGCGCATTCAGCCGGTCTCATAGGAAAGCATTTACAATGCTTTCCTATGGACTTGTTTCTCACTGTGATTGTGAGAAGTACATTTCTAGCGCCGTCAACGAGACAGCCACTAGAGGATTTGGAGGCTGGATTAACCCATTTATAAACATAGCAGTTTCTCTGAAACTGCTATGTTTATAAAAAAAGGGGTTAATCCTAGAGGGACCTGGCACCCAGACCACTTCATTAAGCTGAAGTAGTCTGGGTGCCTAGAGTGGTCCTTTAACGTCTCCAAGAATAGTCAAAATACTTGCTCATTATAAGATGGAGTGTCTGTTTCCAAATCTCTCCTCTCTGTGTTCTCTAATATTTAAAAGTAGACCTATTTATACCTTAGGTGTCCTCATTTTAGGGTTACCGTAGTTCATATATGAAAAAGTAACACTTCTTTTGTTTTTGTTCATTCTAGGGACCTGTCAGGATTATAAATTGATCCAGCATGCAGTACTGTGTCACACCTAGGACTAAGGATAACGTATAAGCGGACCTTAGAATGGCCGGACTTAACGTCTACAAGAATAGTCAAAATACTTGCTCATTATAAGATGGAGCGTCGGTTTCCAAATCTCTCCTCTCTGTGTTCTCTAATATTTAAAAGTAGACCTATTTATACCTTAGGTGTCCTCATTTTAGGGTTACCGTAGTTCATATGAAAAAGTAACACTTCTTTTGTTTTTGTTCATTCTAGGGATCTGAGATCAGGGACACAGAATCAGACACAAAGATGAGGGAAAGCCAAAAGTGAAGGATACCAGATATCAGGGAAGTCAAAACAAAGCCAAAGTCAAATACCAGAAAATCAAGATCAGAAACGTACTCTCGGATAAACATAGGCATGAAACCACGACAGGGTAATGAGCAAGAGGAGAGTTGAGTTTAAATACCCCTGTCAGGGATCTGATTAGCTATAACTGGCCTTTGATCCCAAATGCAATTACCAGGTGTGCATGATTGCTGCTCAGCACAAACCCACCTGTGGCTTTGACGGGCCATGCACATTACCTTTGACCTCAAAAGTAATTACAAGGTTTGCGTGATTGCTGCATGGCACAACTTTTCCTGTCAGGACAGTCATGTTGCTCGGCACAACTTTTCCTGTCAGGACGGAAATGTTGCTCTGCACAACTTTTCCTGTCAGGACAGTAAATGCCATTAACCACATTTTTATGTGCGGATGAATACATGACAGTACCTCCCTTAACTTGGCAAAAATACAAGGCCATAACTAAACCATAAGGGTGCCAACATCATAGGAGATTCCCTGACTTAGGACAAGATGGCATCTTAAAGTCTGAACGTCTATATCTATTTAGGGTTACAGCAGTATATTATGTACTGAAAGAGTCGCAGCATGTCCTTGAAGCTTATTTATGCATTATTGTTATTGTGTTTCGTCTGGGACAAAATGGCATAAACATATTATGCACTGAAAGTAGGTAAAAGGTTATTGCTTAAAGAATCATGTATGAAAAACAATATGTTCCATTTCTAACACCTTGTCAGTTTGCAATTTCTCTTAAAGACAAAGTACATAGTTTGAAAAATACAATATTTGCATTTGCCCATAACACAAATGTGAGTGTTTTAAAAAGTATAACTTATCACGCCGATATCACCAGTAAAAGTGCAGTTTTTGTTTAAAGAAATGCAAAAAACAAATAAAAACGCTAACTTTGGCCAGCATTTTTGGCTAAGTGGCTACTACAAAAGACTATACATGCCCCATTTGAACACCCTGGGTTGTCTACATTTGAAAATGGTATGTCATGATGAGGTTAATTCACATTCCTGGGCTACCATATGGTCTCAAAAGGCAATATAGACCCAGCAAACCAATCTGGCAAACTGAATTGGGCAAGCCCTATATTGACCCTGTAACTTTCCAAATCACCATAGGACCTGTACCTGAGGGGTACTGTTGTACTCATGAGACATTACTCTACACACATATGAGTGTTTTAGAGTAGTAAAATGTATTATACTGATAATATCATCGGTGAAATGGCAGTTTATGTGTGAAAAATGCAAAAAAACAAATATAAATGCAAATTTTGGCCAGGGTTTGTGACTAAGTAGCTACTAAAAATGACTGGACATACCCCATTTTGAATACCGTGTGTTGTCTACTTTTACAAATGTTATGCCATGAAGGAGTTAATTTTCATTCATGGTCTCAAAGACAACAGAGGCACAGCAAACCAATCTGGCAAATTTCAATGTGCAAACATAGAAGAAGGAAAAGCCCTACATTTGACCCCTGTAGGTTTGCAAAAAACAATAAAAACTGTACATTGGGGTACTGTTGTACTCAGGAGATGTTGCATAACACATATTGTGGTGTTCTTTGTCAGTAACACATAACAGGAACTGAGAATCCATGCCTAAAGTACAATACAAGAAACATAACACAAATAAATGACTACCTAAAGGTTTCACAAAGACTGGTGGTAGAATTAGTGCATGGAAAGTGTTAAAATACCACCACTTGACATACCCTAAGGTGTCTACTTTTCAAAAATATATGGTTTGATGGGGGTAAATTACATTGGCCGGCTTCAAAAATGTCCCAAATAGGACATGGGTGCATGATGACCATCTGTGAAAATTCCAAGTTGGAAAACTGGAATGCGCACCTTCCAAATAAGGTCTTTTAACCACCAGAGAACCTGACACACCTATACATGGGCGGCATCACTGTACTCAGGAGATATTGCTGAACACATATTGGGGTGTTCCTTGGCAGTAACCCTTAAAGTTCTCCGCACATGTATTCTTAAATTGCTATATGTGTCAAAAAAATGACCAATTATTATTATTATTTTTTTACTTTGGCATAGATTGGTGGTAAAATGGTTGTATGAAAAGAGTCAAAACACCCCAGGTTTAATACCCTAGGTTGTCTTCTTTTAAAAAATATATACATGTGAAGGGTTTTCCAGGGATTCCTGACTGATATCAGTGTTACAATGTAACTTGCGTTAATTTTGGAAAAAAAAAAAGAAATGGTTTGAAAATAGCAAAGTGCTACTTGTACATATGGCCCTATAAATTGAAAAAAAAAAAAAAAAGCTAAGAACATGTGAACATTGGGTATTTCTAAACTCAGGACAAAATTTAGAAACTATTTAGCACGGGTGTTTTTTGACGGTTGTATATGTTTAACAGATTTTGGGAGTCAAAGTTAGAAAAAGTGAGTTTTAAAAAAATGTTTTCATCATATTTTATAATTTCTTTTATAGTAAATTATATGATATAGAGTAAGCATAGATAGTAATATAGAAATAATTTTCACAGACACACACACGTTCTCTGACAGACACACACACTCACATATAGACACACACTGACAGACATACACACACATACTCACTGACAGACAGACACTCACACAAATTTACCATCTTGATAAAAAAAAAACCTGTACATATAGTAACCTGATATACTTGAAAAAATTAATGATCTGTTCTGGTACAGTATTTTGATTTTGTTATCATTGATTCTAAAGGTGACTTCGGTTAATGGCTGAATTTGAGGAGAACATTGGAGATCAGAACTTTATCAAGCTTTAAAGTAGACAGGCCTGGCATTTTGCCTCAACTGAGTTGACTCTGAGATTTAGTGAAAAGCAGTTTTTTTCAAAGATGGACAACCGTCTGCCGCAATCACTGATAAACGGATTGTTATAGAGTTATATCAGAATATTGCTATTTTTTTTTCAGGAACAGATGTACAGAACATGCACCAGTTTATGCATTTCTTACTGTTTTCTAGGAAATGTAATGTCACATGCTTAACCCCTTAGTGGCCAGACCGTTTTTCAATTTTCTTACCTTTAAGGACGGTGTTTGTGTTTAGCTGTAATTTTCCTCTAACTCATTTACTGCACCCACACATATTACATACCGTTTTTCTCGCCATTAAATGGTCTTTCTAAAGATTCCATTTTTTTTTATTATATCATATAATTACTATAAAAAATGATAAAATATGATGAAAAAATTAAAAATAATAAACACTTTTTCTAACTATGACCCCCAAAATCTGTTACGCATCTACAGTCGCCAAAAAACACCCCTGCTAAATAGTTTCAAAATTTTGTCCTGAGTTTAGAAATACCCAATGACACCCAGATGTCTCTTGTTCCTGGGTTTCTTTTTACCGAACGCCGTTCGACTATATATTTTTTTTATTCATTTTTTTTAATTTATATATTTTTTACATATGTATATCTTCAATTCCCCTTTATAAGAGTATTTTCATTAAATATTCAAGTCCTTTTTAACGCTAAAATTTTATCTCAAAGAGATTTCTTTGAACTTATTCCTCTTGTAGCGTTATTCCTCTTGTAGCATATTTAAAGTATTTGTATATTGCATTATTACTTTTTACTTTTCACTTTTTTTACTTATTTATAATGACCTATATTCCAGCTATACAAGATCATCTTTTTCTAACTTTGACCCCCAAAATCTGTTACGCATCTACAGTCACAAAAAAACACCACTGCTAAATAGTTTCAAAATTTTGTCCTGAGTTTAGAAATACCCAATGACACCCAGATGTCTCTTGTTCCTGGGTTTCTTTTTACAGAACGCCGTTCGACTATATATTTTTTTTATTCATTTTTTTTATTTATATATTTTTACATATGTATATATTCAGTTCCCCTTTATAAGAGTATAATCATTAAATATTCAAGTCCTTTTTAACGCTAAAATTTTATCACAAAGAGATTTCTTTGAACTTATTCCTCTTGTAGCATATTTAAAGTATTTGTATATTGCATTATTACTTTTTACTTTTCACTTTTTTTACTTATTTATAATGACCTATATTCCAGCTATACAAGATCATCTACCAACTTTATACATTTTTTCTGCGGCAAAAAAAATAAAATAATAATTTCTGCAGCACATTCTTTTATTAGTGCATATAAATTCTATTATTAGCGATAAATAGGATATAAGGTTGTAACTTTTAAAGATAAATGACAAATCACGCCATAGTTTGCCTCTAAATTGTGGGTTATGAGTTTTAGCTCTCCCTCCTGTTCTTATTTGTATTGTTAAGGATTCATTTATAATGATAGCAAAATCAAAATACTGTACCAGAGCAGATCATTAATTTTTTCAAGTATATCAGCTCCGAACATGGTATTATTATTATTATTATTATACAACTCAATGAAAGATATTTTATCAAATTTTTAACTTGCTGGGAATTTATCCTTACATGTTGACTTCTGCCTCAATATTACAGTTGGTGTTTTAACTTGCTACACTACTTTACTAACTTTCATTATGACTTTTCCAAAGGTTAAACGTTTTCTAGCATTTTTATTATTTGGGAATAACCCCATTGCTCCCTATTAGAAGCAGCCTCTATTTGTCTGCAGCACTTTATGCTGTTGGTCCAACCATAGTATATTTTTCTTTCTTTTTTCCAAGCACTAAAGGACTTGCATTCTAATGTACTGTTTATTATTTGGGAACACACTTCAGAGTCCAGCACAAGCCGAAATTGTGTAAATCATGCAAGTGCTAGAGGTCCATAAAAATTTTGCCTATGAATATTTCATTACAGTGTACTTTACATTCTCTTGCGCATTTCCAAATATTGTTATTTTATTCATGTTTGCAATTTGGTTTGGATAATTTCAATTCTAAATATTCTATAGCTAGGTTTTAAATTCAAGGTTTTATACAGATATTCCGCTCCAAATGTATTTTTTATTTTATTGGGTACATTCATTTAAAATGTAGGAATTTCTCACGTTTTGTAATAAAACTGAAACAAAATAATTGATTATTCGTAAAACTCCTGCCATTTACATTGTTTCTGCATGTCTGGTATTGAACTGAAAATCTGGTAATATCTGTGCTAACTAGTGATGTGTATTTCTAAATCCGCACTTTATAGTTATATTTAATTAACATTTTTTTAAATTAATATTTACATGTGGATGAGTGCCATAGAATAAAGAGAAATTTGCAGACAAAGAGTAGTTGAGGACATATAACATTTTTATAAATTAAAAAAAAAAATCTAACTTAAAATTGTTTAAAATTCTAAACAAGAAATCAGCATTTGGGTCAATTATCCAATCAGCCAGAATTTGGACGAATTGCAAACCGGCCTGAAACTAATCTTACTAGCATCCCTACTACACAGTTTGTTATGTCAACATGGTATAATAACCATGTTATTGACACTGTATAGCAGGGCTGTCCAACCTGCGCTCCCCCCCCAGATGTTGCTGAACTACAACTCCCATGATTCTTTCAATGAAACAGATAGCCAGGGAATCATGGGAGTTGTAGTTCAGCAACATCTGGGGGGCCGCACGTTGGACAGCCCTGCTGTATAGCATTGGATCCATCCATTTTAAGGGAGTAATGGAACATAGCTTTCACAACTTGTAAAAATTTTTATGGAGTCAGTCCTTAGCAGCAGCCTTTATATGCTGTTTCTGCCTTTAACTCTGTCTTATACCATGTTATATGATTCTATAAGCTCTCTATTTATGTTAATGTATCTGTGGTTAGGATGAACATTACTTATGTAGATACCCTTCTCCATCTCCAATTGGTATATCAGTTGGCTTTTGGGGGGGATTTGCTTGGGGTAATCATTTGTTCTTGCGATTTGTAGCTTTGCTGTCATAAGGCAGTGTATGTCAGGTCCTCTGCAAGCTTCCTACTTGTGGCTTCGCTCGCAGAGGCTTCTGCTGGTCGCGCAACGCTCGCAGCAGCCTTACCTGACTCCTCTCCGCGGCTTCTGGTAACCGTGCGCCACTTTGTCGCCAACCGTGAGCGGCGGTTTTTGTTACCTGCTCCACGCTCACGGCTGTCCCCAGTCCCTCAGTGTTTCTGACACTGCGGCTCACATGCAGTGTACTTAAATAGGCACCCGAGTCAGCCACCTGACTTGGTGCGCAGTAATGACATCACAGGTCAAAGTGGAAGGACTAAATACCTTCCACGTGTTATAGTGAATACTAATTGGAAACTTGTCAATCATGATTGCCCTATGCCTATTTAAACTTACCTCCCCCTTGCTTTGTTGCCCTGTTGTGGTCTTCTGATAGCCCAATAGCGCGTTTTCTCTGTCTGATTGTTGGTTACCGAATTTTGACTTGTCCCATTGTTTATCCTGCTTTCTCTAATCCTTGACCTCAGCTTGATTTAACGTTACCCTGTCTCTCTGCTTCCCTCTGACCTTGGCTTGTCCTCTGACTTCTCTCTATTTGCACAGCCCAGCCACTCTAAGAACCGTTACTGCGATTCCTGTGTCTGTGATCTGTCAGCATGTCTGGTTCCAGATATCATGACAGTGTATAATTAAGATTTCAACATTTTAAGAATATCTCATCCCTAATGAAATGTAACAAAGCAAATTCAGGTTGGCTATCCAAGATCGTTCCCACCAGTATCGAAAACTGAGTTCCAAAATTGCTTAAACTTATGACAGCTCCATATTATGTGCATCATGAATCCAACTTGTATGAAGCATCTCCAGCACAAATAAGAATTTAAGAAAGACATCTTAGATAGTCTCTTTGGAACTAAATACCATCTATGCATAACTTTGACTTGCGTCTTGAGAATGTTAAGACAGTGGATATGTTTTTCTATCTTCCTCAATGAAAAACACCAGTCCATATGTTGTATTGGAATACCTAGAACACTCATCCATTTCCTCAGGGCTAATGGAATAGATTAGGTCATTTTCAATTTCAACAACTCCATATAATTGGAGTAAATTGCTTTGCAAAGATTCTTGGATCCAGGAGAACTACAGGAAGAGAGATTTGCCTCCTTCGTAGCATGCGCATCTCACATAGGCCCCAGATTCGACCAGAGAGATATCTGATAGAGGCTACCAAATGTTGGAATTACATTTTAGTTTGTTTTAAAATGGGAAAGATACGTTATAATGCCCAAAAATACTGACAAGGAGTCTTCCAAAGAAATTAGATTTTTGCCAGTAATCAGGCAAGATGTGAAGCCGCCCCCTTGTTTTTTTTCTTGACTCAGAGAGCCTTTGCTGGCAGCAGAAAGAACTGGGATGGAATAAGACGTGACTGTTATTTTTTCATTTTGTATTTTTTTTTTGGTGCATTTGCTGTGCCTGTGTATGAGTGGGAGACAGCCTGGGTCGATTCTAGTGTTAGACTAGGTTTAGCTTGCTTCTGTATTTGGCTCGCTAGCTACTACCAGTGGTACTTGACACAACGTTCAGGAAATAGGAAATTTTGTCATTGATCCTAATGTGAGACTAGGTTACCAATATACAGCTGTTAAATTTTGTTATTTTTTTTAAATATATAGATTTTATTTGTAAATTGTTTGGATAAAGAATATCCTATTTTTTTTTTATGAGTGTGTTCAGTCCAGTGTGTGCTGTGTAAATGTGAAAGCATTTTGCAGTGTTTCTTAACAAAAAAACATCAAACACAATAACGTTACAGTAGCAAATCCCCCAAGTATTAACCCATTTTGTAAAATAAATACCTATTTTTGCTGATAACAGTTGCGTTAATTTACATAATATTCAATTAATCATAAACTTAATTTATTGTAGAAAGAAAAACAGACCCAACCATAATTAAAGTTATATACTAATCCCAAAACGAAATTGAGGCAGGGTAGGGAAAGGAATTATTTCCCCCTATACACCATTACCAATATTGCCACGGCTTCTGAGAGTTTGAACACCTCAGTCATGAGAACTGCTGACACTTCCTCCACCACTGCCTCCACCACCAGCATCACCAGCACTTTTAGTACTATTCAGCCTCAAGATAGTGGGATTAGCAGCATGTTCTCTACATCCGATTGAACGCTGAGGAGACAAATGTTTTTTTCCACCCTTTTTTTATTCTGCAACAACTCTTGCTACCCCTTCCACTTGCACTGCCGCTTGTTTTAAGTTTTTTTATTTTTATTTAATGTTAACTGTTTTGAGAAATATTTTTTTTTTTTATCTTGCCTAGCTGTTATTGCCAGTGCCACTTACAGTGCCTCGCAAAAGTATTCACTCCTCTTGGCATTTTTCATGCTTTGTTGTCTCACAACCTGGAATTAACATGGATTGTTGAGGATTTGCATCATTTAATTTACAGAACATGCCCACAACTTTGAAGATTTTTTTTTATTGTGAAGCAAACAACAAATAGAACAAAATAACAGAAAAAGTCAATGTGCATAACTATTCACCCCCCTAAAGTCAATACTTTGTAGAGCCACCTTTTGCGGCAATCACAGCTCCAAGTGGCTTTGGATAAGTCTGAGCTTGCCACATCTTACCACTGGGATTTTTGCCCATTCCTCCTTGCAAAACTGCTCCAGCTCCTTCAAGTTGGATGGTTTGCGCTTGTGAACAGCAATCTTTAAGTCAAACCACAGATTTTCTATTGGATTGAGAACTGGGCTTTGACTAGGCCATTCCAACACATTTACATGTTTCCCCTTAAGCCACTCAAGTGTTGCTTTAGCAGTGTGTTTGGGGTCATTGTCCTGCTGGAAGGTGAACCTCCGTCCTAGCCTCAAATCACGCACTGAGTGGTACAGGTTTTGCTCAAGAATATCCCTGTATTTAGCACCATCCATCTTTTCCTCAACTCTGACCAGTTTCCCAGTCCTGGCTGCTGAAAAACATCCCCACAGCATGATGCTGCCACCACCATGTTTCACTGTGGGGATGGTGTTCTTTGGTAGATGTTATGTGTTGGGTTTGCACCAGACATAGCGTTTTCTTTGATGGCCAAAAAGTTCAATTTTAGTCTCATCAGACCAGAGCCCCTTCCTCCATACATTTTGGGAGTCTCCCTCGTGCCTTTTCGCAAACTCAAAATGTGCCATTTTGTTTTTTGCTGAAAGTAATGGCTTTCTTCTGGCCACTCTGCAATAAAGCCCCTCTCTATGGAGCGTACGGGTTATTGTTGTCCTATGTACAGATACTCCAGTCTCTGCTGTGGAACTCTGCAGCTCCTCCAGGGTTACCTTAGGTCTCTGTGCTGCCTCTCTGATTAATGCCCTCCTTGCCTAGTCCGTGAGTTTTGGTGGGCGGCCGTCTCTTGGCAGGTTTGCTGTTGTGCCATGTTCTTTCCATTTGGTTATGATAGATTTGATGGTACTCCCGGGGATCATCAAAGATTTGGATATTTTTTTTTATAACCTAACCCTGACTTGTACTTCTCAACAACATTGTCCCTTACTTGTTTGGAGAGTTCCTTGGTCTTCATGGCAGTGTTTGGTTAGTGGTGCCTCTTGCTTAGGTGTTGCAGCCTCTGGGGCCTTTCAAAAAAGGTGTGTACATGTAATGACAGATCATGTGACACTTAGATTGCACACAGGTGGACATCATTTCAATAATTATGTGACTTCTGAAGGTAATTGGTTGCACCAGAGCTTTTTATGGGCTTCATGACAAAGGGGTTGAATGCATACGTACATGCCAATTTTCTGTTTTCTATTTCTAAAAAACAGTTTTATGTATATATTTTTCTCATTTCACTTCACCAACTTAGACTATTGTGTTCTGATCCATCACATAAAATTCAGATTAATAAAACATTGAACTTAATGCTGTACTGTAACAAAATAGGGGGTGAATACTTTTGCAAGTCAATGTACATCCACCTTGATTCACTGACTTATAATAAAGTAATACAATTATTATAATAATTAATATTTTTTTTTTTACTGATTTGTAGATTCATTTATTTAATTTATTTCCAGTAAGAGCCACATTATTTGATTTGCACTGTGCTTGTGTGCCACTGCTTTTGCTTTGGACTTTGCAAAACTTCCTCCCTTCTTGTGTAACACTGCACAAGTGAATCTTGCCTCCACTTTGTAGAAAAATCATACTCAAAATTTGGTGCTGGCCGTACTAGTTCTCTAGATTATTCTCCTACACTGAAGAATGGTTGCTGACACTATAGACTGGCTGTATTGAAAAGATTTGTTCTTGTCAGGGAGTAGAGGGTGAGTGTGTTGTCAATTGCCTACTGACCTTTTTCTTTTACTTTTTGGATAAATCCTCTTTTTTCAACATAATGTGACAATTTCTCCCCATTTGTTTTATACAATATAGCAAAAGGAAATCAATTAAATCAATCATTATAAAACTAATTTCTCTCACATCCTACCTCTCTTTTGTTTAATCTAATTTTGGCAACTCAGAATTGGCATTATAAAAATACCTGATATTGCATAGTCATTAGACCAGGAAATATTGTATTTTTTTTGTACCTACATTTGGTCAAGCCAAACAGCAGTATGCTGAATGACCTAAATTCTGCCATCCCAAAATAAAAAAAACACTTTGTGCAGAAGTGGTTTTGAAGAACCTAATTGTTTTGTCCTGCACAAATCTATTAGAAAGTATCCAATCAGCAATGGCTTGATATTATCAGGGAATTATTATTATTAATATTGTTATATATATAGTTGACAAAAATAAATTTTTTATTGTTTTATAAACATGGATTTCTTCATAAGAGAAGATAATTTGCCAAACTCACATATTCTTCTAATCATTTCCATTTGTTATAGTTCTGTGAATATATGTTATATAGCACTTGACAGGTATGAGTTGCGAGGGTGCCTATTAGCAAGCCAATCCACTGGAACCACACTATAAATTTAACCCTGATAGAATGAGAGATGCCTACCTCCAGAACAGTTCACATTTTTTTTATTGAAAGTTTTCTTTTTATTCCTCTGTCACTTTTGTTCTTTTGTATGATACTTCAATACCCTTGCTAAAACCTTGTTCTGCAGTGTGGCAGAATAATAGTTTTGTGATATATTGTTATGTCTTCACCTCTGCGCCCTTGTTATTTGATCCATAAAAAAGAGATCAACCTATAGAAAGGAATGATGAAATAGAAACAGCATGTATCTATGTGAACATAATGTAACAACATCTTCATTAAAATCTCCTCGGGCCATTTTAGGTCAATAAAATGAGCATTCTAAACTTTGGTAACAGTAATATCTAATACTTATTTACCAGTTCTATTAAAATCTGATCAAATGTACTAAAACTGATTTGGTTCACTTTTTCTGAAGAGCTGTGATTTGTTTTTCTGCTGGACTGCAATTTCCCTGAATTCAGATTGAGTATGTGACTGGAAGAATTTCTGATTTGCTAACAGCCATGCCCCAGAATCTCAATGGAACTGACTTGTGCTAGCCCGAACCTGTTTGTTTTAATTTGTGATTCAGAATGCAGTTCCTGACACCAAGAAAATGGGGATAGAAAGGAAAGGAGGTTGATTTTTTTGACTAGGGTCAATAAGACAGCTTAGTTTCCCATGATGGAGAAGACATCTGCCCAGTCGTGTGTGCTGGATCTCCTGCACAATCAAAAGGTAGCAAAAAAAGCTGATTGATGGTTAGGGGACAGTCACTAAATTTTTTATTTTATTCACAATCACTTGAAGTGACCAATTGAGGGGGAAAAGGTGGAGCAATTAAACAACTAGGTATCGCAGGAATAGTCTTGACATTTTGACTACAGGTATTGTGAGAGATACACATATATCTCAAAATACACTTATAATGTAATCATGTATATGCATTATATATGTACAATATATTATAAAATGCTTTAATTACATATTTAATACAATATACATATATAACAAATAAAAGTGTGTGTGTGTATATATATATATATATATATATATATATATATATAAATAAATATATATAAACACACACACACACACGTATTATATATATATATATACACGTATTATTAGGGATATGCATGGGCAAAAAATTCAGTTCGGTGCGGCACCTCCACAATTTGGGATTTCGTCAATTCGGGACTTCGGCACTTCGGTTCAGAACTTCCGAAATTCGGGACTTCGGCAAATTGGGAATTTGGGACTTTGGCACTTCGGTTCGGTTCGCCACTTCTGAAATTCAGTACTTCGACCCTACCCCAATTCCAACCCCAATCCTAACCCTAACTCTACCCCCAACTCCAACCCTACCCCTAATTATAACCCTAACCCTACCCCTAACCCTAACTCCACCCCAAACCCTACCCCTAACCCTAACTCCACCCCAAACCCTACCCCCAACCCTAACCTTAACCCTAATCCTAACCCTAGCCCTAAACCTAACCCTACACCTAATCCTAACCCTACCCCCAACCCTATCCCTAACCGTAGCCCCAACCCTAACCCTACCACCAACCCTAACAATACCCCAACCCTAACCCTACCCTCAACCCTAAACTTACCTCTAACTCTAACCCTATGTCCCACCCCAACCCTAACCCTACCCATATCCCTAACTCCAACCCTAACCCTAATCCTACTCCTACCCCTAACACTACCATCAAACCCTAACCACCACAACCACTTACACATCTAGGGATAGGGTTAAGGTTGGGGGTAGAGTTAGGGGTAGGGTTAGGGCTAGGGTTTGGATTCCTGTCATTATTCCTGTAATTTTCCCTCCCTCTCTTGTTTTGCCACTTTTCAGAAATCTGAAACACTTCGACACTTCCAAAATTCGCCACTTTGGCAATTCGGTTCTCACTTCCGAAACTCGGCACTTCAGCAATTCGGTTTGGCACTTCCGAAATTTGACACTTCGGCACTTTGGAAATTCGGCAAGAAATTAGTTCAAATTTACATTCGGAACAAAACTAATTGCACATGTCTACGTATTATATATATATATATATATATATATATATACACTGAACAAAATTATAAACACAACACTTTTGTTTTTGCCCCTATTTTTAATAAGAGTGGCCTTTTATTGTGGCCAGCCTAAGGCACACCTTTGCAATAATCATGCTGTCTAATCAGCATCTTGATATGCCACACCTGTGAGGTAGATGGATTATCTCGGCTAAGGAGATATGTGAACAATATTTGAGAGAAATAGGTCTAGGTAGGTGTACATAGAAAAAGTCTTAGATCTTTGAGTTCAGCTCATGAAAAATGGGGGCAAAAACAAAAGTGTTGCATTTATAATTTTGTTCAGTGTATATACATACACACACGTATTATATGTGTGTATGTATATATATATATATATATATATATATATACACACACACATACACAAATTGTATATATATATATATATATATATATATATAAAATATATATATAAAAATAAATAAAAAAATATATTTAAACATTAAACAAGATTACTATAAAGAATGCCTATCCCATTCCCCTTATATCCGAATTGTTTGATAGACTCCAGGGTGCCAAGATCTTTACCAAACTTGACCTTAGGAGTGCATACAATTTGGTGAGAATTAGGGAGGATCACGAATGGAAGACGGCATTTAACTCTAGGAGTGGGCACTATGAACACCTTCTCATGCCCTTCGGATTTTGCAATGCTCCAGCTGTGTTTCAGGATTTTATAAACGATGTACTCAGTGACTATATCTATTCATTTGTTCTAGTTTACCTGGATGATATCCTTATTTATTCCCCAGACCTCCAGACCCACCATGAACATGTTAAACATTGCTTGATAATGGACTTGACTGGATAATGTAAACTTGAGAAATGCATATTTGATCAGCATGAGGTTCAGTTTTTGGGGTATAATATTTCTGCCTCTGGTGTCCAAATGGATCCTCGCAAACTAGAGGCCGTTCTACACTGTCTGTTACCCAATGGCTTAAAAGCCACCCAAATATTTATTGGTTTCTCTAACTATTATAGGAGATTCATCAAAGGTTTCTCTTCTGTAATAGCCCCCATCACCAATATGACACGCAATGGGGCTAATTGTACTATATGACCTAAAGAAGCTAAAGAGGCTTTTGAGCTTCTTAAACAAATGTTCGCATCTGCTGACATATTAAGACATCCTGAAACTAGTAAATCTTTCATACTTGAGGTTGACACCTCCGAGACAGGGGTCGGGCTGTTCTTTCTCAGAGAGAGAGTCAGGATGCCCCTTTGCATCCTTGTGATTACTTCTCCAGAAAGTTGTCTCCTGCCGAGCGTAACTATGACATTGGTAATAGAGAACTGTTAGCCATCATACTAGCACTTAAGGAATGGCGACATCTTTTGGAGCGTTCCAAGGATCCCATTCTGATTATTACTGTTCACAAGAACCTGGCATATATTGGGGATGCCAAACGACTATTTGCCACAAGTTTTTGGAGGGGCCTGTTTGCCAGCCTCCTACCCTGGGACTATGGCCCCTGTGTCAAATCCTGGCTAGATCACTGTGTGTGCCCATTTTAATCTTGTATAGCCACACTTTGAACTTTCGAAGTGGAACTTCGAACTCCCAAACTTCTGAAGCCATCCGAAGTGCCATTCGAACATGTGGCGGCGGCCATCTTGTTTAGTAGAAAGCATCCAGCAGTATTTGGTCGTCGAGTGCATGGAACTCAAATTGGACACTCGAAGGCATGAACACCACTAAACTTTTACCTTCCATGGAGGTTTGGCTATTCGAACGGGTGTCGAACGGCGTTCGGTAAAAAGAAACCCACGAACAAGAGACACATAATGACATTGTCCACGAACGGCTACGTGCGGTAATACGAACGGTATTTTGACTATTTAAAATAGACTGACCGCACAACCTGATTCTCTGGAACTGTTTTGGGCATGAAACCATGCATGCGGTCGGTCAAAAAGAGACTTTAGGAATTTCCTAAACCACTGCTCTGATCTGGGTGATTTTTGGACATGTTGTTCACCCAGATCAGGGCTATCAGGGGATGATAATGATAAATAATAAAAAAAATATAAAAATAAATTGTCCCTTATTCTTGGTAACAATTGATATAAATTCTGTGCCAGCTCAATTCATTTTACTGATGTTGATAAGGTTTTGAAGAATGATTGTCCCTTATTCTTTGTAAAAATTGATATAAATTATGTGCCAGCTCAATTCATTTTACTGATGTTGATAAGGTTTTGAAGAATTATTTGCTTTATTGATTATGCATTATGTATTTTTAGATTTTTCATGTATTATTTGTTACCTCTTTTGTGCCTTGGTGGGAGATTGACTTTCTTCATTTTTCCTCTTTTTGTTTTTTTCTCTATCCATATATTTCTTTTGTTTTCTTAATATGATTATTTATTATTTATATTTATTTTTCTTTTATTCTTCCTTTTCTTTTTACTTCTATTATTTATCATTATTTTTCATTTTTGATTTTCTATTATTTTTTATGTTTTTATGTTTTATGCTTTATTTTTATTTTTTAAATCTTTCTTTTTAATTTGTAATCTTTATATTTTTATATTATTTTTATTTTTTATATTATTTCATTTTCTCTAGTCTCTATTTTTGCTTACACTATTATCTTCTACAGTTTTCTTGATCTAGTACTATTTTGCATGATTGATACATGCTTACAATAAACCTTACTCTGCTTATTATCTAGGTTTACATTCATTTTGTCCAGAGATTATATCACTTGCTTAGTGCCTTTCGGCATTTTCATCTATAGTTCGTTCGTGCGCATGTGCACAATTACATGGGGTGCTGTTTGTGTGTTTTAGCACACGAACAGGCACTTATCTTAATTGGTGTATAGCCCGTTCGTGCGCATGTCTGTGCGTTCCCTTGTTACTGTTCGTGTGTTTGGACACATGAACTGATATTTGGTTTGACACCTACATGGATCCATAGAAGGGGCAGTCCCTTTGCGTTCCAGAAGCCCTTCTGCGGTTCAGCTAACCGGAAATTACTTTTTAGCACTCAGACAAGCGTTTATTCACTGTAGTTTTTTCATTTTTTATTTTTAGTTACATTTTAGTTGTCATTGCTGGTCCTGTTCCAGAGCACCAGTGGCTGCTGGGATTGAGTGCGGTTCCTACAATCATCCCTGTCCCCCACAAGGTCCATATGGGAGTACACCTTGCTTGGGGACTTGCATAAAAGGCCAGCTGTGGCTTCCATTAAACACACTCGTTTTACCCTTCATGAAGTCTAGGCTCATGTTTGGGGGATTGGAGAACTGCATTCACTCTGGGGATTGCTATAATCACTATACTCCCCTGAGTATAACCACTAAGCTCTTCTAAGAGCTGTTCCTGCTACGCTCTCTGAACTAGGAGAGGTTCACCAACTGGAAACTGGTTCCTGGTCTTGGGTCCAGGGTGGGTGGAGGACGGCGAGCCCCAACCAAGCTGCCGAGGTTCGTGGGGTTTACGGTGGTTATGGTGTACCAGTGCGGTGCTTATGGTACTCGCAAGTACTAGGAAGCAGCGATTGATGGAGGTACCCGGTCCGGATGCCAGGCGGTCCGTCACATTGGTGGCAGTGGCAGGACAGCTTCCTAGTGAGGAGAAGCATCCTGGAGACACCGGTATCGTTTGGATTTATAATTGAGGGCAACGCTAGCATTCGTGCAGCTCCCCTGGTTGCTGAGGAACGCAGGAGGTGGAGTAAGCTGGCCCCTGGGCAGCATCCCCATATGAAGAGGAGTTCCAGTGGAGATTACAAGATGCATTGGCTCAGCAGTATGGACCTGTTTCAGCTGAGGAGGAATTGTACTTTAGAGAACATGTAATGCGAGACCTCTGGCAGGAGTCCATGGAGGTAGCACAGCTTCGGCGGAAAAAGAAGCTTCCAAGTACAGCACACCGCTGTGAAGAACAAGTGACCCAACGGCTGGTGGTCCTGGGAGAACAACCCTTGATGGAGCAGATATTGCACCCTGAGTTCATGGTCAAGAGAGAGATGATGTTGGATGACTAGTACCGGGCATTATGGTGGTACGCAGTCCGGCGAGACCCTTGGGTGTCAGAGGGCGTTCAGCCAGAGGGGAAGGGCTACGATGGCCCCGGCCTGTTGTTAAGGGCCATGGAGGAGGACATTGACTTTGGGAGTCCAGAGGAGTCGCGGTTCTGGGCTATTTATGGTTACCGGAAAAAGATGCTGCCGTTCCCAGAAGCTATTGAGCTGGGATGAGACCTCTCCCACTTGGTTACTATAGAGTGGGAGCTGGAGCATGACTACCAACACATACTACGCTCAATCCGACCCCAGCGGCAGCTTAACTTACAGGGAGAGGAGATTATTGGTCCCTCATCCCAGCAGCAGCAAGCAACACTGGGGATGGAGACGGTCGGTCTCACTACCAAGCACCAGGCAGCATTACCGGGAGCCGAGACAGTCGGTTCCAACTCTTCAGCGGCAGTGTGGGTTAAAGGGAGGAGAGACAACTGTTCTCTCTCTCCAGTGGCTGCCGAAGTTACTGGGAGAGGAGATTCTCGGCCCCTCATCCCCGCAGCAGCAAGCATTCCTGGGAGTGGAGATAGTCGGTCTCACTACCTAGCCCGAGGCAGCGTTACCGAGAGTCGAGACAGTCGGTCTGACTCCCCAGCGGCAGTATGGGGTAAAGGGAGAAGAGACAACCGGTCTCTCTCTCCAGCAGCAACCGGAGTTACTGGGAGAGGAGATTGTTGGCCCCTTAATCCAGCAGCAGCAAGCAGTTTAGCACCGGGCAGTGTTACTGGGAGAGGAGATTGTCAGCCCCTCATCCCAGCAGCAGCAAGCATCCCTGGGAGTGGAGATGGTCGGTCTCACTACCCAGCACCAGGCAGTATTACCGGGAGTCGAGACAGTCGGTCCGACTCCCCAGAGGCATTATGGGTTATTGGGAGTGGAGACGGTCGGTCTCACTCCCCAGTGGCAGGGTGCATTACAGGGAGAGGAGCATATCGCACTCTCTCCCCAGCAGCAGCTTACCTACCAGGGAGAGAAGACAAATGGCCTCTCTCCCCAACGGCATGGCAAGCTACTGGGAGTGGAGATGGTAGGTTTCACACCCCAGCGGCAATATGCAACACAGGTAGTGGAGACAACCGGTCTCCCTCCTCAGGGGCCGGATATATCGGAAGAGGAGTGTAGTGCTCTATGAATAGAGGCCCAAGTACTCAGACCGCTGCTAGCAAAGTGCGAGGTTAACTTTAGACATCCCTGTGTAATATTCGCCACAATCTAATAGTAGATTGTGATCGGCTAAATGGCCACCCTAGCTATAGGGCTTGCTAAATTTTGAAAAACAGAAATATTTATCAGTGTTTTATGCCTTATAAGAATTACAAAATTGGACAATATATAAATTGTAACAATACTTACATTATATAATTATCGACATGCCAAACTTACCAAATCCACAATGTTGGTCAGTCTTCCGGGCCTATTTTGAAGTTTTATGCCATTAATATATTTTATGTGGATGTAGCCTGCTTTTCTCAATAGACAAAACTTGCTTTGTAGATCCTGTTGAAACTTGAAAAAGACATCCAGGTAACGAAATGCATAGTTAAAAAAAGGAAAACTACTGGGACCATTCCTTTCCTCTACCTACACATTGAATTGGGAAAAAGTTCTTAAAGATGCAGTCATTGAAGTAGGCTACCTATTGAATTGTCATCATCTCTTCATACATTCTCCTGGTAAAAATGAGTGCTTTTAACGCTCCTATTGTCAGGGGAATGCCCAACACAAACATAGCCTCTTAAATATCTAATAAAGGCTTTCTGCCAAAATGAAAACAATTATTTTTTAAATAATTTATATTTATTTTTATAATAAAAATAATATTTTGTTTTGGGTCAACAAGATAATGTTACACATATTAACTATTATATACTTTACCAATCTTGTTTTCACAAAGAAAATATCAAAAGCATTCTTCTTGAACTACAGACTATGATATAGCAAACTCTTCACAGAGGATTAAAGAACTCTTTCCTCTGCTGGATAAAATTGATGCCTTCATTTAGCACTTTTGAATATGCCTCTACCAGTCTACCTGAGGTAATATGGTCAAGGCTGCTGAATTGCCCATATGACCGCCAAGGTTTTGGGTTGGCACACAGGAGAGTGGCAGCAATGCTGGAACCCTGTATTGTTGGTGGTACAGCAGGAGTGCTATGGCAAGAAGCAAAATAGCTATTTTCCTTTCTCACCCAGCACCTACAGCGGCAGGTCCTCTCTTCCCATTGCAGGACTAAGAGTCATAATCATGCACAACGTCCTGAATCTCCAGCTGCCTGCAATTACAGGAGAACAAGTGAGCAACTGAGAGAAGGCACAGAAGATACAAGTGAGCAAAGTGAAGTAGCTGGAGTAAAGGGGTAGGAAATAGAAAGAGCAAAAGTATGAGGCAGAGGGACAGAAGAGCAGAAAAGATGATTGAAGAGGGAGAGAAGAGAGAAACAAATACGGAGGATCAAGAAGAGGTAAACAACTGAGGGAATAGGGGGAGAACAGGGTAACAAGTGAGGAAAGGAGAAACATAAAGGGGGGAAGAAAAGAGGTACAAGTGAGGGAGGAAGAAGAGGGAAACTAATGAGGGAAGGGGGAACAAGAAGAAGGGAACAAATGAGGGAAGGGGGAAGAAGGGGGCACAATTTTGATGGAAGAGGGAAAAAAAGAGGGAAACAAGTAAAGGAAGTGGGGTAGTGTAAGGGAACAAGTGAGTGGTGGGAATAAAGAAGAGGATACATCTAAGGGAAGAGAAAATAAGAAGAGGGGGACATGTGAAGGATGGGGAAAAGATGAGGGGTATATGTGAGTGATGGGGAAAGAAGAGGGGTACACATGAGGGATGGCAGAAAGAAGAGGGAAACAAGTAAGGGAAGGGGGATGAGACGGGGAACAATTGGAGTAAGAGAGAATTATGTGGAGAGGGGCTTCTGGGGAAAGAGGGAAAGGAACAGATGTGAGGGAGAAAAAAAAGAATAGATGGGGGTGGAGAAAGATAAGATATAATTTTGGAACACCATACACAAACTCACCTACGCATGCACACTAAGGCTACACACAAATATGCTCCTGTATACACAATCAGTTACTCTATGAAACACAATACTAAATTCACACTCTAACAATCTACACAAATACACCCATTATTGATATGCAGTCACTAACATTTCATACAAATATGCTCCAACATACACATTGCAATTCAACCACATCCTCTGAACTGCTCATATTGCCTTATCCACCCAATCAGATCCCATCTCATCTTCCACTCATAACCACTCACCATGTCACATTCACACACTTGGCCACATAAGATGTCACCCACCCACCTTGCACTTACTGTCATCCAACCACCCACCTAGTAGAAATTACCATTCAGTCAGACTCCCAACTACTCACATTCATCCATCCAATCAAATACACCAAGCTTCAAATATATGATGGACTGTCTGTGTCACATTGAGGAAACTATGGGATGAGTGGTCTTTGACATATTGTGTATGCCCTCTGAAAAAATAACCACAAACAAGTGTCAGTTTTCTGTAGGCACATAATAAAAACGATCTAAAAAAAAAAACATATAATAAAATCTGACAACTGCATATGTATGTATGTTTATATGTCTGCTTGTAATGCATTGTATATGAATCTGAGTATAGTTAGTGTATACAGCTGTGTAAATACAAGAGAAATGGAGCAGCGCTAAACAAACTGAGTACAGTGATAAGAGGCAGCACACGGATGGCAGGGGGATCCCTCAAAACCCTAAGGATACTAGAAAAGGTAGACAGAATACAGGTAGCGCCAAGAATAAGAAAATACTCTAAATAAAGACAATAAAATACAAAAAAAGGTACAAGTCCACAATAAAACCTTGAGATTAAAATATAAAAGAAATACCAAATGGTAAAGGCACAGTCTTAGAGGTGGCAAGAAGTCTTCTAGTTCTTGTACGGTACTTTTTGGGTAACTTTACTTGACAGAAAAAAGTGCTGTTTTTTTAATCCACTTGAAAGAGCCCTAAGGGGAGAAACATGCTGTGGTTTTTATCTTATCTTTGTCTTAAATAAAGTATTTTTGGTTTTCTTATTACCTGTTGCAAGCCATAAACTTTTTAGGATTGTATTTCTTTTTATGCGTTAGCTGACATTTGGACCCATCCTTTTGAATTTTCTGTGGACTACAACCAACTAATAGAATCCTAGGTGGGGATTATACCACCCACTCTTGAAACATAGAATGGTTAGTCTGCTCATCATAATGTAAGTATATTTTGCTTTATCCTATTAATACTTACCTATATAGAGATCACTATTGGTCATCTTTTATCATTCCTATACCTACCTCATCATTATCCTGATTTGACTTTCCTTACTACTACTCTACTGTGCCCCGTGTCAGAGGAATATCCTGCAAGTGTGGATTAAAAACCACTGCATGCCGTTTCACCTAGAGCTTGTTATAGCTCTACTATTTGTGAGTTGACAACTGTTTTGAGTGTTATTTGTTTTATGTTTTTTTTTTATATACGGCTGTCAAGTAAAGTTACCCAAAAAGTACCGTACAAGTAGAAGACTTGTTATTACCTCTAAGGCTGTGCCTTTATATTTCTTTTATATTTCTTTTTTTTATTGAGGTACTAGCACTTATGTCAAGGAATAGAATAGGACATATAGTATATAGCATAAAATATGTTACATACAAGAATAAGTGGAGTCAAACCTGATTTTTGTTTTGTGTATCAAGAATGAACAATATGCTACCACTATTTCACAAGAAAGCATTGTAAAAAGCAGAAGTAAAGAGAGGGAAGGCATCATAGGTTTAGGGCAGACTATATGCATAATGTGAAAGCATGGCTACGGTGAAATGTCCCAAGTAATTGGAAGGCACAAAGGCTGATGCCCATATGTTGAGGTCTGGTCATCCTGTACCCTGGCAAAGCACAGTTCTGCAAACCGCTGGGCAACCCATGGGAGAGGAACCCAGAGAGAGGTGCCCAGGTAATAAAAGGTGAGAGGGAGGTATTGCCTGTTGCTGCACCCATGCTTCATCCACATAATCCACAGCTGCCCAACGGGAAGCACTACCACACTCCTCTCTGCAAGATTGGTGTCAATACAGGTGCCGGATTCTCCTCTGCCAGATCCGCTGCTTTCTCTCTGACTTGTTTAGCTGCTCTCTCACAGAGCACTCTGTCTGGCTGTCAGGAGTTCCCGGCAGGGGACAGGGGCATTGCAGGGGTCAGCACCTCACCTCTAGGTGTCTCCAGTCTGCCATCGAGCTTGGACCAGAAATCGAGGAACAGCTTGTCGAGTCTTTCCAAGTAAGTAGATACTGTGTCTCGAGGTTCGGACAAGTAAATTTTATGCGCCATTTTGTGAGGGACAGAGTTTCTGATGCGTGTCTGCTGATGCTGGTAGACTCTCACCATAGCCCAGGTATGTATGCCCAGATAACCCCCACCAGCGGGGGAGAACAGGAGAGGACCCAAGGAGCCACAGAAGTAGAGTTAGTCGTGGAGGGATTGCCCTCATTCCCCTTCGCCAAGCTGGTGACAGAGTGTGACTTCGCAAAACATACGTTTCTGCATTCCCTCCCTCACTACACATTCCATATATACTTCATGTATTCATAATGAATCCTCCGACTTGTAATAGGTTTACTAAAGATAATGTACCATTGCCTCCTATTCTTGTAGAGGGCCAGAGGAATATGAACTCCGGTCTTTTTTTGGATTCCAGGGTATTTAGGGACAAGTTAAAATACCCAGTACATTTGAAGGGTTACAGGCATAAAGAATCGTGATGGATAGATGCAGAAGACATTCATGCTCCTAGACTTGTTTTATCATTGTACACAAAATTCCCTGATTGCCCATGCAGTATTTTGGGGGGTAATGTAAGGATACCTGTGACATGTAGCTGCACTTTTCCATATCTGCCTTATTCTGGCATTGGCATTGACACAGACTGCCACTTGGCTTTTAGACTGCACTGGTTTGGCACCAATAGTGATGCTGGGTGCTCTGAATCTCCTTTTGTATGAGTCCCATGCTGTGTGTCAAAATGAGGATACAGGACATCAAACGTCATTCTGGTGGCAATGAACGTGTGCATTCTCAGAGTGAGCAGGTTTTATGCAGCAAGGGATTATAGTTTAAAAAACTATAAGCTCCTCTAGCCCTGCAACACGTTGCCCCGGTGGTCCTTCAGTAGCACATTCTTTGTGGACAGTGTGGATTCAACTAAAGCGTTTTGAAGTATACTATACCTAATACTTCTTTTTGTCCATGACATTGTCTTAAGGAATTGGAACTGCTGATGGCATTAAACTGCTGCCTAGTCTGATAACATAACTTTTCAAGTCTTTCTCAATTCATGTTATTCCTAATTTAAAAGAATGTTATAATATTATAAATAAATATATTTATATATAATATTAGAGACTTGTCTGCTTGTTTAGATTCGGCCCCCCAGTGAACAAAAAAAAATAAAAAGATGTTGAAGCCATGTTTTATCCAGTGCAAACCCCAGCTCCATCTCTTCTGAGATCAACCTGATGGCTATTGTCTGTCCATTTAATTAATTCTTATATAAGGGTACATTGGCAACCAAACCATAACACAACAGATCACAGTAGTAGTAAAAGTGCCTAGGGTGCCCCTTTAAACCACACGGGTATAGGAAAAGGGTTAGTCTGTATTTCTGATTAAACAAGCATGGGTATGGACTGTTTTCGATGCACTGACAGCAGATATAGCATCATTTTAAAAAAACACAAACAAAACCTTGTAAATATTAAATTTATACCATTGTTGGACTAAATAATGCACTAAATTATAGTAAAGTAAAATAAAGCAGTATATTTATTTTTGGAAGGCATTGTGGAATAATGGATGGATATTCTCAGGCACAAGCGGTTCTGTCACAATAGAACTGTACTTTGAACAGTACATAGGATAATTCATCATAGAAGGAGCACTCAGTCCATTGTCTATGTACCTAAAAGCCTTGAGAATATGAGGAGAGTAAAGAATTATAAACCAGTTATACCTATTGGTCTTTTGTCTTCGCTAGTGACACCTCTACAAGCAGTAATAATCCCCAGCAAATTATCAGTAACACTATTAGGCATTCATCCTGAGTATCTGCTGATGGAGGATGCTGACAAGAATAATATCAATGTGGCGTGCCTATCTATATAACTATATGCAGCTACATTTATACACGGGTATGTATATGCTTTGATATCAGGTATCAAGATCCATAGCAGTAGGGATCCAATAGTCTTTATTACATCTACCTGTAGATTGCAGCTCAAAGCAGGCATTTTATCTTTTTCTCATGTAATCACCGTAAAATAGAAAATGAAATTTTCACAACCTAAAAGTATACTGCAGAGAGCTCTAGGGCATTGCATGTCACTTTCTGCTTTGATGTATTCTGAGCACAGAAGCTTCAAATCTCTTGCTTCAGTTATTCGAAAGTGTCAGTTAACGCTTTCACTGGCTTTCCCTTTATTTTGCTTTCGGAAGGATAGAATGAAGAGAATCAGAATGCTATTCTGGGCAGGTAATAAAACATGGACACTATACAAAATGGCAGATACATATTGTGCCTAATAAACAGCAAAATAAATCACATTATCAAAAATATTCTTAAAAGTAAAAAGTCCAAGTTTGTTATCAGATTATATAGTCACTTGGATGTTCCTCAGTAGGTATATGCAAAGAGAAAATAAACACACACACACAAAAATTTTAAAAATATAGTGTAGTATATTTAGGGGAACGTGAGTGGTATATATAGTTCAGTGCACAAATGTTTTCTATAGTGGTGACGTATATCAGTATTTGAGACAATGGGGGTGGAATATATCAGTGCTTGTGTTTGTGGCTGGTGGAACTTCCCAGAAACCAGAGTCTCTTCTTTTCTGTCAATACGGTAGGTACTGAAAGTAGTATCAGGAAGCAGCACTTATAGTAGTCTTCTCCAGCACATGGCGATTTGGGGGGAAAAAGGAGAGAGGACAAATATAGTGTAGTATAGTCGATAGTAAATAAAGGAAAAATTGCAGTTACAATTTTCTGGAGCTTATATTCAGCTCCAGATATATGCACATGGATGGTACAATCCCTGTCTATGGATATGATGATGGTCTTGGTACACTTGCAGAAATGTTGTCAGGGTATGTGAAGGTATTCTTTCATCAAATAGCAGCAAAGCAGCAATCGAGTATCCTCAGTGTATAGAAGGGAAGATAAAACACAATATAGTGCTCTCTGTATGTTCCAAAATGAAAATGGAATTAGAGAAAGGAGGTATACTCACAAGCGAGGAGCAAATGAAATATTTCTCAGAGTAGGAGGTGGAGGTGGAGGTGGAGGTGGAATAATCCCCACCAAAGATATCACTTGCAAATCCTCAGGTTCCTGACGATAAAACTATTTGATGTTTCAAAGGATAGGCTTAGAGGCTCCAAATAGCATAAAATTACTCTTTTTATTGGAGACAATTAAAATAAAAACAATATAGCAAAAGGGCTTTTTAAAACACTAACATGTTTTACCTCTTAGCAAGGCTTTTTCAAAGTGTTACAGCATGAAGGGCCTATCCTGTTTAAATAGCATTACAATTAATGACATAATTGATCATGTGACTAAACATTCAGTACAATATTGGAATAATAAAAATCAAAATAGAAATGGAAACATAAAATAAATATGAGCATTAGAATCCTAATAATATACAAGTTTGTTTTATAAAAAAATTATTAAAAAAAAAAAAGAAAATAAAAAGCGAGAGAGATAGCTTTAAGGGGGGAGGTGGGGGGCACCAACATGGCCACCAGGACGTTTTACTTGGGGACACCAAGATGGCCACCATTAGCTTAAATGGGAAAGTATAAGTGGGGGCACAAGTATATAATTAATATATTTGGAAAGGGTTGGGGAGGTGAGGGGAGGGATCGGGGTGGGCACTGGAAGGAGGAGCTGCAAACAAGATGGCGGATGCGACCCATGTCACGTGACCGGCCGGTTCGCGTCGCCATAGCAATCACATTTCATCGATCTCCTCACTCAGATGAGAACGGGGAAGGCACTAAAATGAGGGGAGGAGAGACCTCCCACTCCAACGAATTTATGGGGATTGTAGTTTAGGGGAGAGGGGAATAAAGTTGCTGGCAACCTTATAAGAGGAGGGAAAATTATATATTATAAAAAATGGGTAAAATAGATATATAGCAAGTAATCTGTATGTGTGAGTGGGGATCATTAATCTACCTACTCCTACGCCTCTGTCTACTGAAATTCATGTGCATTATAGGGAGGCTAAAGAAGTGTTTAATAAAAGTCACACTGATACGCTACCCCCTCACAGATCCTACGATTGCTCCATAGATCTGTTACCCGGCACTATACCCCCTAAAGTGGGATTATATACCTTAGCACCACAGTAAAGTTGAATTATGGAAGAATACATTAAAGAATCTCTACAAAAAGGCCACATACATAAATCTTCTTCTCCTGCAGGTGCAGGGTTCTTTTTTGTTACCAAGAAAGGAGGAGAGTTACGGCCATGTATTGATCATAGGGCATTAAACAAGCTTACCATCAAAAATGCTTATTCCATTCCCCTTATCCCATAATTGTTTGAGGGACCCCAGGGCGCTAAAGTGTTTTCAAAATTTAGGAGTGCTTGTAATTTGGTAAGGATTAAGGAGGGACATGAATGGAAAACTGCATTTAACACGAGAGAAAACTCCCTCCGTTCCAGTCCCCAGCAAGTGCGACGTTCTTAGGAATGCCAGCCACTGTGGTTCGGGTTTTTATAATAAACTTACCTTCGCCCACATCAAAATGGCGCCAACGTGCATGCAACGTCACATCATAGATGTGCACGCACATTTTGGGGTCAGAGGCTATTGACAGCCAATTACAGCCTAAAGAGGGTTATTTAAACCCAAATTACCTTTTTGTCAGTGCCCTGTCATGGTGATAGTGGTTTCCACTAGCTGTTGTGGTGTCATAGTGGTTTCCACTAGCTGGTCATCCGAGAGTGTTTTCCTGATCAAGTTTTTTCTGGTATTTGACTTTGGCTTTGTTTTGACTTCCCTGACTTCTGGTATCCTTGACTTCTGGCTTTCCTCATTGTTGTGTCTTGTTCTGTGTCCCTAACCTCAGGTACGTTAAGTCTGGCCATTCTAAGGTCCGGTTAGATGTTATCCTTAGTTCTAGGTGTGATACTATTCTGCATGCTGGATCAACTATAATCCTGACAACAACACACTTGATGGCAGCTTATGGAACGAGAAAGTGGGCCAATGCAGGTGACGTGGCCCATAATGGCGCAAATCACGTGGAAAACACTAAAGGGTTAGAGAATGGGCAAAAAAGGAGTAGACATGGAAGGATATATGTATCTGGCCCCAACACTGAATAAAAACAAAATACAAAAGCAGGGAAATGCTTTAAGATAGCGAGGAATTTGCCAGCGATTTGGCGTTTTTGCCAGTGATTCAGACCACACTTCGGTCACGTATAAAATCGAAGCAGTCATCTTTGAAAAGGGTAAAATAAGGGCAGCCAGCAAGTAGGACTGTAATGCATTCATATGATTAGCCACAGCGGCCACCGTAAAAAAAGGCAGCCCTTTAAAATGCATCTTCAGTAAAGAAATTAAAAAAACAATTGAAGAAGCAGATATACAAACTAGATAACGTGGACATAAAAGATATGTAAGTATAAAAATTGGGATATCTACAAAATTAGTTGGATCACCCAGATGTTTAGAAAAATTGGAGTGGTAATAGAAAGGGGAGAAAAGATCTGTATACATCCCCCATATTAAGAATTAATCGATATATGTACAAGATATATAAGATGTATATAGTTACATAGTTACATAGCTGAAAAGAGACTTGCGTCCATCAAGTTCAGCCTTCATGTATATGATAAATATATATGAATTAAGATGTGCAAGTGGCATATATAACTTGCCTAAGTAAAATATATTTTAAAAAATGAATAAAAATCAACTACAATTAATAGTAAACAATGAATTGATATAGACTACAATAAGAATATTGATACAAATGTTTACCTTAATAAGGAATTGGCTTAGATATTAAGAAAATATAAAAATAAATCAAATGCTGTGCTGAGGTCATCAGGTTTAAATTAAAAACCCAATTAATTTTCCATTTACCTAGAATGTCTTGATGTCACCACCTCTCCAGGGTTTCCTACATTGTTGGATTCCTATAACATTTGAAAGTGTGGGATTGTTGTTGTGAGTACCAAAGTGTTTGCACAAGGGATGATTTTGGTAACCTTTGATAATATTTTGACAATGTTAGGCAATGCGAACTTTAAGACACATTGCAGTCATCCCTACATTTTAAAATCCACATGGGCATTCAAACAGGTATATGACAATCATAGTATTGCATATAATAAAGTCCTTAATTTTATATGTTTAATTTTAGTTGAAGTTAAACGTTTTTGTAGTGCTATTATCAATGGATTCACATACAATGCAAACAATATATAAAAAATACCAAAATATTACAAAATTAAAATGTTTTTCATAATATTAAATCACTTAAAAAGCTTATACAAAAATATTAGCCTGAGGATTTAGGCTTTAATTTAATAGGCTTTCCAAATTTGTCAATATTGCTAGAAAAATGTTCCAAGCGATTTATCTATAGAAGTCAGCATTAAATTATACTGGAATTTTTCTAGACAAATATTTTTTTATAATTAATCACTTGGAAATCATATTAAATTGAATCTTGGGCAGTCTAGAACTCTGCCTAATGACAATTCTGTGCATATTTTACATCTGTCATCAGTGTTCACAGCTTTCCTTTCCCTCCCTCCCTCCCACCCACCTCTCTTCGCTAATTGAAAAACCTTAAAAAAAAATCAAGATCTCCCTCCCTGCCACCCTTCCTCCCCTTCTTCCTCAACTTTCCCCTCGCTGTCTCAGTTTGCGCTATGGTGCTCTGAGCCAGCAAAATGGTCCAATCACAGAATTCGCCATAAGAAGTCTGTGATTGGACCGCCCAAGAGGCCCACTGTGACATCAGCATGGGGCAGCAGCTTCACCCAGTGCTGGATTCAAGGTAAGTAGACAGCTATTTTTTTTTTTTTTTTGTAAAGGGCTTAACTGCAAACGGAGAGGGGTGGGGGACCTTGTTCATAGTGTCCAGTAAGAAAATATGGAAATATTTATAACAGTATGAAATCATTTGGAAAGCTTATTAAACCAATGCCTTAATTTAGAATTCATGACAACTCACTGTGTATTGATTAAACCCACTTATTTTATAGCCATGTCTCTTAGTCTCTAAGCCAGGAGACACAATTGTCAGTGGGTTTCCAGTAGCTGGAACACGCTCATTATATCCACCAGACCACAATAAATTGTTCACACTAGTAGCACTAACATACTCTGTACAATGGAGACACAATGATGCATGGAAGAGTCTGATGACAATGTTTTTTTAATTATTATTTTATTATTTATATAGCTCCAGCAAATTCCGTAGTGCTGTATAATTGTAATACATTATGCTATAGTTAAAGCTTTTAATATTAAGTTATATTTACAACTGAAGAATGGGTTCCCAAGCTAATTACATAGATACAGTTTGTGTCCATAATAATAATTATAATAATAATAATAATAATAATAAAATAACTTATTTACTATATTCATTTACATTACCAATGCATCATTCCTGATGTTATCTACATGTACCACCAGGGGGCAGTGTATATCTACACAACAGCTTGTTTGATCTGTACTCAGAAATATACCAGATGCATTGAAATTGCATAATATAGAGAATCGACAATATATTCTCACACAAGAAAGCTTCCTTTGATATTTTTTTATAAATGAGATACAATTTCATTAATGTATTAACAGCCTCTTCCATATGTATTAATTTTGTTAAATTTGAAAGTCCTCCTGTCCTTTTAGAGTCTTATTGTGGCTACTCAATGTGATTTCTATCATCTTATGAGTTAAAGTATAAATATTTATAGATGTGTCATGGCATAGCCCCTACTAAACCCCTGTATTTTGTTTGTAAAGTAAAATTGCTAAATGAATATAAAAAAATATAATCTACCTGACCCATCTAGCACATAAATAATCCCCATACATTCCAGGTTCCATCCGGGTTTTCTATTGATCTAATATGATTTATTAGAGCAGTCCTGTTTAACCCCTTAAGGACCAAACTTCTGGAATAAAAGGGAATCATGACATGTCACACATGTCATGTGTCCTTAAGGGGTTAAGGGACACTCCAGGCTTGATTTGATCTCTATTTTTCACTACAATATGTGGAAGAAGCACTGAAAAAATAACATTAAACATATCTTCCAAAGTTACTGAGCTTGCATTGTGCAGGATCTTTTGCTTTTTTGCTGCCCACTGTGCACCAACAAAGACCTAGTCTGATCAGTTCTCAGGCCATTATTGCTCTTCCATTCAAACTTGACACTTGTGAAAGAGTGATATCACCAGAGTGTGAACGTACCACTTGTTAAAGAGTGATATCACAAGTGTGTGAATGTCACATTTGACATGTGAAAAATGTACAGGAGATGATCATGATTATAAAATGTCCAGGTGCTTGGAGTGTAGCTTTAATTGATTCATGAATAAAACACTTCTATATCATAAATAGGATATTTTACTATATACATTACACATCATGCATAAATATTGCACTTCCCTCCTGACAGCTTTAGTGAATTTGATGCCCCATGATTCCTGTCTCCTAGCAGTTCAAACATGTAACATCCAAACCTTCTCAGTGCCTCATATACTTTGATATCAGGGAAGAAAGCAGCCAGGCATATCCCTTTATCTGTCTGTGGTCTGCTTGGAATATTAATAATATCACCTACTGTGATAGTCATATATTTCTATGTGACCCGAGCTGAACACTGATGCTGTATCGTTGTAAATGAAAGAGTATTGGTCTGCACGTATGGAGTGTGGTCTTCTTATAGAGCATCACCTGCTAAGTTTCACTCTCTGAGAATATTTTTTTATTCTCTAAACTGGAAATTGTGGAGAACAGACCAGGGAGTTGCTATATTTTAGGCTAAAGTAGCCAAGCTGAAAATACAACTGAGTAAAATGATCTATTTTTGTATATTTTAATCAATTCAACCCTTCACAATTTTTACTTTCATGAAAAAACCCTAACGTTGATCATTTTAGCTAAAACCATGTGTGACACACTCCCAACAGATTTAGTTTAAAATTGTGGAAATCCACTACATGAATTTACCTATGAGAATTCATTCTTTGAAATCAGTTTTAGACTTTTTGTGACCATAAGGCCTTTCTGGAATACTGTACAGCAAATGAACGTATTGATATATTATTTTAATGACTACTGCTTAGTGTGGTTACAATGATGTCAAATTTTGATCATTTCTTCCTGATCACGGATTGATGAATAAATTATGACCTTATCAAGTGCATATAATTCTTTAACAGAACTATGAGCATCAACAGCTATTTTTCTCAGATACTCAGAAGTCCCTTATGATTGGGCCTGATTCACCTATCAATCGTATGAAATGAAGAACAGCTCACTATGGTAACAGTCCACGTTATCCTCATTGTAAAAATATACCAAGAGATGATACTCACCAAATGGGAAGGGATACATTCACGTGGTGCACAGGACCAGAACGGCAATCTAGAAGGTTATAAACAAAAGCAAAATGAAGATCCGGCAGACACAAATTTCCAGAGCAGTGACTTCATTCGGCACCCTCCAGCAATTTTTCAACTCCAATCAATGCTTTTATTAGTCTTGTTGGAGCTGAAACTTGGCTGGAGGATTCTGAATAAAGTCCCAGCTGTGTGAATTTGTGTGTGCCGGATATTCTTTGTCCTTTCAAATTAATCTTATTGACTGAAACGTTTGACTCAAATTATTCTATTATCAATATCTTTCCAAGAAGGGCTGGTAATATTGGATGAATATATTCAAAAACCACATGGGAGCATACAGTACTTTGTGTTTAGTTGGATTTTCTTTATTTACTGTGCCTTCACAGTTTAGTAACTCAAGAGCTCACAGATCCTGGATCAATAACAAAAGCAAAAACAGTAGTTCTGTGGACAAATGATTGTGTTGATAAAATAAGTCAGAGGAGAATTAACTGACAAGCTCAATGTGATACAAATCTTGCAATAATAATAAAAAAAAACTGGATAAGCAGCAGGTGTGTTCATCAATGTGCTCTCAGAATTCTCAATATATCAAAGCATTCTCTATGAAGTGGCCAGCGTGCAGTGGTCCTGTCATTTTAACTCTTCCATGTAAAACATTGCCATTTTGTTAAAAAATAAATGTTTACATAAGGGAGTTAAATGCACCTCTAATGACTGTCTACCTGAGAGCCACTTGAGACTCTTCCATCTTCATAGTCAAGTTAAACTCAGCATGCACACTAGCCTCTCAATGTTTTCATATGTGGAAACATTGCATTGGCTGAGATCATCAATCTTGATGATCTCAGCCAAGGAGGCAGTGCAACTGTGGCAAGACGAATTGAGTTAGTAAAGTGCCAGGATTATAGTTGATCCAGCATGCAGAAATAGTATCACACCTAGGACTAAGGATAATGTCTCACCGGACCTTAGAATGACCGGACTTAACGTACCCAAGAATAGTCAAAATACTTGCTGAGGTCAGGGATTTAGAACGAGACACAATGATGAGGGAAAGCCAAAAGTCAAGGATACCAGAAATCAGGGAAGTCAAACGAGCCAAAGTCAAATACCAGAAATGCTATGATCAGGAACATTCTCTCGGATAACCAGCTAAGAGAAACCACGACAGTGGTACTGATCAAAAGGTAATTTGGGTTTAAATAACTCTCCTAAAGTTATAATTGGCTGTATGTGGCCTCTGACCCCAAAGTGTGCGTGCATGTCTATGATGTGATCTTGCACACACGTATACGCCATCTTTGATATGGGAAAAGGCTATTTCCCTATTAAAAACGGAACTGCAGCGGCCGGTGTCTCTAGTAATGCCGCACGCGTTGGGGACCGGGATGGAAGGAGGTCGGGCTTTGATCTGCCACAGGTAAGATTTTTTTTGTTATTTCTGTCGGCGTTACCACTGAGTTTCTGTGCAGCCACGCCAACAGAAACCCACGGCACTGTGACATACAGGTATGTAAAAACTACCTTTCAAACCCTCTACAGGTGAAAATTATAGCATTGTATTTCTAATGCTTTAGTGTCCCTTTAAGAAAATGAACTTTAGTAATGGTACACCATGCCAGGTTCCAAGCTTACCTTGCTTCACTGAGGCAAGAGCAGTAATAGGTTGCTACACTGAGATCCTGACCACCAAAACTAGACAATTAAAGACTGGAAGAAACTGCAGCTCCAGTGTTTATTTTTGACAGCAAAATTTGATTTTGTTGTAGTCATGTAGTCTTTTGACTCGTATGCCATTTAGTTTTAGTCATCTGAATTGCTTTAGTTTTAATCAACTAAATATCATAAGATTTTAGTTGATTAAATCTACAGAAAAAAAAACTAATGGGTCTAGTTAATTTATAAGCATTATTTAAGCATTTCTCTGGAATCTACAAACTCATGATATACTCCTGGAGAAGTAAATATCTATTAAAATGGTATTGTTTATCTGTAATACAGACATAGATTTAACTGTGATATAATATGCCTTCATGATTTATTTTAAAATTCAATAAAACAAAGTTTTATAAAGAATCAAGAATATGACCCAAGCTTTTCACAAAAGACCACTAATTAGATGTGTTGATTTTAACAGGTTGCATATGACATTCGACCCTTCCTAACATTTTCTTCTAGTTTTCATTCTTTGACAAAAATGTAATTCATTTTTATTTTTAGTCTCTTTGTTTTTATTCAGTTGTAGCATTGTTTTCTCACTGAAAATATGGTTTTGATGAAAATTATAACAAAATATTTGCAACGAAATTAACATAGTATTCCTCTGGTGATCCTGCCTTATGTCAGTGATTATTGGTGGTATAACAGTGTAAATAGTCTTGATATGGTGTATATTAGGTCCCCCTGTACCAGGCAAGAACTGTTACAATGACATAGGGCATCTAAATATTGTTGCTAATCATTTAATGGGCACGTCACCCATTTATAATTGATCATATAGGCAATGCTTGAAGAGGTGTTGAAGGTTGAAGCTCTGGATCTTTAGAGATGGTGGAGGGGACAAAAGGATATTATTTATTTTTTTCATTTTCCATTAAGCACTGGGGGTTGTCAGTGTAGTAATGAAAGCCAATGACTTAGCATCCCCTGCTCCTATTATCATGTTATCTTCTACCCTATTTACTCTATTGTTTGCAAATACCTAGGGTCCTATGTTCATTAAAAGAATCACCCTGCTCCCAGCTTGATTCCCTACCTATCCTTAAGGGATTATTTCACGTATCTCTCTTACCCTACAATGTAATCAAAGCTTTCCGCTATAATCTCAAATATGTATTAACTAAAAAAGATTTTTTTCAAATCAGCTAGTTGGACCATTAGATTTTAATTGTCCTGTTATTCAATGTTTAGTTAATGAACCCCCTAAAGGGTGTCTAATAGGTGGTAATTTTTTGATGAATGGTGAATAGTTATTGTTAATCTAAAATGTTTTCCTTGCACTTTAGAAAAACATGTCAAAAAATCTCCATACAAATAGATTAAAGCAAAAGTAGTGAAATAGGAGTACGATTTTAAAAATGAGTTCACACAATCCTTTTTGCATGTTTATATGAATTATCAGTTCAAACATTTGTATTTCTTTCCAAAAATCAAGTCCCTTAACATTACATTTTACTCTTTAATCAACCTTTTGTTTGATAAAGCATTTACAATGGAAATATGCCATCTGGGAATGCAAATTAACCACACAAAATACTCTGTAACCATAAGCAAATATGTATTTGCACAGATGTAATTAAGGACAGAATACAAACCTTTGCACGGTGTTATGGTTTACAGTCAAATTCCGAGGCTTAGAAGGCTGTGATGCCGATTATGGATTGCGTTTCAGAAAGAAAAACACAGATTTTTAACCACGCATTCTAATGAAGAAATAGTTTTAACTCTTTCATTACTGAGCCCCCTTGTCCTAGTTCCCAACTGCCCTTAATTTAGAGGGACAGTTCCAATGTTGTCCTGTTGTCACAAAGAGACGTGGTCTGCAATAAATATAGTGTTAGTATATTACACAGCAAAGCAAACTGAACTTCACCAGTGCTCTGTGCATGGGCAACAGTCTAAGATGTTACGGTAGATATTGTATTATTAATGACTGCACAGGATTTATTTATGTTACCCTATATTTCAGGAAGACTGGATATTTTATACAGATGATGATTGTAGAAACTAGTTATGGCAATTTTTGTAAAAATACAATTTTGTAAGGAACCCGTGCCGATTTGTTTCATCTTAACAAGAGTGCGAGTGACTATAATTATTCCCCTGGACAAATGGGGAAGGGGGAGCATGACTGCTGCCCAGGATGGTGGGCTGGAGTTAAAGAGCAACTATGTTTCAAATATTGGAGGAGTTAAAATAGGAGAGCAGGGGAGGGGACTTACCAGTCAGCATGAGTTGTTCAAGATCCTGACTGAATTTATTTCTGATGTTCTGCAGTTGCTGGTACCTGGGTCTGCAAGAGAAGTACACCTGCTATTAACGAGTCCCTACTGTCAGGATACAGAGAGGACGTCCCAATATGGCCACCCCATCCCTTGAGGAATTGATGCAGATGCTGTCGGCTTACCAGCTATCCCATGGCTAGCTGGACCAAGTGCTGGCTGGTGTACAGCAGGCTGCAGGAGCACGGCAAAACCGGCGGGAGGGAGATCAAGCATTGCTGAGCGGACGGAGGGCCAGACAGTTGAGGTCTTCGTCAAGTTCGTCCCCAAGTCTCGTGTGGCAGAGTGGGAGAAGGAGCACCCAGCTGGTGGAGGACAGGAACGGTGGACCTGGGCAGTTACCAGCCCGAAGATCTGTGAGCCGGAGGCAATGGAGAGCGGGGAGAGCCAGGGAGGTGATGGCGGAATCCGGATCCCAAGATGGCGGTCTGCAGCTTGGTGGGAACCCAGCTGGAAGATTGCGCAGCCCGCGCGCATCTCTTCCGGCGTGGGAGGGAGTGACGTTATGAATGCCGACAAGTATGGAACGCCGCGGTGCACGAGTGCATGGACGGCCCAGGCCGGTGCCAGGAGACCCAGGACAGTGTAGGAGCACCCTAGGACGGCTCAGAAAGGACCACAGGTGAGCGCACCCGGCGCCTGCGGGTCCCCAGCAGCTGAGGAGGGGGAGTCCAGCCTGACATAAGAATTGGAGTAAAAGGGGGAGGTGTTCCCTGGAGGTTCCAGACTGAGTCCTGTTGCCTCAGCACGTGAGTATTGCATCAGCGCTTGGGATGCGCTGGCTGAGGGTGATAGGGGGGTAGTGGGTCTTCAGGGCAGGTTTCCCAGGGGCAAGGGGATTTAGTCAGGTTATTGAGGGCAGTGTTAGACTGGTTTCCTGGGGCTGTCCCCTCTTCTCCTGGTAATCTGGGTGCAGCTTCACGGGTTCTGAGCAGGGTACGATGGCTGTGAGCTGTCCCCGCTGGGACTGCATGTGGCTGGGGACGTCAGGGACAGGATTGTTCGGGGTGAGAATGTCGTCTTGCTGACTTTGGTTCCCCCAGATCAGGAGTCAGTGGACAGACCGCGTCGGGGTGATATGGGTGAAAGGGAAAAAGGTAAGAAGCTTCCTCGGACATTTGGGAACTTGCTTCAAGGTTTTTCGGTGTTTGCTAGTATTTTAACAAGTAGTTTTCCTGACAAGGCTCCTGCTTGTTCGGTTACCTGGATTTGATTTGGGGGGAGTACAAGATCTATGGCGGACAATGGTGGTTCCGGTACGACCAGCAGTTTTGACAGAAGATGGCGGCTAGTGAGGCCATGGACTTCGGGGTGCAGGACGACAGCTTGTGGCTGCTGTTGATGATGCCCTGTCGGCCATCCCCCTTCCCAGGTGTGCCAGCAGGATAGCATAGAGGAGTCTGTTGGCTTTTTAATGAGAGCCACTGCAGGTGGTACAGTTCATGCAGATTTAGGCATGAGATTTATGCATCCCGCCCTGTGCTGCTTCAAAAAAGGTAAGCCAGGGTCGCGGGCTGCCAAGCATGATGTTCCTAGACAGGAGGACTCCGGTGAGCCTTGAAAGGATGTGTCCATGGTTAGACCGGTATCCTAAGCGGCTGGAAACAAGGATTCAGTTTGACGGGTTTTTGGATCCCCTTTGTTTAGTCTGAGGCGCCGTCATTTGCGGTTAATTTACGGTCGGTTTCGGGTAAAGAATCCATTTTAGAGTAGAAATTGGACAAGGAGGTATCCTTGGGGTGCATGGCGGGACCGTTTGCAGAGCTCCCGTCTCATAACTTGCAGGTGTTCCCTCTGGGCTTGGTGCCTAAAAAAGAGCCTGGGGCCTTTCGCCTCATTCACCACCTGTCCTACCCATCGGGTCAGTGAATGATGATATCGATAGAGAGGTGTCGAGGGTTTGTTATGCCTCATTTGACAGGGCTCTGGAATTGGTAAGGGAGGCTAGGTTGGGGGCATTGCTAGCAAAGTCTGACATCGAGTCAGTGTTTCGTTTGCTTCCGGTCCACCCTGACTGTTTTCACTTACTGGGCTGTCAATTTTTATGATATGTGTCTTCCCATGGGCTGTGCTATTTCCTGCTCATGTTTTCAACATCATTGGAATGAGTAGTGTCCCAGGTGTCAGGTTTGTCCTCCTTGACCCACTACCTGGACAATTTTCTGTCCGGCGGTCCGTGGGATTCGAAAGGTTGTGCGTTTTTGTTGGTGGCGTTTCAGCAGATCACGGCGGAGTTCGGAGTCCCAGTAGCGGTAGGTAAGATGGTTGGGCCAGTGGTTAGGTTATCTTACCTGGGTATCGAGATAGATTCTAGAGACATGGTCTTTCGGTTACAGGAGGATAAGCTGGGACAGTTGCTCTGCATGGTCGACGTGGTCACGCTTTTAGGGCACTTGAATGTCACTTGTAGGGTTTTTTCCATGGGCAGAGCGTTCTGTTGTCGCCTGTCCCCGGCCAATGTCAGGGTGAAACAACCATTCCACTTTATACGCATTGTGAGTCGTCTAAGGTCGGATTTACAGGTGTGGAGTGCCTTCTTAGGTGAGTATAATGGTCAATCTTGTTGGTTGCATTCAGAATTGTCTAATGGCGAGCTGGATCTGTTTACAGATGCATCCGGCTCAGTGGGGTTTGGGCTTATTTCCAGGGGCGTTGGTGCGCTGCTGAGTGGCCTTCAGGATAGCGGGGCTTCCTGGAGTTGTACCCTATTGTGGTCTCTGTCAAGTTATGGGGTGCTGACTTTGCGAACAGAAAAGTGGTTGTTCACACGGACAACATGAATGTGGTCCAGGTGATCAATCGTTCCACGTCTGGATCCCCTCCGGTTTTGGCATTGCTCAAGTGTCTAGTGCTACTTAGTCTCGAATGTAATCTGTGGTTGGTAGCCAGGGTGTGGACAGTGTCATTGCTGACTCTCTTTCTCGGTTTCAGTGGGACCGGTTTTGGCAGATGGCTCCGGAGGCGTCGCAGACGGGAACCCTGTGCCCGCCTTATTTGTGAAACTTGGTTTCAGACATCTGAGATGCTTGATACGGGGATCCTTGTCGGAGTCTTTGTGGAAAGCTTATACTGCGGTATGGTGCCATTCGTGGGCCATGGGTACGGGCCGTGATGTTTTGTCAGAATCCGGTAGATTGTCCATTACGCTGTCCTTATTGGAGTCATTGTGTTCCGCAGGTAGGTCTGCCACATCAGCCGAACAGTGCTTGTCTGCTCTCTCTTTTTTGTTTTTGTTTTGTAGGATGTCACTAAGGCGTTTTGCATTTCACGCATTTTAAAAGGGTGGAAAAGGGATGTGCCCCCAACAAGCGGCAACCTCTTTCGGGGGCTCTGCTTCTGCAGTTGTTGGACGTCCTTCCGGAGGTTTGTAGCTCTGATTATGAGGTTCTTTTATTTTTAGCATTTTCATTATTTTTTGGGGGGCTCTTCGAATTGGGGAACTGGTAGCCCCTAGGGCGAGTTCCCTGGTAGCGTTGCGGGTTTCAGACGTCTCGGTATCCTCTCAGGGTGTGCTACTGGTGATTCGACGTTCAAAGACGGAATAGGTGGGTGGAGTGGGGCACGGGTACGGATCGACCTTGTTGCAGGAATATTTAGTTGCCAGGGGTGGAGCCGAAGGCTCGCTGCTGGTCCATCGGAATGGGTCATCCTTGAGTAGATTTCAATTTTCTAGCGTACTGCGGATTTGTATTGTCAGGTTGGGTGGGGACCCTAGTCTCTATTCCACTCATTCGTTTTGTATTGGAGCGGCAAACCTAGGCTAGCGTGTTGGGGCTCCCGGCAGAGGCACTTAAGCGTCTGGGGCGATGGGAATCGGGTTGCTTTCAGCTTTATGTGCGGCCGCATTTACTGTGATGTTATGTATTTGGATAATTGCAATGTTTAACTTCTGTTCTTTGTTTCGTAGGCCATGTCCTCTGTAACGGATTGCCTGGCACCCCGACTGGGTACCTTCCGTTGACAGATGCTAGTAGTGCTTCCCGAGGGCTCCAAGCACTCCACTAGACACCATAACCACCGCAGACCCCACGAACCGCCGCAGCTTGGTTGGGGTCTCGCCGTCTTCCTCCTACTCTGGACCCAAGACCAGGGACCAGCTTCCAGTAGGCAGAACTCTCCTAAATCCAGAGAGCAGGAACAGAAACAGGAACAGGAACAAGCTCTTACAAGAGCTTACTCTGGGGAGTATAGTGATTATAGCAATCCCCAGAGTGTAGGTGTAACGGATCACCTGGCACCCCGACTGGGTACCTCCATTGAAGGATGCTCCTAGTGCTTCCTGAGGACTCCAAGCACTGCAGCAGACACCACAACCACCAAACCGGAGAAGCATATGAATGCTCTTAAGCATATGAATGCTGTAAGCAGCTGAACAGGAAAAGCATACAATCAGCTTACACTCCTGGCAATCAGCATACAATCCAATTCCCCCAATAACGAAACGACACTTCATTTTGAGGTCAAGCAGAACTGACTGTACTGGCATATACAGCCTCTTTTATTCACAATCCACAAACATAGTACAGCCCACAGGGTTTTGAAATACAACCAATCAATCCATACAATACACACAGACACTCCCACACAAAATCCTCCCCTCTGCCTGTGATATGATTTCTGAACACAATGGTTAATATAATTATCACAGGCAGAGAAATACAGTATTATAAAACATATCACAGGGACCCTAAAACATGCAATAACCCCATAAAAACCGGGGGATCTGGGTGAACCACATATCCAAAATTCACCCAGATCCGTTCAGTAGTTTGGAAGATACCGTTTAATGCAGATTCTGCAGAACATATACAAGCTATATGAAAAATAATTACTGTATAATTTGTCCCCTGTTGTATAGTTTAAAACTACTGCACGATGTCTTTGTGCACCAAATACCGGCGAGATGGCACCGTGTAGAAAAGTCCAAACAGTATGCCCAAATCATGTCTTTAAAGGGCAATACATCCCAGGGGCCATAGTCACATGGTAGGATGCTGGCAATCAGTCTTCTCCAATGCCCAGTGGCGAGGTCGGTTTCGCCACAGTAGGTGCATTCCCCATTATGTGTGGCATTCATACGTGTACTGGGCAGCTAGGAGGGTGTAAGAGAGAGCCCATGGTCGTAATTTGGGGTTCCCATACAGGTTAGGGTACGTTGGTGGGAGTTGTGGGGGTTACGTTGGGATCAGATGTACAGAGAGTGCTAGCAGCTGAGTCACTGTGTGTCTGGGACAGTTACTTTAATCTTGCATGCGGGCGGCAATGATGTTGGCCGACGGAGGTCAATTGATCTCATTCACGTGATACGTGATAATATAGCATGCTGATTTGCGCTGTTTCGTGACCTAACGTTAATCTGGTCGGAAATAGTGCCTCGCCCAGTATGGAGCATAAGAGGCTATGGGAAGGCGCTTGAACGGTGTAGGTGGAAGATTAGCGTTGCCATTTCGCGCTTTGTGCAGAGTCTTGGCCGAATAGTCATATGACACTTTGAGCTGGAAGGGGAGAACTTGAATGTTATGCGCAGACATGGCGTCCATTTAACACCAATTGGCTTGGACATATTTAATGTTGGGTTGCAATCTGGCATTGAAGCAGCGCTGTCTCTTGGGGGCGAAGCTGGGCGCTTTACAGGCTGTGGTGGTTTTCCCTGGACAGAGTAAACAAAAATTAAGGAGTATGACGCAAGGTCACCTTGGGGAGACTACAGTCGGCTCAAGGCTGATGGCTAGTGACGGCTGTGTTGGGCTCTTGGAGATTAAGTATGGAGAACTGTCTGTTGGGTTCTCACCCAACAGCTTACAGGAATTAAGAATTTTCTATGTTTAATAAAGCTGTGGCCGTTGCCCTTATCCACTTTAATAACACACTGTATCCAGTGTGTTATTGGGGCAGCGGTGGGATGGATATGGGTCAGCCGTCATGCCACATTTAGTAATTACAGTTGAATTTGCATAAACACAGGCAGCCTGCATACATCCCTTTGGTGTGTGACACACAATTCTTCATCACTCTCTTAATGTGGTCACGCACTGGCATTATACATTATTCAGTGCACAAAAAACTAATTCTCTGGCACTGTTGGTAGAGATATTTTATTGAGTGACATGACTGATGACACGAGTGTAAGTGTTTATTTCTATAAATATATAATAGTTTATATATAAAATCTTACATAATCATAGGTAGATTAGATAGACAGACAGATAAATAGGCAGGCAGACAGATGCAGTTTAATTAAGATTTTATAGGTTTACAGGTAGGTTTTAGTTTTTCACATGTAAGGATGATATCAATACATTTGCTTATATTAGGCAACTGGTCCTTGATGGATGTTGGTCATAAGTTAGTTAAAGGTAAAAGCATGGATTTTGCAAGCATTTTTGGCAACACAGGCAAAGATACAGTTGCCCCCCCAACTCCTCCTAATAAAGTGTACCTTCACCTGTCTGCCTCTTAACTCTCCGTTTGATCTTCTTACCCCTTTTGTGTTTCTTATTTCCTCTTTTGAATATCTTACCCCGTTAAGTGTATCTTATAACCCTTATCCCAGCCCCTCTGTGTGTCTCTTTTTATCCGTCCCAAGACCCTTTGTATGTCTCCTCTGCTCAGCCCTTTTTGTGTTTGTCTTTCTCCCTCACTACCCTTTTGTGTGTATCTATCCCCCAGCCCCTTGTGTTTCTTCTTTTACCCTTCCCCAGCTCCTCTGTGTGTCTCTTTTTCCCATTCCACAGCCTATCTGTGTGTCTCTTTCATGGCCCATTCCCTCTGTGTGACTATTTTCCCCCCCCATCCTCTCTTTGTGTCTCTTTTTACCCATTCTAAGCCCCTTTGTATGTCTCCTCCCCTCAGCCCCTCTTGTGTATGTCTTTCTCCCTCTCTTCTCTTTTTTCTCCCTCCATCCCCTTGATTTTCTCCTTTTCCCCTTCCCCCCGGCTCCTGTGTGTGTCTCTTTTTCCCCTTGCACATCCTATTTGTGTGTTTCTTTCTTGGCCCATCCCATCTGTGTCCCTTTTTTCCCCCATCCCCTCTGTGTGACTCTTTTCCCCTCTCATCCTCTCTGTGTATCTCTTTTTACCCATTCTAAGCCCCTTTGTATGTCTCCTCCCCTCAGCCCCTTTTGTGTTTGTCTTTCTCCCTCTCTTCACTTTTCTTTCTCCCCCCATCCCCTTGAGTGTCTCCTTTTCCCTTTTCCCCTTCCACAGACTATTGCATGTTTCCTTCTTGGCCCATCCTCTCTGTGTGCCTCTTCCCTGTGTTACTCTTTCTCCCCCCAGCCAGAAAGCCACAAGAGGCGCTTCCTGCAATTACACAGAGTTTGAGTCTGTGAAATTACACTGGATGTCCTCACGCTTTTCATAAGGACGACCAGCGTCTTCAAATGCCCCATAGGAAAGCATTGAGTCAATGCTTTTCTATGGGAAAGGCCTGATGTGCGCAGAGCTCGACGCATATTAGGTTCTCCCCATCACCTGACATCGGTGAGGAGGAGCCCAACCCAGTGCCGAGGGACATCGGTGCTAGAATCAGGTAAGTAATTAATGGGTTATGTAACCCTTTATATTGGCACAGGGGGAGGGGGCTGGGACGGGTGGAGCACAGTGGGAGAAGGACAATATAATGTCAGGAATACAGGTTTATATCCCTAGCACTACAGTATTCCTTTAACCCTGCACAGTGCTACTGACATTTTGAGTATTTACATTTTTTCAACACAAGCTATAAAACACGGATACGATAACACCATCTGTTACACGATAATCTATTTATTTTGAACTGAAATAATTTCTCAGTTTTTTTTTCATAACAGTTTAAGTGGCTCTGTGTTTGCATGTATTAAGTAAAGTAAATAGCAACATCCCTATGTTCATTTATATATGTCTCAGCTGAAAAAGATTTGTTACATGCAACGTATGATCTACGTCTAAACAAAACCTGTGTTGTTACAGACGTGCCCTGTAGTCAGGAAAATTTGCAATTTGAATGGACGCGAAGCATGAAAAAACATAGAACACCTTCATTTGTTAACATATCATCAAGAGAGATTTGCACACTCACAGCTTAAGGAGTCTATTGTCTATTAATAGCCATTCTGCAAAAACAAATGTGTTGAGATAGTAACTGATAAAATTTGTTCCGATTTGCATGCAGGTGTAAAATCCAATTCTCTCTTTCTTTGTATCCTCTGACAACTGTATCTTTTCTTAATTTATGTCCCGAAACATAGGAGATTTATCTTTCTGTAATTCTAATAATGCATTTTGTTTAAATAAATGCTCTAATTCTTACCTTTTATTGAACTCAAGAAATAACAACATTTTGTAAATGTGATCTTTATATTGGTGCCCTTACCGTATACTGTTAAAAACTACAAATACATTAAAAATGCTCTTGGATGTGTTTGTTTGCGATATGCTATTTGGAAAACAATCCAAAAAAGCAAATCCAATCTATTTGAGTCAAAAACTTCCCACTCAATGCTGATTGGCTAATTACATTGACAGCAATGTTTGCTATTCATATACTGGCACTTGCATTCTTACCTGGCCAACAAAGTGCATAGAACACAGTATGCTCACTGCTACCAGAGTCTGAAGAATAAACACATCAGTGAAAATGCATCTTAAGGAAGATTTCATTATGAAAAGTTGAATATAGGTTGGAAATTGTATGGAATACGTAGAGTAGGAAAGGAAGGAAGAGTAGAAATTGGGGAGGAGCTGGGTAGAATGGAACCTGGAAATATTGAAGGAAAGATGATGGAAATCTGGGGAAGAGATGGGGGCTAGAAAAAGTCATATCATGGTCTTGGGGCGGAGATACAAATGCCATGAGATTAAATGTTTTCTGTCAAATAAGACATTAGAGGTAATATATTATTTACCTGTGAACATGAAGAAGGCTGTGTTTGTTGGAAGAGGTTTTATATGTTATGTAGAGGGCTCAAGTTTAAAGGACCACTCTAGGCACCCAGACCACTTCAGCTTAATGAAGTGGTCTGGGTGCCAGGTCCAGCTAGGGTTAACCCATTTTTTCATAAACATAGCAGTTTCAGAGAAACTACTATGTTTATGAATGGGTTAAGCCTTCCCCTATTTCCTCTAGCGGCTGTCTCATTGACAGTCGCTAGAGGCGCTTGCGTGCTTCTCACTGTGATTTTCACAGTGAGAGCACGCCAGCATCCATAGGAAAGCATTATGAATGCTTTCCTATGTGACCGGCTGAATGCGCGCGCAGCTCTTGCCGCACGTGCACATTCAGCCGACGGGGAGGAGAAAAGGAGGATCGGAGGAGGAGAGCTCTCCACCCAGCGCTGGGAAAAGGTAAGTTTTAACCCCTTTCCCCTTTCTAGAGCCGGGCGGGAGGGGGACCCTGAGGGTGGGTGCACCCTTTAGGGCACTATAGTGCCAGGAAAACGAGTATGTTTTCCTGGCACTATAGTGGTCCTTTAATTGTACTTTTCATGTATGTAATTATACTGTACACCTTTCAAGGGTGGGTTGCAGAGCTGCATCTCGCACACAAGAAATCATATTAACTTAAATGTATGCCACAGAGTGTGGAAACGGTAGGAAGTATTCTGTAAGAAAAATTAAATAAGCAATGTTAAACACAGATCTGCAAACCCCAGTCAAGTCATAAGACTTGCTTTTCCTACAGAAATCTCAAATTTGCAGTGCTTTTACTGCTGCGAGGGATTCTGGGTGGGCATATGCAAATGAGTTCAATGAGGAATCACATTTTTGCCATAACTTTCTTGGTATATACACATACATACATACATACATACATACATACACTGTATATAAATTTTGTTATCAGTAGAAGATCAACAAAATAACTCCAGAATTGATAAACTGGAGTGAAAACAGTCAAGTTCTGACTATAGATGAGCTGGAATTTTTTTCCTCAATTTAACAATTCAGATTTTAATTTTCAATTCTGGATTTAATAAATAACCCAGTCAATAATTGTTATAGACACGTTTTACCGAATCTAGCCACAAATCTAATTTAAAAAAAAAAGCATAGTCAAAAACTTCTTACATTTTTGTCTGGTTTGTAGTTGTGTTAAACTGTACACAACATGTCCATTAGAATTGTGCCAAAAGCGTCATTAGCTATCAATAATTGTTCCGCGAAACTGGATAGCTTCAAAGTAACATGTTGGAATGCAATCAGGACGTATAGAAGCTTCACTAGTTAATACTATCTTATTAAATTGTGTAAGTCATTTGAGACCACTCTGTGTTGTTTCATGAAATATCATCCAAGCATACATGATAAATCACAAAATAAGTTGTCAGATAGATATATTGGAGAAGTCTCCATTTACCAAAATATTATAAAAGGTTTTTGCAAATTCATTCTGTGGAATGTCTATTCAGTATAATTTACTGCTTGAAATATATGCTTTATCTTCACTCTATAGACTGTAAATAAATCTACATTCATGCAAATGAAAATACATTGCATAATTTATAGCATTTGCCATGAACCAATTTACTTTAATCCATTCGTAAATGAATGCAGAAGTGGGCTATAGCGTTAGTAAAGCAATAACTGACAGGAACCCTTGCTGGCCTTACAAAAGGGCACACAAAAGTTAATGGTGACTGGATTTGCCCATACTGCCACAAGTTGCTTCTTTGGAAAACAATATATACGGGGGGCACACAGGATGTCAAAGGTGGGGCACAAATAAAAACTGAAATAGTTAATAATTAGATCTACTAAATAGTTAAGAGCATAGATATACCACATACAAACATATAAATAATTGTTTTACAACTCTTTGGTAATCATAAATGACACAATTTTATTACTTCGAAGCTCTGGGAGGTCTTTAAACACACTGTTTATTGAGATTTTGTTTTTGTTGTGGACTAGAATTGTGGAATAAACCCTGATCTACCAATAATAAAGCTCTTAGTAAGGCTCTGTGTGTAAAAGTGTATCACAGAGCTCCTCAGCAATAGAACTCACAGCAATGTGCAGAGTATTTTACAATATCATAGAGCTCCTCGGGAAAAAAAAACTGAGTTCAGTGTTGAGCATTTGAACATAACACAAAACTGCAGCAATACAACACAGTGTAATGTGCAGAGTACCTCATATTATAACAGATCTTTTTAAGAACAACACTGACAATATGTGAGTACTGTGGTGGCTGCGTGGGATGTGTGTCTAAGGTGGTTGAGTGTGAGGTCACTATGTGTGATGTAAAGTGGTACATGTGTTTGGTAGTTTTGCATAGTGGACGCTGCATATGATGTGTCTGACGAGTTTCTGCACACATTTTATTTTTGAATTTGTATATATTTTGAAAAAAAAATTTTTGTATGTTTTTTTACTCTTTCCTGCTACCTACTACCTACTGACTATGACCTAAGACAAATCTAATTAAATATGCCTTTATCCATACTACTGCTCTGGCTACACATTTTACTTCCCATGCTTTGCCGAGTTCTACAACTTTCATTTTTAATATTTTAAAACTAAGAAGTCAATTAACTTTCAAGTATTTTTTAACACAGTTTTTCATTGGCCCTATCAACTAAATGGCAAGAACCCTTATGAATTGATCTGCAATTCCCTTTCAATACACAATGTTATAAAATTTGCATATTTTTAAGCATGCATTCAAGGAGGTAAATATAAAAATAATAAAAAATTACAAATGAGTAGATGAAATCATCAAGTCAGCAAGTGCAAGAAAGTTATGGATATCATTATAAATGAAGTGAAACAGGTTTCAAATTTATTGAAATGCCCTTGGTCATTCTGTCAAGACCTGCTCTCCATCAAAATCAAAAGTACAGGTCTGTAAATACGGGTGTTAATGTAATTTAATCTTTAAAAACTCCCATGTTGTGAGGGTGATAGTGGTTGGCAGAGAGTATTGAAACATAATAGGTTCATCACATGACTGCAAATTAAGAGAAACAACTGATAAATGCCTGGTTTTAAATATACACAGCAATTCATCTTTTCTGTCACTTGGAGATTGACATTTTGTATGAATACGAATATGAAGATTTAAGTACATTCTGTATGTAGTCCTAGCATGGATTCTACAAAAAACACATTCATACCTAGAACAGATCAGTTACATATTTAGAAAAGATACTTGCAGTGAATCTTATAGTGGTTGTTATCTGCTGCCTCAACTAAAAACAAAGTTATTATATAAAGGTATAATCAGTTAGCCATCTACAATTTTGAATTATACAAATTTTCTTAAATGATATCTTCAGCGCTATAGATGTGTGTGTCCCTCATTCAGAAGCGTCACCATGCATTGCTATGCTTTGTTGAATTTCACATCAGTGAAGGTGCACAACCTGATGGAAAGTCAAACGTAGGTCAACATTCAATGAATGAGTTTGAAGAATCCACGCCAAGCTTTCTCCTGTATGTAACTGAATCCTAGGTTTCAGAATGCATTAACAAAGATAATTTTATATATAAATGCTTCCAGTGCCAGTTCAGTATACCTTACTTCCTTATTTTACTGAATATAGTATTTCAGTTATGATAAGTGCTTGATTATTATGAGTAGCATATTTGGAATCATATAATGTAGTTCTGTTAGAGCATATTGATATTGTAGGTGGAGTGCGGTCACGTACCGCATAGTAGAAGAAAAAAAGATATAGAAAGTGTTAATAATGGTCAGACTACTTTGTGATATGGAAAAAATTGAGAGAGTTTAACCCCTTAAGGACACATGACATGTGTGACATGTCATGATTCCATTTTATTCCAGAAGTTTGGTCCTTAAGGGGTTAATGGGTAATATGGAAATAAGAAAGTTTAGGAAATTTTACATCCCCCCAAATTTATCATAATAAAAGAGAATCTCCAGACATCTCTGTAAACCAAAATAAAAACATATAATCTACAAAATAAAAGTATATGAAGACCACACTAGAAATAACAGCATTATTGTGGTCTTCTTGTACTTTTATTTTGTAGATTGTTTTTATTTTATCTAATAAGAAGAAACTGAGGAATCTTCTTATAATCTGCATATTTTAAAGAATAGTTTTTACCTTTTTCCAACTGGTGTTTTTTTGGGGGGGTATTGTGTGTTTATTTCTGTAAATCAGGTGAGTCATAATAAATATTATTTCTCCATTCTATGTGCAGGGGGTGGAGTGCGGTTATTATTCTGTAGTTACTTCAACCTCATTCTACCACCTGTGCTGCTTCACACATTGAAAAATAAATATATACAAATAAGCCATTATATATGTGACTCAACTATTACAAAATAAAGATATAAATAAAATTAACATAAACCATGAAAAAAGTTAGACAAAAATTATTCTGATTCTCAAACTGTCTGATTGGAGGGTCCAATAATGGGGAGTTTCCTTGTTGGTATGAACATTTGCGGAATTCAGACAGCCCTTCCATGAACAGATACTGGCTGGCTCTCCTATAGGTAAATTTTTACTTGCTACTTTTTATCGGCAGCTGTATGAACACCCAATAACAAAAGATATGCCAGACATCTACCAGGCCTTCTCAGTCCAGCTCAAATGACCCCTTTTTTTCCATTACTCTCTATTTTCCTGTAGCTGCTGACTCTATAATATTATTTTGCCTATGTGCTGTAAACACAAGGTGCATGTATCATGCCAGTGACTGTTTCATTATATTAACTACTTAATTGTTGTATAACTTGGTGTAACCTTGCTAGGTGTGCCACACTCACTGGCTTTCTGCATGGTCACAGCCTCTTGTGCGGACTGGTAGATTCTGAGCCTCTATAGAGATAATGGGGTTTTGAGGTATTGTTGACAGTGCCTCCACCTAGGGGCCTGCAGTATAATCAGTAACGACCGTACTAGCTGGAACTAAATGATATTCAGTGATAACTGACTCAGTATATAATGCAAAGGAGTTGGCTATCTACATGTATTAACCTAAAACAAGTACTGATTACATGCACTACTACATTCCCAGTATTCATCCCAAACAACAACAGACCACCCAGTGCTAATCCTTTGAATAATCGTTTAGTAAGATTTCAATATAAAATTGCACTTTTATAAGCCTGTGGAATCAAAGGGAAGACAGTGATTGACCAGCCATAGAAAGTCTGGGTGGGGTTAGAAGGGGATTACGTACGAAGGCTACAGACAAGAGACCTGCAGCTTTTGCACACTGTTTTTAGATATACATCCAATGAAAAAATGAATTTAGCGAGTGTGGAGTGTCCCTTTAACTGGTATGATGCTGCCTCAGTGTCTACATACAAAAATCATATTTACTAAGTTTACTCACAAACTTAATTTTAAATATAGTGGATTACCACTTTGCAAAACTTCTAGCACCTTTTATAAATGACAGTTTCTTAAGGTAATTCTGAATTCAAATGATCACACAAATTGCTTGACAGACATTTTAAAAATGCTTTCAATTAAAATAATGTTGCTGGAAAATTAATAAACTGTGCTTCATTAATAAAATGCATTTGTTGTCAAAAATGAAAAATACACTGAACTAAATTCAGGATTCAAACACTGGATCATCTTGCAGGAGCTAAACAAATCATGATACAATAAAACGGAATAAATGACTTGCAATATTATTAACTGTCAGTCAGACAAACTGCAGAAGAACCCATAAACCTTGAAGTTGTACAAATATTTTTGAGCCTAATCTTGGAGATTTTGACTCGATTAGATTTTTTTTTAAACTTTTTTTTTAAATGCTAAAATGAGATGTACGTCTTGCCAGATCTCCTTTTACAAAAGCTTCCTGGATTCTTAAGCTAAAGAAAGTCATCTATGTATCATTTTGTCTTTTTTCCAGCTTTGTTCTGGAAATCTCAGTTTTGTGTTTCCAACAAACAGTGGATTTCAAGGTTAGTTTTACATTCTTACTGTTGAAATATGTGCTAACGAAAAGCGTTTATAGGCACGTTGAAGACTATGTAGTCTGGATTCAATCTAGTTGAACTCAGGATGTTAAGATGTCATCTTGGCTGCTATTCTAGTTATATATACTGATATACAAATGTAGGTATATTTCGATATTTAAATAACCAACAAAATTCACAATGCGGAATTCACTAAGTAAAGAGATTTTTAAAAAATAGGTGTTGAGAAACTTCTTAAACTAATAATGACTCATGATTATTAGCGTTTGATTAGATTTTTAAGTAATCATAATTTGATTAACTTATATATCATATATTTGATTAACTTATATATACACGTAGGGGCGGGGCCACGTTCACGCATGCGCACGGAGGTATGGTGGACGCCAGGGGCAACACACCCATCACTCTGAGCACAGGGGTAAGTCATTATTGATTTAATTTCACTAATACTTGAGGTATATAAATGTAATGTTCTGCATTGTTTCATATGTTTGATCCTGATGAAAGTTCCAGATAGGAACTGAAACGTTGATCTTTTAAATGGAATTTCAATAAACTGTAAGTTTTAAACTCAACAAAAGTCCGAGAGTGCTGATCACTACTTCACCATATATATATATATATATATATATATATATATATATATGACATCCAAAAAACTAGAGCACCCACTGGATTTCGTGAATCAATTCAAGTGATTGTATTTACAATTGCATAAGTTCGATCAACATTTCAACCGTCTAGCAGTCTTTATCAAGATGCTACAAATTAGAAAATGTCCAAGATTTTTTTAAGATATAAGTGTAAAAAAGACACTTATATATTATATACCATGTTCCCAACTCCTTCTATCGATCCGACTGTCGAAACACCCCTACGTGCATGAGACCAGCGTATGGCCGTATTACACTTACTGGCGTACAGTTAACATAGTAACGCTAAACAAAGATTAAAGTGACAGTGCAATCATGAGAGCAGTAATATATGTGTATATTGTATATTATTTATATTGGATATATAAAATATATTTTGGAAACTGTGTATAGTCAGTAATTTATTAAGGTAACCATTCCAGTTATAAAAGGTTTTGATCATTTTCATACTCTGTCAATAATTATTTTTAAAACGTATTGTGCCCTATACTGTCGACATCTGAAGGAAAAATAACACTGTGTATTTTAGCTCCTGTTAATTTTTTTACAAACTGATTCTGTCAAATAAAGGTTAAAATTAGGTCATATTAGTTAATTAAATAGTGTGATATTTTGGCTCTGTCAAATCAAACATTTTATTGCAAGCTGTAATATAAACACGAGTGCAAACAGCTGCATGATCTACTGTCCAAGACCTGGAACTATGGCGATCTCGTACGCCCTGAAATGTTCTGATAATGTAGCATTTTAGCACACAGTACAGAATTTCATGATCTCTGTGGAATTCTTTCTCAATGACCTGAAACCACATATTGAAACACTGTGGTTGAACTTTTATGAAAGCAAAGTCTTATTTGAATAGCTACCAGAAAACGTCCACATGTTTTATACTTAATAAAGAATCTCAGCATGATGTTGTATCTGTGTTTTTTTATTTTAGCAATAGTTTTAACTGCTGTCATTTCAATGAGTTGGAGTTTACTACAGTTTACTGCTGGTGTATACAGGGAGGACATCTTAAAATATATTTTAACCATGTACATTGAAGAGGACCTGTCGACAAAAGTTTTTTTACATCAATCTGTTCTAATCCTTTAAATTAAGCATTCATCTCGGAGGCGTATTACTGATTTACTATAGAAATCAATTGCACTATGTTCATTAACAAGGTGTCTTTGTCTAAAAAAAACCTGCCAATTGCTATACAGTTTGTGTTTATTGCACCATTGTCTTTGAACTCTTTGGCAATCCCAGCACATTAGGTGTTTCTGAGGTGCTGGGCCAACATTGAAATATTAGTTAAAGTTACTTAGATCACGCATCTAACCCATGCTAATGTAGAAAATCTACTAAATCTCTTGGCCATATCGATATGCTTTATATTGAAGATACTCTCACGGTTCTTGGATAAAAACAAATGATTGGCTTATTGCATAGTAGAGAAACTAGGGAAACTTCTCGGAACAGTTTTGATTTAATTACACCATTCCTTAAGTAATACGGGTGCTTGAATGTAAAATTCACTTTTTGTTCTTTTTTTTTCTTTTTTAATAACGTCAGATTTTGATTTTTTTTTTGGCAATTGTTTTAACATTAGCACATTCACAATGGCATTCTTTTAAAATTTGTATTGCTAGTTAAACCTCTCTGGTATAAAATACATAGTATTAAGTACAGTATTTAAGCAGTTTGTCAGAATATAGGCTAGGTGCCCTATGATGGCAAAATTGAGTCCTCTACGCAGAAAAATTAGGCCTTGATTTCTTTTATACTGTTTGTACTGAAAATTTTAATATGCAAATAATACATATATATATATCTATGAAAAAAGGGAGCAGGTTCAGCGCCAAATAATCAAAATGAAGGCAGCAAACCAAAAGAAGGGGATCCCTCTAAATCCTTCAGGAGATCAACAAGAATAACAAAGAAAAATATGGCTGTGCAACAAAAGTACAGGAATAACAATAAAGTACCATTTGCAATAATATACAGTAGGTGTGGGTAAATAAAATAGTCCAAAGCAATCTTAAAAATAGTCCAAAATAGTCAATAAATAATTATGAATACCCCTTTAAAATGAATTTTGCAGTGCAATAGGAATTCTTGGGTAGGCAGTAAGTCCTTATATCAGCGAATATGATGGGTAGAAGATTTCTTAGTGTAATCTATACATATTTGCAAGACAAGAAAATGAGAAATCCAATAGTGCAACATGTCAACTTAAATGAGTCATAGGTAATAAAGCAATGGTAGCTTACTCACATTTGGTGGAGCTATGACCAGTTCCAGTTTTAATTGCGTATAATGGTATAATCCCCACTTACAGGATGTATTGCTGTCTGTCGAAGATGGTGTTGTGGGACCCAAAATGACAAAAATATAGAAAGCAGATAATAGTGCTCTCTATTACAATACAATTGGTAAAATATTAAAAATAGTAAATACTCACAAAGGTGGAGCAGGCAAACTGCTCTATGGTATGATCCCCACCTGGGATTTCTTTGGAGTAGACAGGAAACAAGATAGCCAGGAAGGAAGTATGTTTTTAAAAAAAAAATAAAACTATTTAAAACAAAAGGTAATTGGCACAGAATGCAAGTATAGTGACCAAAAAAATGTATTTAAATAAAATACAAAGTAATACTTTCCATAACGCCTTCCTTAACACACATGTTCAATTGCTCTCTCTTCTAGCATTGTCCCTGCTGACCTTAAACATGCCACTGTAGTACCTATCCTGAAAAAAATGTCTCTTGATCTGTCCTCCCCCTCTAACTATTGTCCCATATCCCTGTTCCCTTTTTCCTCAAAGCTTCTGGAAAGACTTGTCTTTTCCCGTATGTCTCACTTACTCAATTCCAACTCTCTCCTTGACCCTCTTCAATCTGGCTTCTGCCCCCTCCACTCTATTGAGACTGCTCTTATCAAAGTTACAAACGACCTACCGGCAATTGCAGCTAAATCCGAAGGCCACTGCTCCATACTAATTCTTCTTGAGTTCTCTGCTGCCTTTGACACCGTTGATCATGCTCTCCTTCTTCAAACTCTTCAATCACTCGGTCTCTGTGACTCTGTCCTCTCAGGGTTTTCCTCTTATCTCTCCCAACGCTCATTCAGTGTCTCATTTTCTAATGATACCTCTTTCCTTCGTCCTGTCTCGGTTGGAGTCCCCCAAAGCCCCCAAAGCTCGGTTGGAGACCCCTTCTATTTTCTCTTTATACTACCTCTCTTGGTAAACATATTACCTTATTTGGATTCCACCACCACCTGTACGCTGACGGCACCTAGATATATCTCTCCTACCCGGACCTCTCCCCTGGCATCCTGCAACGTGTCACTGCTTGCCTTTCTTCCATCTCTGACTGGATGTCCTTCCGTTTTCTGAAACTAAATCTCTCTAAAACTGAGCTCCTTGTGTTTCCTCCTCCTAATACTGATCCTCCTCTTTTAATCTCCCTTTAAGTTAGTGGTATCCACACTAGTCCATCCTTGCAAGCGGGCTGTCTTGTTGTCATACTTGATTCTGGCCTCACCTTTGAGCCTCACATCCAGCATGTTACCAAGTCCTGGAGATTCCATCTTAAAAAACAATAGCCCACAGCTGCTCCTTTCTTATGCAAGATGCTACTAAGGAGTTTGTCCATGCTCTAGTAATTTCCCGCATGGATTATTGTAACCCTCTCCTAATTGGTTTTCCCAAAAATCATATTGCCCCGCTGCAGCCTGTAATGAATACTGCTGCCAGACTGGTTTTCCTCTCTAGTCAGTCCTCTCACACATCATATCCCTGTCAGTCCTTACATTGGCTTCCTGTATCCTATAGGAGTCAATTCAAAGTGCTAACCCATACCTATAAAGCACTGAACAATTCTAGCCACTCTTATATCTCTTCACAGTTACATAGGTATGCCCCTTCTCGGTCTCTCTGCTCTGCCCGTGACCTTCTCCTGTCCACTGCTCGCACGCGTATGGCCAACTCATGCTTGCAGGACATCTCGCGGGCGGCTCCCTTCCTATGCAATAGCCTGCCTACCGCCATCAGACTCTCCCCTAGTCTTCAATTATTTAAGAAGTGCCTTAAAACCCATCTTTTTAGGATAGCTTATGGCCTCCCAGAGTAACCTCTAACTCACATACCTGTCTCTTGCTCTCTTCTACTCTCTTATCCAGGTCTGCTTCACTCCCACCTTATTTAATTGATGTTTCCTGTCCTATTGTAATTTACACCCCACCTCCAATAGACTGCAAGTTCGTTTGAGCAGGGTTCTCTTCAACACATTGTTCCTGTAAGCCCATCGTTCCTCAGCCCAAGAAATAATAGAACACCCACCTTATTTTCAACACAAGATATGAGGCAGGGAATGGACGTCTAATGGAATGTAGGGAATATGATGGATATTTTTAATGGAGGCAAGAGGTTGGGATTAACTAAAAGAGTTAATTGCTTAGAAAATCACCTAGAGTGAAGTGTGAGCACAAAAATTCGAAAAGGAGAAGATGGTGGTCTGCAATGGTGTGTGATAATTTTTTGGGGGGATCAATGACTAATTTGGGATGGATATGGTTGTGAGCAGTAATTGATACAAGGATAGAAAGGTGGACAGTGGAGGAATGTTTATCCAGTATTGTATATTACATCAACCATCCATACCTTCTTTTTGGGATGGCTGGGGGTAAACTGCAAACGTCCAAATAATGTTTTGTCTTCTTTATGTTTTTTGACTGAAGATAGTATGAAATATTGTGTGGGTTATTATGAGAAATTGGCAGTTTTCCTCCTCTGGCAAAACCATTGTTTTTGGGATGGTGCTGGTCATAACACCAGCTGTGTGTATTAGTGACATCATTGGAAAATAGGATGAAAGACTTTAGCTGCACATGGCTCTATTTCCAAAAATGTGTCAAGTACATAAGCACACTGGTGTTAACACAGAACGAAAAGAGACATACACTGTATTGTGAAGACTCTCTATCTGTTGACAATGAAAAAACTATTTGGCAATGCATCTGAGATACGATTAACTAATGTTATATTATACTCTTGCCTGAAGGTATATTTACAGCACATAACACTGACTCAATAGGTAAAGACGTGGGTGTGTTTGTAGAGAATCTTCTCAATACAAATAACACTTTAGAATAAATATTATTTAAACTTTCCTGTACTGTTGCAGACCAAAACACGGATAGGTTATGTGCAGTGTGCTTTGGTTCCACAGAGGAGAGAAAACACAACGAATGAAAACAAGATTGAGTGTAACCCATTCCTTGCCAATACTTTGCAATGAAAGGTGAAACAATTTCTAAAAATACACCTGACATATCTACAGGTCCTGCACAGCTCCTTAACCAAACACAAAATACATTTCTCAGCCAGAAAGTGAGCTTGGCACTGAGGTACAGTGCTACATAGCTTTGCAATCAAAAGGTAAGAAAAAAAGGTTAAGAAAGCGTAAGAACATTATCAAAGAATATTAGAAAGAATATTAGAAGACACCAATACAAATACACAAAATTAAGGCCTGCTCTCAAACTCCCATTACTTTTGGCAGTGATGTCTGTGTTATTTATTAGTAAATAAACATATTGATTCTTCCTAGTTACTTTCTATCCTGAGCAGCAGAGAGGGTATTGGCTGCTGGGGACTCATAATATTAATATCAGATAAATAAGAACCAAGTAAAAGAAACCCTATCCTGCAGATTTCAAATGTTAAACAATAATAGAAAAACTTGTGAAAACAGTAAAAGTTAATAAAGATAAAGTCCATACCTCGTGGTTACTAAACAGAGGTCCATTCATGCAGAACGCAACGCAAAGTAAAAGGCAGTACTCTAGAGGAATTCTCCACGGCCGTACTTCATGTTAAAAATTCTTTATCTTTCTATCCATAAAGTGAAAGCCTTATGACTGAAAGTGCTTCAGGATCACAGCATCTCAGACCAGCAACAATCAGTCTACACATTTCGCACTAAAATTGCTGTGTATGTACACATAGTCCGATACTTATACTTGATTTTTGTTCTATGAATCTATTTCTGATCTTTTGGTAAACATTCACATAGTAATAGTTTTATTTTTTTTAGTAAGCCATTAGCAGAGACATTGATACCCACAGAAAATGTTCCAAGGAAGGTCAAATACATAATTGTAGCATCACGTACTGTCTATGTCTCGGCTCAATGTAAATTTTAGGAAAGGTCATTTCCAGGGGCATGTGCCCTATGCTGCTTATATTCATGCATGTGGGCTAAATGTTAGGGCTAGGAAAGTAGTCAATAAAAAGCAGTTGTCAGATTCAAATTGTTTTATTCATTTAACAGTGAGCAAGGTATGTCTCACTTTATGTAGTGCTACTAACTTAGAGAAAACTTCTAGTGTTTACTCAGGGGAGAGAGGTGAAAAAACAAGTAAATGTTTCTTCCAGAAACATGAAGATTTTGCTTTAACATATAATTAACAGAAAGGACATCGACAAAATGTGAAAAGCTATCTAGAGGAATATGCTAAACACCAAAAGAACTGTAGTTTGATTAAGTGGTTTTGGTGTATAAATTATGCATCTGCAGTCTCACTGCTAAATTATTTGACATTCGGGTGTTAAATCACTTTGTTTATGCCACACTAGCGACACCTCCCTTGGTTGTGACTCACCCAGCCACCATTATAAAAAAGTAAAAAAAAATTATAGCACAGTGTGTTTAAATTTCTGAAGAATTAAACAGACTCTGTAATAAAAGTTTAAACATTAGATCTCTCTTTACAGGAAATGTGTACGGAGGCTGTGTGAGTCACATGCAGGGGAGGTGTGACTGTAAAAACAAAGCAATTTAAATGACAGAGAATTGACCAATGAGGCTCCAGGGACATGATCCACACACCAAAACAACTTAATTAAGTAAAAGTTGCTTTGTGGGGTTAGAGTATAACTTTCATAATGTCACTGATTATTTTTTTCCACAGAGAGCTCCAGTAATTATACATGTCAATATCCCAAACAAGTTAAATTAAGGTAGCTCAGGTACATTTACAGAATATGAACTTGATAACATTACGTTAATGATATGAATAAACATTTTGGAAGGACAAATAACAAAAGTAGATCTGTGTTATGGTCATATGTGAGGGTTTAAATAAACACGTGTTAATGGTTTTCTTAAACCCTATTTCTATGGAATATAACATGCCAACAAATTGGCTTGCATATAATATTAAATATCAGCATTGATGGCCAGTTCTACAGTACAGAAACATTTTGGCAAACCTTCACCATTTTCATACTCAAGCAAATGGAATAACATTTTTAGGATTCTATTGTCAGCACAGCTGGCTATCTGAAAGACTCATGTCTCTGTTGTATGGCCAATAATGTTTTGCTGGAATTCCGGAATTGGCTCCTTTTCTGACATACCCACCATGCATTCCACCAGTTGCAGTGAGCCCCATTTGTTATACAAAGAAAATTTATTTTCACCACCACACACTTCCAAGATTTTAGTTCAGGCTCTAATTACTTTAACCACACCAAGATTTCTGACCAAGACTCCCCACATAACAGAGCAACAAAAGTAAAAAAAAATTAAAAAAAATTACTGTGCAGCTGTATGACAACATTGTAAAACCTTCTATATACACACAAAATTCAGTTAATCTCATGGCAGAACATAATGTACAATAGTTACACTGGTCTTCTTTTCCCATGGTACACTCACTGCTTACTGTAAAAAAAAAAAAAAAGACGAAAGCGAATATTGTAATTTTAAGGCAAGACAGGATGCTTCATATTTCTTAACCTTCTTTACTGAAAACCTCCAGCAGCAAAGAAACAGTTAACATAACTTTTCAGAACAACCAATGAGAACAAAACAACAGCAGTATAAAACCACTTGGGCAGACTTTCCCACTTCCTCTTTCTGTGCTGCTGCCTCCAGTTGAGCAATCTCCAACTCACAGAGCATATCTGCTCTGGGTTTTTGTTTCTTTCATATTGACTTATTTGTGCTTAGCTGCATGGTTATTTTACTTGCTCATTATAATTGTTTTGTATGTGTATATATTCAAGGTTATTTTGCATTGTTGTGGGTGCAGGCTTTGGGTCTGCTTGGGCTGCCTGACTCCCTAGGGCTTCCCCTGGTAACCCTCCCAACTGGCCCTCGCACTGTTTGCTCCCACGGCACCTTCAGGGTACCGCCGCACCCCCTGCTTTCCATGCTCTCAGCATCCATGTCTCCTCAAGCATCCTTGCTCCACAGAATGGGCTCCACCTGACCACATCGCTGAGTTTCTCCGTTACTGCCTTTGCCTCCCTTTGGACAAGGAGGTCCGGGTAAAGCTACGGGCTAAATGCCCCCGTCTGACACTGCCAGACAAAGTGGCCATTACCCCTGATTTCGACCCAGTGTTTGCCACCTTCATGACAAGGTCTGGGAAAGACCCTCGCAAAGGCCTGAAACAGGGACTACGCTTGACCCAGGATAAACTGCTCGATCTCACTGTGTTAGAAATTATGACCCTCTTACAAGGATATTCTTTTAGGGTATGTGTGACAAATATTCAATACGAAAAGATAAATATGTGTCCAAATCTCACAAACTGTGAGAGCAGAGCACACACAGGTCAGGATGGTGGTTCCAGATCCACCAAATAAAGGGCTTGTACCCAAGATAGAATATTGGAAAAATGAAAAGACTAGAGTCTCTAAAAATGAGACTCAGAACTGGTTTTAAACAGAGTACAGGAATTACTTAATATATATTACGACTCAAGAATTCAGCACTGAGTACTGGTAGTGAAAATTATCTGTATAATGAATCGCAAGCTGATTCCAAAGGGTGCCAAGAGAAATAAAAAATACTTTATTGTAATATTAAAGGAAAAGGCACTATATATGGAACAATCCAACGTGTGGCTCGAAATTGGCGTGGATAAATATAACAATGAAAATAGGGGAGATAGAGAAACTTAATAAAGTACTGGCATCAAAGGTGGAGCAGGGTTAATAGCCATAGTACAACTAAAACAAAGGAGACTAACAGTAGGGATATATTAGAAAACTGAATCCGCCCTATTACTCCCAAATGAAACACCTTCAAGGGTGTTCTATGCTGTCCCTAGTAGTATATAGCGAGAGATCAACCCTCATTAGAAAATGCTTGGAAAGCAGCTGTAGGAGGGGCAATGCAGATCCAGAGATAAATCCCTATAGCTCCTAAGTTAAACACCTTCAAGGGTGTTCTATGCTATCCCTGAAGAAAAGATGAAAAAGAGAGAATCTCTCTACCAGACTCCCCTAGACCAAATAACTCAGTGCTGAAATAAAATGAAAAGTGAATCAAACACCTAGTGCCACCATGTGTGAAAAAAGCTTACAGAGAACCTGACGCGCATTTTGGTGCGTTTAGTTGCACCTTCGTCAGGGGCTGACAAATGTGTGACAAATAGACACAAACACAAGTGTATAATAAAATGTATTGTTAATATTGATTTAGGATACAGATTTTAGAAGGATATACACAATACACATTATAACCACATCCAGTCCAAAACCAAAAGATACATAGTAAAAGGGCAATACTTAGACATTTAAATGAAGATCTTCCCCTTGCACCTTCATCTTGGGTAGTCTGGGATAGTCTCTCTCAGTTCACCATGCATCACTGCTTGCTGCACTGTCTTCTCCAAAAGAGACAAAAAGAGAAAGAGAGAAGAGGAGCCCAACCTCCTTGGCTGTTGTGCTTTTAAAGACTGATTCTTGCAGTCCTTAACTACAAGTCCCAGAATCCCTTTCACCTCCCAAAAAGTGGTTCATCCATCCCTCTTTTCCCAGAGGGTTCCATCTTTACACAATTCCTTTTCTTCAATCTCTTCCCCCTAGCTATACTATAACGTTGTGTAAGAAGTGACCAGTTAGGGTTTGTTTTTGGGTAGGTTGGGAGCAGACCTGGACTTATTTTAGAGACAGGATGGCTTGAGAAAACACATACTTCCATGGTTACACCTAGATGTTATTTACTCTGATCTTCTGATAATATGCAGGGAAAAATGGTTGGCAGGAGAACTGCTGGGGGAATGTAAGTTTTTGTTTTAGCTGGATGTTGTAAAATGCACCTGAAATCTTTGATCCTTATCACACTGTTATCAAGTAGATGACCCCAAGTTGTGAAACAAGTCACATACATAGAAAGTTATATACAATATAGAGGCTTCCGGCATAGTTCGCTCAGAAATACTGTCCCTGATGGACAATGGTGCAGTGGAGAGGGTGACAAGCCCCTTGCTTTTTCAGCAATATTTTTCTAGTAAGGAAGAAAAGAGGAGATTTTTGTCCTGTGATAAACCTACGGGCTCTCAACGCATATGTCATCTACCGACGCTTCAAGATGGAGGGCATCCATCTACTAAGAGACCTGCTCTGTGAGGGAGACTGGTTTTCCCTACTGGATCTGAAGCACGCCTATCTCACTGTACCTATCCACCGCAACAACAGGCGCTTCTTACAGTTCTCTGGCAAGGGACCTTCTGGCAGTTCACATGCATTCCTTTCGGTCTCAGTTCGGCTCCTTGGTGCTTCACCAAGTTGTTAAAGCATGGCGACTTTGAGGGCAAGAGGGATCAGATCGATCGTATATCTGGATGATATTCTGTTGATGGCCCAGGATCCAGATGTCCTGGGTCCGCAGAGGTCACTCACAATCCACCCACTTCAGGGAGTGGGGTTTGTCATTAATGTGGAGAAATCTGAACTGACTCCTTCTCTGTCGATCCAGTTCCTGGGATTCATGGTGGATTCGGTTCATGCTGTGCTGATGTCCAAGTATCTGCTTTCAGGAAGAATACCAGGTGTCTGCTTCGCAACTCACAGGCCACGTTGAGGGATCTGGCACACACAATAGGACTGCTGTCATCCTCCGTTCAAGCCATATTCCAAGGACCCCTACACTATCGGGCTCTCCAGCGCCTGAAGGCGCAATACTTCAGGACATCAGTCTCTTATGGCCGCATCGTATGTCTTTCGGACAAACCCGCCTGGAGCTCCACTGGTGGCTTCAACACATGGAACGGCAAGGTGATATTCGGCTCCTGGCCAGACTTTGTCCAGGAATCGATGCCATTTGTCTGGGCTGGGGCGCTGCTTGCGATGGCGTGGTGACCAGTGGACTCTGGACGCCAGAGGAGAAGGCTCTTCACATCAATTGTCTGGAACTGATTGTGGGGTAGTTCGCCATTTGAAGCTTCACCAAGAGGATGAGTCATTGATCGCTGTTTCTACGCATGGACAACGTCTCGGCGGTACACTACATCAACCGATTAGGGAGGTTCCCGATCCAAACTTCTGTCGGATCTGACGAGGGATCTCTACCAATATTGTCTGGACAAGAACTTGTCGATTGTGGTGGAATACCTTCCGGGACGACACAATCTAGTGGCGGACTGGTTTTCTCGACACTGGAGAGACTCAAGCGATTGGCAACTATGTGAAATAATTTACTTTGATTCCAAGGTTCAAGCTTATAGGTGTCATATTAGATAGCCTATATTAAAGTTGGCTAACTTGAATTCAGGAAATACTTAATGCTTAAAACGACACTTAAGACCATATATGTCTAGTTGTGGGAGCAGATAGCCCCTACCTGAGCTGTCTCTCATAAATCAGTCTGTTCCTTATCTTTCCCAGAACGGATCTGTTATATGTACATGACATTCATCCCTATGTCTTATCTGTACTCCATTCACCCTCTCACTCCCTCCCTACTACTGTTCTATGAGTATTTGCATGTAAGCACTTACTTTTTAATGTATAAAAACACATACTGATAAAATAAACAAGAGAGGCTTATTTTGATAACCAACACGTCTGGTGTCTAATTCACGCTTCTACAAGTGCACTTGAAAATAATTTGGGTTCCCCTTACTGAGATTGCAGCTACACGACTCTACTGCCCTTGTAACAAGATTAATTGCCACCCCTCATGCCCCTGCTAATCTACTAGGCAGTTATATACTGTCTGCTCTTAATGCAAATATCCAGTGTAGCCCCACTGGAAAAGTAACATTGTTTGTGCCTTTAGAGGACAAACAAATGATATCCCTCTCAAATGTTCTGGTAACTCTCACTATGCCCAGCCATGTGCCAGAACCTGCCATTCACTTGTCCTCAGTCCCTGATTGGGCTACAGAGAAGACAGATACAAGCAGACTCTCGGTGCCCCCAGTCAAAGTGAATCTTTTGCCCGGAGCCACCACTCCCTGTCAAAAACAATAGCCCCTAAGCCCTGCACAGGAATATGCTATTTCCCAATCTGTGCAAGAATCACTTCAGGCAGGGGTAATTGTCCAGACCACCTCCCCTTGTAACACACCAATTAAGAAAAAGCAAGAGAAAGGGAAACTTGTGGTCTACCGTATGGTACATGATTTAAGGGCAATTAATGCTGTAACGGAACACATTGCCCCTATTGTTCCCAACCCACACATCTTGTTGTCACAGATACCACCTTCCTCTAAGTCGTTTACTGTTATTGACTTGGCAAATGCGTTTTTCTCTGTTCCCTTGCATCCTGACAGCCAGTACTTATTTGCATTTACACATAAACACAATCAGTACACTTGGACAGTATTGCCCCAGGGCACACAAAACTCACCCACTATGTACAGCATGGGTATAGCCCAAATTGTTGAAGAGTGGCCAAAGGCAGATGACGTAATTTTATTGCAATATATCGATGACTTACTTTTGTGATGCAAACATATGGAAACTTGTAATGTGCACACACTTTCTTTGATGAAATTTTTGGTACAAGCAGGCTGCAAAGCTACAAAAGCGAAACTGCAAGCATTTGTTGAGACTGTTATTTTCTTAGGATACTGTATTTCCCATGACACAAAACAGCTTACAGAAAGTAGAAAAACTGCAGTTTAAAATATTACAACCCCCTCACCTCCCCCTGCAGCCTAGCCCAGCTACGTACATTCCTGGTCCTGGTTTCATATTGCCGACCTTGGCTTCACTCTGCAGCAATCTACATGCAGCCCCTGTATGTTTGTCTTGCTCACGCAAACAAACCCTTAACCCCTGCATCTCAGCTCCGGCACTGGGTCTTCCAGATTACGGAAAGCTTTTTACACTGTACTTCTGTACTGAATGATTGGGTTATGCTACAGCTAGCCTTAAGCAGGACCATAGGTGGTAAAAAAAGATCAATAGCATACTACTCACCCAGATTGGACCCTGTTGCCAGGGGTGCCCCCTCATGTGTTAGGGCTGTGGCAGCTGCCTCTTGGACAAAGCCAGTGATATTGTCTTAGATAACCCAGTGACCATATACACATCGCATGACATCAACAGCATACTGTCACAAGTTCAACCAAAACACATACATACTGCAAGGAATCTCAGAATGCAATGTGTCTTGCTTATGCCACCCAATGTCACACTGAAAAAGTGTATGGTGTCAAATCCATCTACATCCCTTGGATTTAAAAGAGGGGAGTGGGGATAGTGGGAATGGTACTTGTACTTCTGATCTTTTTGTAAATTCACTTTCACCAGATGAGTTAGCTGAAGCCCAGGTAACCCATGATTGTGCAGCACTAACGGCACAAGAGACAGCAGGTTTTTCACATGTAATTGATCCTCCATTATCTAATGCAGATTTTGAGTATTTTGTAGATGGTTCCAGATATGCTGATCAGAAGGGCAATTTCCACACTGGATATGCTGTAGTCTCTGCACATGAGGTAATAAAAGCTGAACCACTCCCTCTTCACTGCTCTGCACAGGAGGCTGAGCTGTAGGCACACACTGAAGCGTGCAAACTGGCCTCTGGTAAGACAGCTAATATTTACACAGACTCTCGCTATGCCTTCGATATAGCCCATGATTTTGGCCCTATATGGCGGGCTCGTGATTTTCTCACCTCAGCAGGTACTCCAATCAAGAACTCTGAAGCCGTGAGTGCATTTATGGATGCTATCATGCTACCCACTCAAGAAGACATCATCAAGGTGGCAGCTCACGTGAAGATCACAGATGAAACTACAAGAGGAAACCACAAAGCAGACGAAGCTGCCAAGCAAGTAGCGATCCAAGTACATCCTTTTACAGGTAATACCTTCCTGCAGGTTGTTCTTACAGATGACGCCATTGACTACAATATACTGCTGAGCTTACAAAGAAAGGCAAGCAAGCAGTGAGCAGTGTTACCCCAGATAGCTATGCCATGGAGCCCATTCGTATAACGAAAGACTATGTGAAAGACTTTGGCTCTATGGCAATTGAACAGTATGTATGTGATCTGAGCGCCATTCAGTAATAATGTGCACTCAAATCTAAGCTATCTGGGGATATGTTGAATGTACCTGTTTTATGCAATAACTGCACAGTTATATATTTTTATGTATTTTATTGTATTTTGCTACCATGTGGCTAATGGAGTTTTGCCTCTGTCCTTGGAGATAATTGGATTACTTCCCAATTATCTCAAGGATAGAAGACTCTGTGGAACTGGTTTTGGGCAGAAAAGCCATGCATCATTTGGTCACAAATTCAACTAACTTTTGACCCACTGGACCAATTTGTATGATTTTGACGTATGTTTGTATTTGGAGTATGCTGATTCTGAAAATGTGTTATGAATATTGTGTAAAACTGTGTATTTTCCTGCCTGTGATAATTAAGTTAGACCATTGTGTTCAGTAATTATATCACAGGCAGAGGGGAGGATTTTGTGTGGGAGTGTCTGAGTGTATTGTACGTATTGATTGGTTGTTCTTCAAAACCCTGTGGGCAGTACTATGTGTGTAGAATGTGAATAAAAGAGGCTGTATGTGCCAGTACAGACAGTTCTACTTCACCCTCAATTTGGAGTGCCGTCTCTTATTGGGGGAATCTGATACAAGGGATTGCTATGCTTGTCATACTCCCTTGCTAAATCACTACTAAGCTCTTGTAAGAGCTTCTTTCTGTTTTGCTCTCTGGAGGAGTCTACGGTGGTTATGGTGTCTGCTGCAGTGCTTGGAGTCCTCAGGAAGCGCTAGGAGCATCCTTCAATGGAGGTACCCAGTCGGGATGCCAGGTGATCCGTTACAATCTCTTTTCAGGTTGGCCTGAGGCCTACCCAGTGTCAAAAACCAACAACGAAGGTCCCAGTAAGCAAGCTTCTGAAGGAACTGATCCAGACTCTGATTCTGCAACTCATAAGCTGAATCCTAGGGATTGGGTATGTGAGGAAAGGACTTGAACCACGCTTTGACGGTCCATTCCAAGTGCTCCTGACTATGGATACCTCCGTGAAACTAGAAGGAAAAGCCACGTGGATACAAGCCAGTCACTGTAAACAAGTCACTTAGACATGAAGATGTTCTTATCCTTTACCATTGTATGCTCTGTTCAGATATGCTACTCTGACTTGAGACCAGAAGATAATAATGCATGGCAGGGAAATATATGGATGCAGATAGCAAAGGCTTTTAATTTAACCTCCTTTTGCCTCAACCCTCTCCTCAATGCTGAAAATGCCATACAATCTAGTCTTATAGCTGTCCCTACCCCATCTCACTCTTGAGGAAGTACCTACATACCCATAGACCCCATAAATCTCTACAACTACATTCTTATGCTTTCAACGCACTGGTAGGCAAGCCCCCAGCCCTGAAGACAATTAATGACAGCCGCTGAACTATGTTGGCCATTTTCATGTAATTGTTCAAGAGACCCTAATACTAAATCCCTGTTTTGCCCCACATGGTGGAAAAATACCACGCATTGTAGAGCTCTGAGCACCACTATGAAATGTACCAAAACTCACCAATGTGAGCAAGATAATACTTTGCTGCAGAAGGATTTAGATAGACTGGGGGACTGGGCATTCAAATGGCATATGAAATTTAACGTAGAAAAATGAAAGGTTATGCACTTCGACGTAAAGAATGCACAAGCAACTTATACTCTTAATGGAAGCGAATAAGGGATAACAACACACGAGAAGGAATTGGGAATTATGCAACAATGTGCCTAGTCAATCAGAAGTGGCTAGGGCCTGTAAGTTATTGTCATGCATGACACTGGTAAGATCACATCTTGAATATGCTGTGCAAATTTGGGCACCTGTTCTAAAGAAGGATATTATGGCTCTAGAAAATGTGCAGAGGCAGACTGCAAAATTAATAAAAAGAATGGAACATTTTAGCTATGAAGAAAGGTTTATAAACTTAAACCTCTTTAGTTTAGAAAAATGTTGCCTCAAAGGGGATATGGTAACATTATACAAATATTTCAGGGGCCAATACAAACCATTGTGCGGAAATCTATTCACAAACACGTCTATACATGGGACACAAGGTCAGTGGTGTATCTTGGATTTGTGCTGCCCTAGGCACGACTAAATTAAGGCACCCCCTAATCTAAATTTGCACCACAACTTCGTGTCAGGGCCACTTTTTTGACTGACAGACGCACGCCCTCATTGACGCATGCACTGACATACACAGTCATTGGCACACAGACTGTTTAAACAACCCAGACTTTCACTGGAAGACACACACTGACACAAACATCCTCACTGATTTGACACACTCTGACAGACACACAAATTCACTCACTCACAGACACACAATGACAGCTACATACACTGACATACAGACACTCACTGACAGCCATACACACTCACTGATGGACACACACACATACACTCCCTGACAGACAAACACACACACATACACTCACTTACAGACACACTCACACACTCCCTGACAGACACACACACACACTGACAGACAGACAGATACACTGACTGACAGACATAGACATACTTACTGAAAGACACAGACATACTCACTGACAGACACCTACATACTCACTGAAAGACACAGATATACTCACTGACAGGCCCGGACTGGCCATCGGGCATACTGGGCAAATGATGGACGTGAGCCGAGGCCGCCAGGGGAGATCACAGGATCTCCCCTGCCAACGCCTGCAGGGCCAGTGCTATCTGAGCGCCGGCCCTGCTGTGGAACCGGGGGATCTGGTTGAACCACATATCCAAAATTCACCCAGATCCGTTCAGTACTTTGGAAAATACAGTTTAATGCAGATTCTGCAGAACATATACAGGCTAAATGAAAAATAATCACTGTATAATGTGTCCCCTGCTGTATAGTCCAAAACCACTGCACGATGTCTCTGTGCACCAAATACTGGCGAGATGGCACCGTGTTGAAAAGTCCAAACAGTGTCTGTGAGTTAAAATGGCCGCCATCCATTGTTCTCACCATGTGCTTCTGATACAGGAAATGGTGGCCACCCAGTAACTCCACAGTATGTCCCCAGATGGTTCTTAAAGGGCCAGTAGCAGCACAACACAAATCCATTATTCCCAAATCATGTCTTTAAAGGGCAATACATCCCAGGGGCCATAGTCACAGGGCAAGCAGTCCTCTCCAGGCACAAGTGGCGAAGGGCACTTCGTCACATATGTAATCCTAGATATATGAGGACAATTAGGACTTGTGTGAATCTATTTTGATTTCATTTTCTTTATAAGCAAAATAAAAAAATTTTGTTTTAATTTTAACATTTTATTTATACTTAATGTTGTGTTATGGGTGCACTTAAAGAGGAGTCCTTAAATTATGGTGGAACAAACACATTCTAGGTTTTATTTTGGTTCAGAAATTGGACATTTGCCACCATTCTTGAAGGGTTAGCTATATGTTCATGCAACGAATGCTGATATTTCAGGTACCCATTCGTTTGCTTTCTCCCGAACTGCTAAATGCTTTGTGATTTGAGCTTGCAGTACGGGTGAAGATTTGTACGTTCTCCAGAGTAAAATGTAGCATACAAATAAATCCAACGGGTATTCAGGCGCGTACCCAAACATCAGCCTAGACTAGATAAAGGGTACAACAGGAATGTTTTTATTCAGGCCAAGTGGCCGGCTTTTATGCATGTCAAGGGTACATTATACACACCCACAGAAACTCCCAAAACATGCCACTTAAATGACTGAGTCACAATGACTCAACATAAAATACAAAATATAAAAAGAATATAATAATTCACATAAATATTATAGGGACCCCCATAAATGTCATATCCCCGGATAGCCTGGATCGGAGCACCCAAGTTGCCCATATAGCTGTCCAATAGTTGTCCAGATCCCACAAATACAACCAAATCGCCACTGGGGTAAAGTTTTGGCCGACCGCTCATGAGGCGCTTGCCCAAAATAGTTCCACAGTTTCAAGGGTAGCGGTTGGTCAAGTTTGGGTGACCTAAACTGAACAAATCCACAAACGGTTCCTCTGGCTCAGTGGTAGCATTTGTTCACCGGGTTCGTGCGAACAAACCTACTGAACAGCACTCTCCTGTTAAAAGAAGCAGGCGTTTGCGTAGTTGACCGGTTTTCGCGAAGTCGAGTGTCTGATTTGGAGTTCCAGACACTTGACGAGTAGGTCCCACTGCCTCCTTTCGTGAGACAAGATGGCCGTCATTTTCTCCAGCATGTGTTGTTCGGTTGCAGAAACGACGGTCACACAGGGAGAGCGCTAATTCCTGCGGTTTTCTTGAACCTAATGAGCCAGGGGGTGGTAGGTGTTCGGTAGATTTATCTACCAAACCAAAAAAAATAACGAATGGGAACCAAAGTATGTATTTTCTTCACAGTTTATAAACAAGATAGATGCTAAGCCTTGTGTCATTTTAGATGTAAACCTTTAATAATCTCTTATTTCCAGAAATACCACTACTGATTGAGCAAGTTTTAAGCTGTGAAATTGTGTTTTAATTTTTTGGTAAGAGTGGTAAGAGAGATATTTTTTTGGTGTAGCCCTAAGGTTAGTGCTTTAGATGTACACTATAAGCACCAAAAATAACTTTAGCTTAATGGGTTAATTTGGGCATATAGCTCATGCCCCTGCAGTCTCACTGCTTAATTATCTTCCAGTAAGGAGTGACCGTATTTTTCCATGTATAAGATGACTCCTATTTTTTTTGCCCAAAATTAAAAAATACATATTTTAAACATCAAATAAAACAACTTTGATATTTTAGTGGTGACTTCTGATGAGAATAACACACTTCTAAATTCTTATGCCTCCAATGAGCCACAGTACTCTGTGAAGTTAATGGCTCCATAGTCCATGCTGGGAGACTACAGCACCCACAATACAGCAGGTATAAAGGTTTATCTTTACTTTATATTAAATAAACTGGACTATTGAATGCCCTATGTGTCTATTTTGTGAACTGATCCCTATTGATAGAACAGTTATTTCTCATTCTACCTGCAGCCTGAGTCAGATTTAACTTCTTAAGTCGGAACATTCTTGATTCCTTCTTTAGACGTAGATCAGTTCACTATATATATATATATATATATATATATATATATATATATACTAAGGCTATCAGAAACCTTATATAAACGTACTGTAGTTAAACTGATGGTATATACTTGGCAGGGTTGGTTGGTATTTAACTAATTAATATAATGACAATTGCATCATTAATGCAAGGGGTGTCATATGATTAATTCTGTATACTGGTATTGCTTTGAAGTTTGTAATAGCTTTTATTGTCCTTTGTTGATAAGATTATAGATGAGACAAAGTGTAATGTTGACGCTTAGGCTTGTCAAGTAAACTAATTGACTTGTTGATATAAACTCATATATAATATAGCAAATTGATTATAATTGTATTGTCTTGTTGCTTTACATTTTATAGTGTGTATTATTAAATTTATATATATTTTCTAGCAAAGTCTGTTTATTGGCCATCTGCCGTTCATTAGTGTTTATATCACCGCTTAAAACCAAGAACTACAGGGTCCCTGAAGGCTCTATGTGTGTGTGAATATCATCAGATATTATTCAATCTATATTCCATACATATAAAACCTTAGATTACCCAACAGTGAGTATATTTATGTTTCTGTGTACAATAATCATCCCATAGATTTTACCTGTCGAATAGTGTCTCTAATTTTTTTCTTAAACATATTTCACTCCAGAAATCCTATATAATCAGCTATGCCGACTACTGCTGCCATCGTTTTCTCTTTGATAAAAGTATGTATATAAACATATACATAAGTAGATTTATGTATATAAATCATCTGTATGGCAAATGGCAATTGCAGTAACCTCTTGAAATGGTCTTCTGCGAGCATGTGTTTAAACCGCATTGGAGGATATAGTTAGGTATTTTCAGAAATGGGACACCAAATAGCATTTATTCTTAAAGTAATTGTTCTTGCAGAGACTTAACTACATACAAGTATAACAAAGCTCGGCCTTTAGTAAATATCAAAATGCCAAGAAAATCTGTGGGAACAGGAGACAAATATCAGTCACAATGTCCTAATTATTATTAAGACATTGTGACTGAAAAGGCATGAGAACATCACTGCTGTCACTGCGGTAGTCATAGCAACCAAATATGGATAATATGTATGGGACCTTACCTGGACTAAGGGATATTGGGAGAAGCTGACAGCCAACGCCCAGACATTGTTGAGGGAGCCTAGCAGTGCTTGATCCACCAACCTGCCCCTGTTGCTACTGGTTAAAAGTCCTGAGTTGCTTGTTTGTTGTTGTTTCCCTGTTCTTCTCATTGTGTTACAATGTTTTTTTGAATTTTCATTGTCCACCATAACTGGAATTGGGGAGTTGCAGCCTGCTCTTGGCCAAAGACAGGATGCGGGTTGTGGAAAACTCTTGATCATTGGAGGTGTCTACTGGTTAGTTAGCCAGTAGCTGACAGCATTTTTAAACAGTGCTGGCATTTTGACTTACAAATATAGTTGGGGTAACGGGTGTTCGGCAGTCATGTAGATGTTTTGTTCTAGTATAGAGGTATAGAGTGATAACTCACAGCCCACTAACAGACATGTAGAATTAAATTGCTTCAGGTTTTGTGAGGACATTTCCCTAGCAGAAATCAAATTACATTTAGATTATAAAATGCCTGAGGAAGTGTTGTACATTTTAAGCCCATACTAAGTGGGTTGTATTTACAGGGATTTAGGTGTGACATAGATCTTTAGCTGATATTCACAACTAACACAATTATGGTTTGCCAATAACATGACAACACCTTTTTACTTGTAATCAGGTAACTAGTGATGGATAAAAGAAATCTTGTGCAGGAATAAAAACAAAGCAGAACTTTGAATGTGTTCTACATTCTAAATGAAGAACACAGTTTGTCCATGCATTAAAGATGTAGTTTGACTCATTAAAGAAACTGTGATTGAGACTGCACACATTGGATTAGGTGTAAACTAAATAGATGAAGATTTCCAATTGTAGGAGCTGAGTATAGAATGAAATGTACAAAATGCAAACATTCTGTTTGAGATGACATTTGTGACAAGTAAATAAAAGTGTCACATTAATGTGAATTATATTTCAGTTGCTAATCTGCATTAAATAATTTGCTTGGGAGATGGAAGTATTGACACCTGATAGGAAATATTTCTGCCATCTCTGTTAGTTTTGACCTTAATTTTGGATTAATTTTCAGTTAATAAAAGTCAAATGTCTTCACTATCATATGTTTTCAATATGTTTTATAGCTGTTTAATAGTACAAGTTAAAATAAACTATTTGACAAGCTAAATTATGAATTCAAAGTGATATTAGTATCCCCCTAAAATGCTCCTTATAACATTGCCTTGCCTACAGATAAGGCTTCCTGTCAGTCTAACTGGATGGTTTCCACTTGATTACCTCTTTAGCATCTCACTCCTACAAGGACATTCAAAGAGACATCACACACAGGGGTATATTACATAGAGACATAATTTCTGATATCGTTACATAAGCTTTTTTAGAGTGAAAATTACTTATTTATTTATTGTGACTAACTGGCTTTTAAACAGTGCGTGAATGAGCAATCTGTATGCAGATTGTCAATATTAATGGTATTGCCTTTCAAGACACTCTCCATCTTTAGGTTCTCCAGACATTAGGTTTGTAGGTCAGGGTTATTTTCAAATTTGTAAGGATAATACGTTTTTTTGCCATTTTTTGCCACTCTCTCTAGGTCTTGGTCTCTGCAAGACAATTCTACAAGAGACATACAAATCGTGGAAAGGAGGAAAGTTGTGCTGAGGTTTTCAGGTCCAGAATCACCAGACTCAGAATCAGTGTCATGAAGCACAAGAGTGAAATGGCACATATACTTTGGTGCAAGCTGTGAGGGAGCTTGAAGAAGCACAGCTAGTTGCTGCTGTGCTCCATGCCACAGGACCCTAGGATTAGACCCTCTCTTGTTAAGGTAGGGGCAGATGTCCTCATTAAAATAGAAATAAACAATTGTAAAGTTCAGGTTACTGATTGGTGAATAACACTGCAGGAATTAAATATTATAATGCTTAAATTCTGGGATAAACTAATGGAACAGAGAGAGAAAAACAGGGACATTAAGTGTGCAAAGAAAATCTAGAGATTGGAAATAAAAGCAAAATATACCATTTGCAGAGAGTTTAAAAGAGCATGGAAAATATGGGTGACTGACATATGGAGGCACCAGTATTCTAGTATATGACAGAGTGGGTGTGACGGATGGGACATGTAAAAGGAGAAAAAAAACTCACAGTTGCATTGTGTTTGAATGCATCATTGATGCCGAGAGAAATAAAAGTTGCACGATACACTTTACTAATACTGCTTATCTGTTCTGGGGTTCCACGATACAGTAATATGCAGTGTATGAGTTTTATTGCTGGGAAACATTTTTATGCATGCATATGCAATGCACATTACATCACAGAATGCGACAGCAGTAGACCACACAGTAATGTGCATTGTTGACAAAGGATTTTACGTCTGTTATGTATGTATTGCGAACAAATGATCCTCTAGTAATCCTGCTCTGATTGGGTCCTGGATCCCCCCCAGTTTGCAATGCGCTAATTAAGAAAAACACAGTGTCTATTGAAGGGAGAAATGTTGAACATGTGAACCATTCAGAATAGTCAAAATCAAGTGTGACGAGACCAATCTCGCCACGTTGCATTGGAGAAGCCTGGTTGCTTGCCTGTTGCCTTTGGATTATGGCCCCATGTTAAAAGGCTTGATTTTCCCCTGCAAAGACATGAAAACCAGGTCATTTGGTGCTTGCCCTGTTTGAGCGGTGATACCCCAGATAGCTATGCCATGGAGCCCATTCGTATAATGAAAGACTATGGTAAAGACTTTGGCTCCATGGCAATTGAACTGCATGTGTGTGCTCTGAGCGCTATTCAGTAATAATGTGTGCTCAAATCTGAGCTATCTGGGGATATGTTGAATGTACCTGTTTTGTGCAATAGCTGCACAGTTATATGTTTTTATGTGTTTTATTGTATTTGCTGCCATGTGTTCAATGGAGTTTTGCCTCTGTCCTTGGAGATAATTGGATTACTTCCCAATTATCTCCAGGATAGAAGACTCTGTGGAACTGGTTTTGGGCAGAAAAGCCATGCTTCCTTTGGTCACAAAGGACTACGATCTATCTTGTGAACCACTGGACCAATTTGAATGATTTTGGCATATGTTTGTATTTGGAGTATGCTGATTCTGAAAATGTAATACTTTTCAAGTTATGAATAATGTGGAAAAACTGTATTTCTCTGGCTGTGATAATTACATTACCCATTGTGTAAGGTAATTGTATCACAGGCAGAAGGGAGGATTTTGTGTGGGAGTGTCTGAGTGTATTGTATGTTTTTATTGGTTGTGTTCTAAAACCCTGTGGGTGGTACTAATGTGTATATAAGAACAATAAACCCACAGCTCTGTCTGTTCCTGCTTGACCCTCAAAACGGAGCCGGGATTTATTGTATGCTGTTCCAGTTTGACTGCTAGGAGTGTAAACCTATTCGCATGTTTTTTCCCATTCAGCTGTTTACAGCATTCGTATGGTTTCCTGTTCGGCGGATTGGTGTTCTGCAGTAGCATCTGAAAGGGGAATATCGCCTAAATGGTTTTTAACCTCTTGTGGGCAAAACGGTCCGTTACATCAAGCCCAAGACAAAGGCTATAGTAAATCATAGAACTGAAAATACAAGTAAAGCCATGGATATCGGAGAGTAGAAAAACACTTAAACCAAGGCCAGTACCCCAGAAGTACTCACTCCCACAGGACAAGCTAATACAAGCATTTCAGAAAACAGAGGTGCCAATAGACAACTGGAAAAGGCCCTGGGGAGATAGCACAGCTAAGCGGACAAGGGCACATGTATGAGTGTGGGGATAGATGCGTGTGATTGGTTGTATATGTATGTGTGGGTGGGATTATGTGATGTGTGAGTTAGTGGGGGGTGGTCTTACCTCAGTGCCACTTGGGATTCGGGTCAGCAAACAGCTTCCCGCCAGCCCCATGGGTTTGTTTTGCCACAGCTAGCCGGGGGTATGTCCTTGCCAATTAAGTTTGAGATGGTTATGTTAATTATGTGGAATGAAGTGAACAAGTTTTCAGGTCTCAACCTCCCCTGCTCTAAAGGGTTAACCTTAGGTTACCTGTTATGCCGTGCCCACCGAGCGTGGATAAGGTCGGCTTGTGGTAAGCATTGGAAGAAAAAGGAGTGTATGCCGAGGGGGGAGGTGAGAGGAAGTGGTACATAGGCGCATGGTCAGTTTATTGGCAAGGACGGATGGGTTTACTGTATGACACTATGTGTTAAGTTATATTTTAAGTTATGGTTATTTCTGTTTTGATGTTTTGGTTATATCAAAGAAAAGAGAATATTAAAATAAAATATGGATGTGTTATACAGTAATTATCATGTGTTATAATAAATTCTGTGGCGTGTTTCATCCATACAATATTGTCTATCATTATTTGGGTGAATTGGGATCGTTTTGTTATTATGCTGCATCGCGATTCCCCACTACGTACATACCTTTTTAAGGCATGCACTAATGAAGCTGTTAGAACCCCTAAAATTGTGTCATTTCTCTAGATTATTTTAAAAGATACCTACAAACAAAAATAGTATGAACTTACAACTTATTTATCTTTTACAGAAATATTGCATGGATAAAACATATTAGTGAGGGGGAGTGGCCGACTGAGAAGCTGAATGGCAGCACACTGATTCGGCTCCTTCTGACTCGGAAAGCAATCCAGTGCAATCGGAGAAAACAACACAGCATGGGGAACCCCAAAAGACAGAACTCTTCCCAGACCATCTCGCGGAAGACCCCAGCGGGCCAATCTGGCTCCCTGATGACGTTCTTCAAAAACACAGGGAACCGGGATGGAGATGGCGGGGATGGCAAAATGGCGGAGGTCGTGAGGAAAACTGATTCAGCTCCTTCTAGCCCGCCACCGTCTGAGGACTTAAACACATCCCAAGAGCCCGATATAAGAGACCTACTGAAACTACGACCATCTAAAGTAGACCTAGCAAATATGCTAGGCAAGCTAGAAACCACGTTCAAAACCAAATTGGATACCCTTGGCGCCAACATCCGTCACATGGGGAGCAGTGTCACCGAGCTGGAGGAAGAGATGGACGTGACTGCTTCACACATGTTACAATTAACCAACTCGATGGAAAAACAAGCGCAACTACTCACTGCCCTCCAACGATCAGTGGATGACATTGATAACAGGGGGCGCTGCAACAATCTGCGGGTATGCGGCCTTCCAGAATCTCCAGACGAAGACCTCGGTGCTCTACTGGTTGAACTGTTCAATCTCCTCCTGGGGATCCCAGTGATACACCCATTGCTTTTTATAGGGTACATAGGTCACTCAGGCCTAAGGGCTCAGCGGCAAACGCACCGAGAGACATTATATATCGACTACACTATTTCGCAGTGAAAGACCAAATCATAAAATTGCTGAGGGACACTACTCCACGGACTTGCGGTCCAAATCTATCCAGACCTGTCCTGGCTCATACTTCAAGCCAGAAGAGCGCTTAGGCCGGTGATGGAACTCCTCAGGACCAGACAGCTGAAGTATAGATGGGGATTCCCATTTGCGTTAATTGTCTCCCACAAAGGAAACACCCTTCCTAAGAGCCTTGGACTTAACTGACACACAACCCCCCCACCCCACCCTCTCTTTGTGGCACGGGGTACAGGACTTGGTATAACTTTTGAAAGCATTCTGGGTCATTACTATGGTATTATTACTATGCAGTGTGGAAGCAACCTGCTGTATATCATTGGCAAAAACCTAATTTTAGTGTTTTTGCTAATGATATATGGCAGGTTGCTTCCACACTGTCATTCTTGAAGTTCTGCCTGTGCATGACACTCAGAACGACAGGCGGATGCGTATTAGGGACTTTAACTTGTGGCTTGGTGAATGGTGTCGGGAGCAAGGATTTGGACTTCATTTCTCATAGTAGCTCTGTTTGGAATGGAGATAAGCTGTACAAAAAAAGATGGTTTGCATCTATCTCAAAAGGGAGCAAATGTTCTCAGTGAGCAGTTCAAAGGTTTTGCTAGGATGTATTTAAACTAGGTGGGGGGCAAAAGGGTGATGAAACATCAATCCGATTGCCCCCCAAAACAAGGACTGAAGGTGACTGTGGCAAGTGTGTTAACAAATGATAAGCTTAGAGTCATGTCTACAAATGCCCACAGTTTAGGGAAAAAGATACATGAACTTGTGGCTATAATGGCAACTGATAATGTAGATTTAGTCGCGGTTACTGAGACATGGTATAATGAGAAAAATGACTGGGACATAGCAATATCAGGGTACTCTTTATTTAGAAAAGACAGGGAAGACAAGCAAGGGGGTGGCCCTGTATGTGAAGGATAGCATAAAATCTAGCCTAATAAAAGTTAGTGAGGTGAACACAGAGTCCGTTTGGGTTACGTTAGAATTTGGTAATCACACAGTAACTCGTGTAGGTGTGATTTATAGGCCCCCAGGACATATAGAAGAGTTTGATAATCTACTAGTTCAGGAAATAGCTAAAATGACAATGAATGGTGAAGTTATCATTATGGGTGACTTTAATCTTCCTGATGTGAACTGGAAAACCAAAATAGCTGCTTGTGCCAGGAGCACACATATTCTAAACTCCCTATTGGGATTGTCTCTAAAACAAGTCATTGAGGAGCCAACTCATAAAGAGGCTATACTAAATTTAGTATTAACAAATAGAGATTTGGTATCAGATATTACTGCAGAGGAAAGTTTAGGACCCAGTGATCATCAGTCAGTGTGGTTTAATATAAGAACAGTCACACCACACAAAAACAAAAGTTTTAGACTTTAGAAAAACAGACTTTTCTAAAATTAGAATATGTGTAAAGGAGTCATTATCAGACTGGTGCAATTTAAATTGAGTCCAAGAGAAATGGGATTAGTAAAAGTTGAACTGTTGAAGGCAACAGAAAATTGCATTAGGGTTGCCAGTAAAAACAAAAAATTCAAGAAACCACTGTGGTACTCTACAGATGTGGCCAAAATAGTAAAAAAAACAAAAAGTTAGCAATTAGTAATTATAAAAAAAACCAGAGTGAGAAAGATAGACAGATCTATAAGAGTAGGCAGAAAGAGGCTAAGCAAGTTATAAGAGCTTCCGAACACACACAGAAGAGAAAATAGCACAGTCAGTAAAAAAGGGGACAAACATTTTTTAGATACATAAAATGAGAAAAGGAAAGTAAAACAAGGATTAGTTTGATTAAAAACAAAAAAAGGAAGGTATGTAGAAGAGTATAAAGGTCTAGCTGACTGCCTCAATGAATATTTTTGTTCAGTATTTACAGATGAAAATGAAGGAAAGGGGCCTCAGTTAGGAAATGAGTAATTTGTTACATGTGAGTTTATTCCAATATTGTTGAATGGGTAAGGCAGTGGCTGAGTGACAGGCAACAGAGGGTTGTAGTCAATGGAGTATATTCAAAGCAAAGTCTTGTCACCAGTGGGATACCTCAGGGATCTGTACTTGGACCCATTCTCTTTAATATTTTTATTAGTGATATTGCAGAAGGTCTGGATGGTAAGGTATGTATTTTTGCTGATGATACTAAGATATGTAACAAGGTTGATGTTCCAGGAGGAATAAGTCAAATGGCAAATCATTTAGGGAAACTAGAAAAATGGTCAGAGTTGTGGCAACTGACATTTTATGTGGATAAGTGCAAGATAATGCATCTTGGACGTAAAAAACCCAAGGGCAGAGGAAATAATATTTGATAGAGTCCTAACTTCAACATCTGAGGAAAGGGATTTAGAGGTGATTATTTCTGATGACTTAAAGGTGGGCAGACAATGTAATAGAGTAGCAGGAATTACTGGCAGAATGCTTGGTTGTATAGGGAGAGGTATTAGCAGTAGAAAGAGGGAAGTGCTCATGCCATTGTACAGAACACTGGTGAGACCTCACTTGGAGTATTGTACGCAGTACTGGAGACCGTATCTCCAGAAGGATATTACTACTTTAGAGAGAGTTCAGAGAAGGGCTACTAAACTGGTTCATGGATTGCAGGATGAAACTTATAAGAAAAATGTTAAAGAAACGTAACATGTATAGCTTGGAGGAAAGACGAGACAGGGGTGATATGATAGAAACATTTAAATACATAAAGGTAATCAACACAGTAAAGGAGGAGACCATATTTAAAAGAAGAAAAACTACCAGAACTAGAGGACATAGTCTTAAATTAGAGGGGCAAAAGTTTACAAATAATATCAGAAGGTATTACTTTACTGAGAGGGTAGTGGGTGCATGGAATAGCCTTCCTGCTGAAGGTTAACACAGTAAAGGAATTTAAACATGTGTGGGATAGGCATAAGGCTATCCTAACTATAAGATAAGGCCAGAGACTAAAGAAAGTATTTAGAAAATTGGGCAAACTAGATGGGCCGAACGGTTCTTATCTGCCGTCACATTCTATGTTTCTATGTAACATCCGAGCAAGACTTGGTCATGTAATGTTGCAACTCAGAGGAAAGCATTGAATGTAATGCTTTCATATGAGGAGCAATTGGATGTGATCATGGTTCTCTGTACTGTCCATTGGCTCGAACGCCGGATGACTTAGTGGGAGAAGGAGCAGCAGGGTCAGTGCAAGGATTTCTGCTGCCCTAGGCAAAGATCCATTTTGCCACCCCCTCATGAAAGCAAATACAATCTCACAGAGGTTTATTCACTAAACTCTGAATTGCAGTGAGTTGAAAACCAAATTGCAAAGTTTAAGCAAAAAACAGCTGATCTGTGACTGCAGCTGAACTGGAGAATTCTTCTAGATCAGCTATTTTGGCCTACATTTTGCTCTATGGTTTCCAGTTAGGTCTGCCTTGTACACACATACTGCTTAATGCATACATCCATAAACACACACTGCCTAATACCTACATCCATACACACATACTGCCTAATAACTTTATCATACACACATACTGCCTAATACATGCATCCATACATACATACTGCTTAATGCGTACATCCATACACACATACTGCCTAATACCTACATCCATACACACATACTGCCTAATACATACATCCATAAACACATACTGCCTAATACATGCATCCATACACACACACACACTGCCTGATACATACACCCATACACACATACTGCCTAAGACATGCACCCATACTGCCTAAGACATGCACCTATACACACATACTACCCAATACTTACAACCATACACACATACTGCCTAATGCATACATTTTACATTGAATACATAATTTATTGCTGTGATAAATTATGTATTCAATGCATTTGGTGAATTTAATTTATAATAAGACTAGCACAGACAAGCACACACTGACAGATGAGCACACACACTGACAGATGAGTGCACACACACTGACAGACAGACACACTCACTGACAAACACATACACATACTGACAGACACACTCACTCACTCACTGACAGACACACACACTTACAGACAGAGACACACTCACTCACTGACAGACACACACTGATAGACACACAGTCACTGACAGGCACAAACACTCACAGACAGACACACACAGACACACACAGACATACACACACTCACTGACAGACATACACTCACTGACACACAGACAGACACTCACTGACAGACATACACTCACTCAATGACACAAATACTCACTGACAGACACACACACACTCACTCACTTACTCACAGAAACACACTCACAGACAGACACAGACAAACACTCACCGACATTCAAACACTCACATACTGTCAGAATCGAGACAGGGATCCAAGACGCAGAGTACTAACAAATATAAAGACGTATACCGGACCTTAGAGTGGCCCAACTAACGTCACACAAACAAAGAATGGTCAGGAACAAGCCGAGGTCGAGGGAACGAGAAGACAGGTAAGCGAAAGCCAAGCTGAGTACAAGGGTAGGAGAAAGTAGCAAGGTCAGAATACAAAGCCAAGTCAATAACCAAAATCAATCACAGAAATAGCACTGAGGGTACAGACAAGCTGGAACCACAACAGGGCAATGACTCACTGTAAGTGAGTACCTTTTATATCTTGGCTCTTTAAATGATGTCCACGCCCCCAAAACTTCCTGGTTTGAACTTTTCGGTGGGCCGTGACATCATAAAAGGGGGGCTATCGTGGCCAGCATCTAAACGGCCGAAATGGCTGAAGAAGATGGGTGCCTGTGTGCCTTCCTGAGAATGGGCGTCCAGATGCCCAACCTCCTCTACAGTGGCTACAACAGGTACCATGACACACACTAACTGACACATACAATTTTATTTTTTTAAGCTCATTTACCCTACCAACCTCCCTGGGGTAAAGTGTGGGGCATCTCCTCACTCCTCATGCCCGCTGTTTTGTATGCCGGGCCCGGAATGATGTCATATTGCGTCTCCTAGCATCACAGAGGGCGCACGAGGGAGGAGTGAGAATCTGGAAGATCAGCCTCCCTCACCGCCCACGTTTGCCTGCCTTCTCCCCGACATTTATTGGTAGAGCAGGCACCTGCCATTCAGGTAAGCAGATGTCTGCTCTGCCATACCTAATAAGCACATTTTTGAGGGTGCCCTAAAGTGGCCTTCTGGGCCCCCTGTGACAGGGCTCTTCTCTGCGCCCTCGCCTTCAGGCGCCTGGAGGATCGGTTCAGTGCTAGGGGTGCAACTCAAGTGCTGCTTGCCCAGCGCTGCAGCCCAAGACAGTGCCAACCCACCAGGAAACATCCCAGTGGGCGCCCCGTGCAGGCCCTGAGAAGTGGGCAACAGCACTGTGCAAGTATCAGTATTGGAAAAAAAGTAAAATCATTTCTTTCAGGTTTATACTGGAAACAGGGAAGAGAGGAACATAAAAACCAATCTACAATTAGGGCACTGTAATGTTAGGAATACTAGAAACCCTTTTTCCCTTACATTAGTTTCCCCGCCATCAGTAGCCATACAAGCCCTAAGCATAATACATCATTCATATACTTAGAGGACACCACATCCATAAAGCACTACAGCTTGCTTTCTATGAAAAATCTGCACTTTTATAATTAAATAATGTAACACCCGTCTGGCTGACAATCAAACAGCCAGGAAGGTGTCTTCCACACTTGAGCTATCGGAAGTAACAGGCATGCTTTACTACACATTCTAAATGCTGTGTAGAATCTGCGCATGCGCACAAGCAGGCAAACGTGCGTGCACTGGACATAGCTTGAGAAGCCTTTGATAGACTATTTCCCATGATGAGACTATTGGTTTATTCTGGGGAAAAATGGGAGGGCTTGCAAATGCCGCACTTCATAAGAACTGTTGCTTTTGCAAGCCCTTTTAAAATATACCCCAATCAATACATGGTGGTCCTCAGTTCCCAATATGTTCTTTTCTTTCAATGCTTGTCTTTTTTTCTAAAACATACCTTTTATGATGCAGCATGATGCAAATCCATTGTTATGAAGATGTGTTCTTTGTTTACAAAACAAAAATGCCTATACATATTACTTGTACATGTTAATTGCAGCATTTGGAGTGCCCTTAAAATTAGTCTACAATAAAAAAGTGTCTGGTCCTGTTTATGCACCTGCTATGAGTTGACACCTATATAATGCTCTGCTGTGAACATTATATGCTCCACAATCAACACTCTGCGAACGCTGCTGTTTTTTTCCCCAATCTTAACTTCCAGTTTGTACTTCCAGACAGGTGCCATGACCATAAACTTCCCCTAGATGGCATTATATACTATATGTTAATTCTCTACTTGCCTTTCCTACAGGCATTTTAAACCACAAAAATAAATCCTATTTTACATGATATAAGTTTACTTTTTCAAAATAATGTTAACAATATTTTTACCAATTTATAAATAAGTCATATGTATCCCTTTCATGTTACAGAGAGGGAAAAAGTATTTGATCCCTTGCTGATTTTGAACATTTTCCCACTGACAAAGAAATTATAAGTCTATAATTTTAATGGTAGGTATATTTTAACAGTGATAGACAGAATAACAAAAAAAAATCCAGAAAAGGGAGTGCTCCTAATCTCAGCTTGCTACCTGTATAAAGACACCTGTCCACAAAAGCAATCAATCAATCAATCAATCAGATTCCAAACTCTCCACCATGGCCAAGACTAAAGAGCTGTCCAAGAATGTCAGGGACAAGATTGTAGACCTAAACAAGGCTGGAATGAGCTACAAGAACATCGCCAAGCAGCTTTGTGAGAAGGTGACAACCGTTGGTGCAATTATTCGCAAGTGGAAGAAACACAAAATAACTGTCAGTCTCCTTCGGTCTGGTGCTCCATGCCAGATCTCATCTCGTGGAGTTTCAATGATCATGAGAACGGTGAGGAATCAGCCCAGAACTACACAGGAGGATCTTGTTAATGATCTCAAGGCAGCTGGGACCATAGTCATCAAGAAAACATTTGGTAATACACTACGTCATGAAGGACTGAAATCCTGCAGCGCCTGCAGGGTCCCCCTGCTCAAAAAAACACATGTACAGGCCCGTCTGAAGTTTGCCAATCAACGTCTGAATGAGACAGAGGAGAACTGAGTGAAAATGTTGTGGTCAGATGAGACCACAATCAAGCTCTTTGGCATCAAGTCAACTCACTGTGTTTGGAGGAGGAGGAATGCTGCCTATGACCACCATCCACACGGTCAAACATGGAGGTGGAAACATTATGCTTGGGGATTGTTTTTCTGGTAAGGGCACAGGACAACTGCACTGCAACAAAGGGACGATGAACGGGGCCATGTACCGTCAAATCTTGGGGGAGAACCTCCTTCCCTCAGCCAGGGCATTGAAAATGGGCATAGATGGTTGTTTCAGCATGACAATGACCCAAAACACACAGCCAAGGCAACAAAGGAGTGGCTCATGAAGAAGCCTAGCCAGTCTCCAGACCTTAATCCCATAGAAAATCTGTGGAGAGAGCTAAAGGTTTGAGTCGCCAAACGTCAGCCTTGAAACCTTAATGACTGGAGAGGATCTGCAAAGAGGAGTGGGACAAAATCCCTCCTGAGATGTGTGCAAACCTGGTGCCTAACTACAACAAACATCTGATCTTTTTGATTGCCAACAAGGGTTTTGCAACCAAGTACTAAGTCGAAGGGGTCAAATACTTATTTCACTCATTGACATGCAAATCAATTTATAACTTTTTTGACATGCGTTTTTATGGATTTTTGTTTTGTTATTCTGTCTCTCACTGTTAAAATACACCTACCATTAAAATTATAGACTGATCATTTCTTTGTCAGTGGGCAAACGTTCAAAATCAGCAAGAAACCAAATACTTTTTCCCCTCACTGTGCAAATTACCAGACTAATTATGATTAAGTTAAACTACACAATTAACTGTCTTTTTAGCATAAATTGCAATACATGTTACATTGCCCTCATATGCATTTTATCTTTATCTGTCTGTCCATCTTTCTGCCCATCCATCAATTTGTCTCCCTGCTTATCTTTTGTCTATCCATAAATGCACACATGTAGACATATAAATATATGGTACTATTTTCTTTAAGCTATTTTCCCCTTTTTTTCTGTTGCTGACTCTCTCCTTCTGCCTCTAGTTTCCTCTCCTCTTCACTGCTTTTGAATTGATCTCTACAACCGTTCCACATTTCTTCCACATTTATACATTATCTTTCTAATTTACATCTACTTTTCCAACCTACCCTCCACACTTCTACACAATCTCTCCTTATCTTCCCCCATGTTTCTCTCATCTCTCTTCTAAGTTATCTGCTACTTGGTTTATTCTCTCTCCTGCTTCTCTATCAAGCTATCTTCCCTTTTTTTCTCCATACAACTCTTTTAGACTTTCCCACTCTCTTCCAACGCTGTCACAATTCTTTATACTAATGTGCTTATGTACTCTTCTTCCCCATTATTGTACAAACAATAATTAATTAAATAACATTAATTAAAGGATCACTATAGGGTCAAGAACACAAACGTGTATTCCTGACCCCATAGTGTTTAACCCACCAATTAGGTGGCTTGCCTCCCCCCTTAGCCCTCGTATAAAAGTATATAACTCACCTTATTTCCAGCACCGCACGAGCGCTGTCTCTGCCCCATTTGTGATGTCATCGAAATTGCCCATTTTTAAAATTGGCACGGGGCAGGGCCAAATGACATTTTGGCCAATCAGGACCTCCTCATAGAGATGCATTGAATCAATGCATCTCTGTGAGGAAAATTCAGCGTCTCCATGCAGAGTGTGGGGATGCTGAACGGCAGGGCTGCTTACTGTGCATCCCTGAGCCAGGAAGCCCCTCCAGTGGCCATCTAAGGAGTGGCCACTTGGAGGTGTCCCTAGGGGGGACAGAGAAAATGCCTGAAAGGAATTCTTATACTCATCAGAACAACTACATTAAGCTGTAGTTGTTCTGATGACTATAGTGTCCCTTTAATTAATTAATTAATACATAAATAAATCAATACATTAATCAATTAACAAGGCTATTTGGAGGACCAGGAATTGTCCAGAGGATTTCAAATGACAAGCTGGAATATTTGAGCTGGAAAAGTAGTTAAAATTATGATTTGTTTTTACACTGTAGCAATTGTTTAGCCTAAAATTGCAAATTCCACTAAGGCCACATCAGGGGGATCTTTTGATCTCCTCAGGTTATTTGTTGAACCAGAAATTAGCCAGAGAATTTCCAATGTCAGGTTGAAATGGTTGAGCTGGAAAAGTAGTTGAAATGGAGATTTTTTTACAATTTAGCCCTTGTGGCCTAAAATTTATAATTCCCCAGCAAATTACCATATGGCCAGATCAGGGGTGATCTTTTGACCTCCTCAGCTAGTCCATAGTGCTTTACAATACTCTAGTGGTTGCCATACTGAGGAACTGGCCCAACTATTGAGAACCACAAATGTAAAGAATACTATGTCTGCAGTTGGCATACATTTTGTAACGTGATTGCCAACTCAGTTCAACTGACTGTTTAAATAACATTGTCATTATACAGACCGCTATCATACTTATGTCAATCCATCAGAGTTTGTTTTTACTACTAAAATAAAGCTTTGGTTTTGAATTTTTTTATTTTATTTTTTTAACCATTAAAGCCATATTATATTGGTTTTTCATTTTTGTTTCTTGCTCTGTAGAACATATTTGAAAAATGTCTCTGAACATATGCTTTTCATCATTTCCTATCTCTGTTTTTCTCCCTAAACAGTTGAACAATTAATCTTCTTCATAGGGGTTTATGTTTCTGCTTGGCACACCTCTCTGCATTCTGAGCTTTCCACCTCACAGCAGGAAAAATGAGTCCTGCGCAATGACTTTTCATATGTCGATAGATTCTGGCTAAGGGGGCATGAGGCTGTTCTTCCCATGTTCACATTGTTGCATTGTCATGGAATTCCTAAACTTCTAGAAACCTCGTGCGATAAAGGCTGGATTCTGTTGCCTGGGATTAATGTATCATTGCATTTCATTCAACCGACATAGTTTGTTTTAAAAAAAATAGAGAAAATGTTTAAATAGAGGTGACGGTGTTACTAATTATTATAACCTTAAAATAAAAGTTAATTTAAGTTTATTTTTCAGAGGATGGTTGACTAGATATTACAGTCTAAATCTGATCCCTGATTGGCAGGCTCTGATCTTTAACTGACAGCATCCAATCATGATCTGTTCTTCTGGAACCAGCAACCCTGGTGAGACCATTGGCAGATGCCCCGAAAAATGTGACAGATACCATATGGGTTCCCATATCCCTAGCCACATGCCACATACATGTCTAACCTGTCTGCAAAATATTCACATGAGGAAGACAAATTTCTTTCTAACCTTAAATTTATGTGAAAATAATATCACATTTACGTTATCCAGCAATTGATACTAATAAAACTCCTATGATATAGGAAAAAAAGCTATTTAAGAAATTATTTAACATAAATGTGTCAGTGTGAACAAAACAGCAATACTTTGTACTTTAAGCTGGACGGAACCCGTATGAACTTCATTGTCACTGGTAGACAATCTCTGAACATTAGATGGCTGAATGTAGTCAACAGTGCAGCTCTTATTCCTCCCTCCACTTATATCTTGCTAGTTTCGGATAGGATGTCATAAACTGTAGTAATAAATCTTCAGCTATATTACAAATAGAACTAGGTTCTGGTCGATTCCCAGCATTTAATAAAAACTGACTAGAGTGATGTCAATCCTTTGCTTCTCAGTATTTCTTACGAATAAAGTGACCTGTGGAATAACCTGGTCAAAGATGCATTTCCTACATCTTCTGGTTCCTATACTGAAATTAATCAAGGTGAAAGAACCATATGTTGATTCTAGATAATTTTTTAAAGTCACTGAAAAATATTATCATTTTATTACTAGATTTTCCCTCTCAAGCCTTAAGTTCCCCTGTTAAAAAAAGATGCATGGAGGGAGTTATTGGAAGTAATGATCACGGTATTTGCCATCATCATTTCTTTGTTGTCTGGATCATTAGAAGCATTTAAAAGTATGCTGTCAAGTATGTAAAAACTTAATAACCCCAGAGTCTGAGCTCAGCTGGTCACATAGTAAATTAGTACAAAAAACAGTATGTCAAGTTAAACTTTTCACAGTCTTTGTTTTTGTTCTTGATCCAAATGAACGCAAAAAAAAAAATTATCTGAATAATTTTCAAGTGTGCTTGAAAAAGGGAAACCATAACTTTTTGTCTTGAAATGCACAAACAGATGTGAAATTGGATCACCGGCAGTTAATACACTATTTATAAACGATTATAACTGTGAATGTTCTGTTTATCTATTGGCAGTAATGATATCTACTAAATCTAATAAAATAACCGTAGTAAAAAGAGAATTCCTTATCTTTGTTATTCTTAATATAATGAAAAGAACATTTTCCTCTGCAGTATGTAAAATCTTCTTTCTTCAAGCCTCAGTGGATTAATTTGTGCATGAACAAGTGGAGCTCTAGCCATGCTTCATAACTTTCTTTCTTTTTCCTTATAATTTTGTAGTTCACTTATTTTTTCCAATTTCCAATTTCACTATTTTTCTTTTACTTAACATCATTCATTACAACTGGTGCCCAAACCTGAACTGCATGTTCAAGGAGAAGGATATGTATAAATCTTGTGATTGAAGTTTCACCATGCAAATTCATTTTCCTTTTTATGCATGACAATAACTTACTAACCTTTAACAGTATCTTTAGCTCAAGCCAATTAGATGTATTTGTGGTATGTGTAATCCTTTCCCCAAACTTCACAATACTGTATTTATCTACTTAAAATATCCTCTGCGATTTGACTGTCCTGCACAGTTTCTTAATTTATACAAATCCTTATGTAGAGCAGTATCATACTGCATACATACAATTTATTTCATGTTTATAGACAGAAATAACTTCTATTCAATCACCACGCTTATACTCTGCCTGTGCTTCCAGTTGATACCTTTTTCTCTAGAAGGGAAAAAAAATCTACATTTTCTGTAACATAGCTTTAATTCCAATAACTGCCATTACTTGAAATATCCTGTTTATGATACAGTTGTAAAATGTATTTGTTTTGTTACTTAGAACAGTATGTATATATATATATATATATATATATATATAAGGGAGTGTTTTAAATTAAAGGGGCAGTCTAAGTACTATAGCTATTTCACGCTGTTGTAGTAGTTATGGTGCTTGTTGGGTGCAATCACTGTCCCTTGATTTTGCTTCAAACTGTTTCAAACTGTTTACAAACAGTTTGATCAAGACTGGAAGTCTCACATGGCCCAGTTTCTGCTTGCAGGATGCCTAATAACAAAGTTCGACTTTTGTATAAGCACCAGCAGTTTTGTCTATATTTGAATGGCAGAGATAGATTGAGCATGTCAGCGTATGCACTCAGTACATGCAGCACATAACTGATAGCCGGAATAGTGAGACACAATTCAAAAGTCACAGACCATTTCACTGCCAGTAATGCCACTGAAATAAAGACAATGTTAGTGAGTAAAACCAAGGCATCTCATAATGTTGATCTTCTATGACATCACATGTTGCAAACAAAAACCACTGTCATGTGGTATACACAACAGCACTTTTCACATAAGTGCCAATTTCTTAAAGAAGACATCCCAGGGTATTTCAAAAGGCCTATTTTGAACCTTAGTGTGGGATCATTTTTCCCTTAGCTTGTACCAAGTGTAGTGGTAATAAGCATTTTTTCTGCCCTTTTGACACACAAAGTGAGTTTGCACAGTATATTTTGCAAACCTTATGCGTGTTACGACTGTATAATACTTCATATGTTTCTCAGCTATGTCATCTGAGTACAGCAATACCCCCATATGTACCTTTGCCAGGTATATGTGGACATGGAAGGGGCACATTTGAGACACAGTCATTCCAGTCATTCCAGTTTTTTTTCAAACTTAAAATGTCCCATTTTAGAGTATTTTAGCAGGCTATATAATCCAACTACCCCACAAAGGCATACCATTTCTTAAAGAAGATCTCCCAGGGTATTTCAAAAGGCATATTTTTAACCTTAGTGTGGGATCATTTTTGCGCTAGCTTGAACCAAGTGTAGTGGTAATAAGCGTTTTTTTCTGCCTTTTTGACATACAAAGTGAGTTTGCACAGTATATTTTGCAAGCCTTATGTGTGCTACGACTGTATAATACAGCAATACCCCCGTATGTACAGCAATACCCCCGTATGTACCTTTGCCAGGTATATGTGGATGTTGACGGGGCACATTTGAAACACAGCCATTCAGTTTTTTTCTAACTTTGATGTTTTACGCTGTGTCCATGTTCCATTTTGGAGTGGTTTAACTGGTTGGTTATTCAAACTTCCCCACAAACACATAGTATTTATTAAAGAATACACCCTGGGGTAATTCAAAAGGCATATTTTGAACCTAGCGTGGGATCATTTTTTCTCTCGTTTGTTCCATGTGTACTGGTAATGAGCATTTTTAAAGGTATTTTTAACTTTTTAAAACTTTTTAAAACTAGTTTTTAAACTTTTTTTTACTTATTAATTTTTTTAACAGATTTAACATTTTTATAAACTTTTTTTTACCGTTAACCCCTAACTAGCAGTAAGCAGCACTAACTGTAAATTCCCCAATTTCCCATAACTCCCACCCACCCCTGTTAGCAAAATATATAATTTTTAAATATTTAAATTAATTAATTAAATAAATTGAACCCCTGAGGGTTACAAAAAAATAAAAGATAATACTGTGATCTGTATTTTGATCACTGTAGGTAGTGATCAACTGGCAGGGAAGGGGTACATTTTTATTAGTACTGGGTAAAGGGGGGTGGGATCTTTTTACTTTTTTAATAAAACATTATTAAAACTTTGTTTTACTTAAAAAAAAATAAAATAAAAAAAATTAACGTTAACCCCTAACTAGCCAAACACCAAATTCCCCAATTCCCCACTAACTTCCACCCACCCGACTACCTAAATATATTATTTTAATATATTTAAACCAATTAATAAAATAAAATTAACGCCTGAGGGTTACAAAAAATAATAGCTGACCGGCAGGGAATGAGTTAATTTTTATTTAAAATGGGTAAACGGTGTGGGATTTTAAACTAACTTCATTTTTTTTTTACAGGGGAAGCAAATCAGCAGTGATCCATCTCCCTGCACTTCACACAGAACACAAAAGAGCAGGGAGGTGGATCGTGAGTCCCTGCAGCACATGTGCTCGCTCTGACAGCCTGGGTGCGATTGGGTGCTCCCGGACTGCCTCTAATACAGAAGCAGACCGGAGGAGCGTTAACACCGCGATTGCCGCAATTGCAGCGATCTGGTGTTAACCACATAATGGACCCGGTCCGTTATTCGGCGTTAACTGTGTCCCGGGTCCGTCATCTGGCGGGAAGGGGTTAAGGTGTAATTATTTCAGATGATTTTAAGACAGACAATGTAATAGAGCAGCAGGAAATGCTAGCAGAATGCTTGGTTGGATAGGGAGAGGTATTGGCAGTAGAAAGAGGGAAGTGCTCAGGTTTCTTCCTGGAATGTAAGGAAAGGAGATCACAACTGCTGCCCAGGAAAGATACAAGGTTTCAATCTGTGGGACTAGACAAAAAGGGATAAAGGAGGAGGGGACTTACCAGACAGTGAAGACAAGTTGAGGCATGTTGACTTCCCCGCCCTCCCTCCCATAAGCCGATAGATGTTGTGTGGGTTTTTGGTGGTGGTGTGACTCTTGTATTCTTGTTTTGTCAAGCGCAGATACAAGGGATGGAAACACTAAGGTGGCTTGGGGAGTTGCAGCCTGTCAAGAGCTGATGGTGGTAGGCAGGCTACCCTAGACTCTTCGATACTGGATTAGAGTTGTCTGTTGGAGAAACAACCCAACAGCTAAAAGAGGAAATTTGCTGGTATGGTTCTGTTGTTGTTAAATAAAGCTGTGGCCGTTGCCCTTACCCAACTTACTCATGTCTTGTGTGTTTATTGGGCAACAGGAATAAAGGATTACAGTGAGTCAGCAGTCATGCCATTGTACAGAACACTGGTGAGACCTCACTTGGAGTATTGTACGCAGTACTGGAGACCGTATCTCCAGATGGATATTAATACTTTGGAAAGAGTTCAGAGAAGGGCTACTAAACTGGTTCATAGATTGCAGGATAAAACTTACCATGAAAGGTTAAAGGATCTTAACATGTATAGTTTAGAGGAAAGACAAGCCAGGGGGATATGATAGAAACATTTAAATACATAAAGGGAATCAACACAGTAAAGGAGGAGACTATATATTTAAAAGAAGAAAAACTACCACAACAAGAGGACATAGTCCTAAATTAGAGGGGCAAAGGTTTAAAAATAATTTCAGGAAGTATTACTTTACTGAGAGGGTAGTGGATGCATGGAACAGCCTTCCAGCTGAAGTGGTAGAGGTTAACACAGTAAAGGAGTTTAAGCATGCGTGGAATAGGCATAAGGCTATCCTAGACTTAAAATAAGGCCAGGGACTAATGAGAATATTTAGAAAATTGGGCAGACTAGATAGGCCAAACAGTTCTTATCTGCCGTCACATTCTATGTTGGCCAGGGACTAATGAGAGTATTTAGAAAATTGGGCAGACTAGATAGGCCAAACGGTTCTTATCTGCCCCAAATTCTATGTTTCTATGTTTCTAAGTTCCATGTTGCTGGTGAGCAGAGGCAGTAAATGCTCTGCACAGGCGGTGGGAAAGCAGGGTCGCGTGAATGGGAGAGATGCCAATAGAAAGAAAGATGGTCAACAGGGTGATATACAGAAAGAGTTAATGGTCAATAGGGATAGGAGAAATTATGGTACGGGAGCCTGAGCTATACCAAGATTCACACTCCAACATTAAAACCCTCTTCATACACAGGCCACTTTTGTTTACAATGGCCTGTGGATACTTATAACATAACAATTATTATTTAATTATACTCGATAAAATCACAACACAAATTGTGGCATATGAATATAAAATATTTTAATTATAAGATATCGATAACGGTAAAAACCTTTACTGACAAATTGCTATATGGGGTCATTTTTCTCTGTGGGCTTTTTCTGTGTGGGCAATTTTTTGCGTGGGCAGTTTTCTATATTGGCAATTTTCTACATGTGCATTTTTCCATGTGGGCATTTTTCAGTGTGAGCGATTTTCCATGTGGGCATTTTTCTTGTGTGCATTTATAACAGTGGGTTTTTTTCTGTGGGCAAGTTTCATGTGGGCTTTTTTCACCTGCACTTTTTTCTGATTACCATAGAATAGCATCAAGTGTATTTTTAGAGCCACATAGTACACTATATAACCAGCAACCACAGGACGCCGTGTAAGTTTTCAGAATCTGGGAAAGAGGTCTGACAACCAAAAGCCAAATTAACATGGGATAAATGTGACTGGAGGGAGAGCATGAAGAAGAGAATGCAGAGTGGTATTGGGAGTTTGGAGAGTGATGGGGAAAGTGACAAGGGGAGTGCTATGGAGAGTATGAGGGTGAGATGGGACGTTGTGTGTAGAGAGAGAGAATAGATAGAGTCCTGCATGGAATGGAGAGAGTTAATGAAGAAGACAAAAAAGTCTAAATACGGAGAAAAGTGCTGAGACATTTAGTGAGTGGGAGATAAAGGGACCTGACCGCTATGGCTGGAAAATCAGAATACTTCCCTAAAAATAGCAAAGCACATAAACTGCATTCAAATAAATCAATAAATAAAAAAAGTAGTGAGTGCCTTTTGCATGCATTGGATGTTTTCCATGCCTTTAAATATTTCAGTGAGCCTGACAGGTATACGCGTTAATTTACTGCTGCTCTGTTTTAGTTGCAAGCTAGTATGGAAGACATTTCAGGAAAAAAATACATAACTCTGCCCCCTCTATGCATTATCCACTGGCTCAAACCATGTACCTATTAATGAACTTTAAAATATATTCTTACATTCTTTTGATTTCCTAAGTTCAAACCTCATATAGAAATTATTTATCTTTTGTGGTCAAGTCCGGGACCTGGTGGCACAGTTATTGCTGCGATCACAATAGCTGTTACAGTGCTCTGACTTCCACAGTAATCTGACAAGTTGATGGCCTCATCTTGGAAGTTTGAAATGTCCAGCAGCTGGATACATAGATATTAAATGCCTTCAGGCTTATTGATTGCCTTGTGAGATAGGAGGTTCCATATCCTTACAGATGCTCTAAACGTCTATATGTAAGAATTCAACAGCCGTAGAGTAACCAGTGTGTTTATAAAAATAAGGTGCCATTTACCTAGAAGCATTAAGGGGATCTGTTTACCACTGTTACTGCCTGTGGGTCACGTTGCTCCTTGTTATACTCTACCTCACAATTTCCTCCACTATTTTCATTCAATGTGGACATGTGAATTTTAAGGTGGCACCTGTTTGCACAGGTTCTTCTGCCCACATGTGCTTGAAAGGATGCCCATGGTCAATTCCTTTGCTGCCCCCTCCCACACTACCAGTTCCATACCCTCAACAGACCAACAGATTGCAATATTCTTTCTTAGGATTTTTAAATAATAATAATAATACTTAACATGTGTAGGCACCCATTCATTTTGGTGTTGCATGTTTGTGTTGCTGCATAGGGTGGAGGCTGCTTGTTGTATTGTATGTACAGGATGCTACTCATGGATGTTTGTAGGAGAGATGTTTGTGGAGTTATGTATGTAGGGGAAGAGACTACTTGTGGTATTGTGCTTTTGTAGTGATGCTGTTTGTGCTGTTACTTGTACGGCAATTCGTAACTTCGGGACTTCGGCACTTCGGCACTTCAACACTTCGGAACTTTGGCACCTTCAGAACTTCGGCACTTCGGAATTTCAGAACTTCAGCATTTCGACACTTCGGGACTTCTCTTGCAGCCGCTTAGTAGATAACTCCCTAATTCCTATGATATTAGGGAGTTATCTACCAAAAGGCTGAAAACCTAAATTGGTCTTTCAGCCAAATTTACTAATACTAAGTAAAAATTACTTAGTATTAGTAAATTTTGCCCCTACTCCCTATACCGCGAGTAGGGGCATATCTATTAAACAGCGAGCAGCCTGTGGGGCCCTAAATACAAATAAGGGGGGACCTATAAATATTTCAGTGAGCCTGACAGGTATACGCGTTAATTTACTGCTGCTCTGTTTTAGTTGCAAGCTAGTATGGAAGACATTTCAGGAAAAAAATACATAACTCTGCCCCCTCTATGCATTATCCACTGGCTCAAACCATGTACCTATTAATGAACTTTAAAATATATTCTTACATTCTTTTGATTTCCTAAGTTCAAACCTCATATAGAAATTATTTATCTTTTGTGGTCAAGTCCGGGACCTGGTGGCACAGTTATTGCTGCGATCACAATAGCTGTTACAGTGCTCTGACTTCCACAGTAATCTGACATGTTGATGGCCTCCAGCCTGGCCCCCACCCCTGAGCAGTGGGTGGGGGTCCTAAATTAGAATAAGGCTCCCACCCCTGAGCGGTGGGTGGGGGCTGACCTATTGTCCTCCACCTTGGCCCCCACCCCTGAGCGGTGGGTGGGGCCCTAAATATCAATAGGAGGGACCTATCGTCCTCCCCCCTACCCCCACCTCTGAGCAGCGGGTGGGGGCCCTAACTAAAAATATAACCCCCCCAGGTGACTAGGGGTCCCCAAACCCTTAGTCATCCACTCCCAAAAATGAATTACCCCCCCCACCCTAAAAATAATGAGGTGGGACAATTAACTAGGTACCTGAATAAAAAAAACGTATTTTTTCAGCCCCCAAAAAGGCTAAATAAAAATCCATAATAACTGTCGCACTTTAAAAAAAAAAACGAACCCTGAGCTAAAAAAAAAAATCCATGTTCACCCATGGAGGGCACTGCACCGACTGAGCTCCGCAGGGCAGGGGAGCCTTGCCCCGCCCTGTAATTAGACTCAGTGCTCCGACGGGTAAATGAAGAGACCGACAGGTAACTCTCTACATTTCCCTGTCACAGCACTCTGATTGATTAGCTTGAAATCCAGCCAATCAGAGTGCTCTGTGTCATTTTACACAGCGTGGGAAAGTTCTTTGGAATTTCCCCATGTTGTGTAATTTGACTCATAACAACACTCTGATTGGTTAATTGAAAGTAACCAATCAGAGAGTTATGAGTCATGAGTCGGCAATTCGTCCCTTCGGCAATTCAGCTATTCGGACATTCGGAAGTATCCAAATGTCAGAATTGCCCCGAAATTCGTCCAAATTGGCATTCGGAACTAAACGAATTGCACATGTCTAATAATATATAAATATTTATATATATATATATATATATATATATATATATATATATAGGAGTAGGGCATGTAGTGTAGGGGCTAGGAATTGTTGTGTAGGGGGTTGGGGGCTACATAACAAAAAATATATAAATATTTTTTTAAATAATAAAGCTTTTTCCCCCCACTCCTGCTTGATAAATCCTTGGAGGTCTAATTAGCTCTGTACAAGTCTCCACCCCCGGCTGATGCTGACTTGACTTCACCCAACAGTAATAATAATAGTCCTACTATTTGTGCCATATATTAAAGCCATATGAAGAGGAAAATTGGTAGATAATAAGCAGAAGATAAAATAAACACTTTTGCCTGTTCTCAATAGGTATATATTGCTAACACGTCTCTTCCCCATTCTGTCCTTTATAATTGAAATTATTATTGACACACTGCAATTGCTTGGATTGGCAGTAAATAGGTTTCCATACTTACACTTTAACATTAACACATAACATGAACCTACAATATATATAAGTACAGAAGTGTGACATTTTCTGTAGAACAGTGGTAAAATAATAAAGAATGAGTTGTAGAAACAATGACTTGCCTTCCAGCAGAGGTGTTAGAGTCATGTACAATGAAATTAAGCTTGGATACAAATCTTGCTTTCCTACTTAGTTACTATGTAGCAATTGAGAAATTAGAGAGTCAAATCATTTACAGCAAAATGTATTATTATTGAGATATTGTTTTTTTTTTGTTGTTTTTTTAATATTCAAGCAATTATGAAGTGCAATTTCAAGGACTACCATAAATTTAAAAACCTGTAGTAGGCTTGAAGGGATTCACACACTGTTAATATTTTTGTAAAGGGGCACAGGGATCTTTTCTCAAAAGATTTCCAGCAGACTATAGAGACTGTTATAAATCAGACTGAATGATATTTCCTGCATTCAATATTTCAGAAACAAAGAATAAAAGGAATAAGGTATTTTATTAAGCTATACAATATGAACATTTAGCAGCTTGACCTGCAAGACTAAACCACCTGATACTATGAGAAACCCTGATGCACTCGCCATCTGTTCTCTGGGCAGTACCAACACAATTTGAGACTTTTGGTACTTTTATTAAGGGGGAAGAGAGAGTTTACAGGATGTAGAAGTGGCGCAGGATATAAAAAGACCTTACAGGGGGGAGTTAACCTCTACTTAACAGCATATTGTGGCTGCACATATGGTATGTATTGGAGTTTGGTTGACTTGACCCGTTACCTGCACACTAAGATAATGCACAAAGGAAAATAATGATGCTGGAGCTATGGTAGTGAAAACAGAGATGGAAGGTAATATAGTAACATCCATGTGCTGTACGGCTCACACTCCATCAGAGGATTGAAAAATGCCAGACATTCGTGGCTCCTCTTGCGTTTTCAAGAAACAAGCAAGAAAATTTGATGTTAAAAAAATGTGTGTTATTATCAGCATATAAAATATGATCCTGTAAGGCTGTAGCCTATATTACCCACATTGCAATAGGCTATTTCATATTACATTGGCACAATGTATATGTTTTTAACAGCTTTTTGGATAGCAAAGTAATTTTACTCATAAGGGGAGATAAATTGAAAATGTTCATGGAGAGTTCATATTAGATCAGTGAAACATGTTACGACCCTCTAAATTCCATATGGACTTTATCCTGAATCCACGACAAGGTTGAGCAAATAACATGGCTTAACTTAGCTCAAAACATCAAAGTACCAGGTGTACACATGTGATAAAGGCAGGGAGTCTGAATTCAGCATATAATAGTAAGGAGAAATAATCTATACACTATATGACTGTAAGAAATGAATTTGTAGCACCCACAACATTTATTGACAGTGGTTTGCCTGCTGGGAGCTGGACTTTGGTTTCCATTCTTAATTATATCAATAGCTAGTCCCATGGAAACTTTTCGTCTTCTCTGAATATATAGAGACCATTTTTAGTTGTATTTAACTAGAGCAAGAACACATAAAGGGTCACTCCAGACCCCAAAGCAAGTTTAGCTTGCTGAAAAGCTAATAAAATGTGTGAAGAGTGTGTCCTCTTTTTTAATTTTGCAAAAAGTGCAGATTTCAATAGAAATTGACTCTTTTATAAATTAAACTGGTTACACCCCTTTTGCTTTCTAGTAATGTTACTTCCTGGTTTTGTTAGCTCAGTGGAGCTGACCTCAAGAGGCAGCAATTGCCCAGAGCACCTGACTTACTAATACTTCTCATTGAGCTGTATTGGGGAATCTGTGATTGGACAGCCAAGAAAGTCTGGGCAGGGATAGAAGGGAAGAGCTTACAAAGGCAGCAGACAAGAGAACTGCAGGTTTTGCAGGCTGATTTTAGATATAACATTTGGGGTATATCTAAAAGATTTAAAAAAAAACAAAAACATTTGGGGTATATCTACCAAACATTTTCTTTATTTTTTTGTATTTGGGCAGTGGAGTGTCCCTTTAAGGCCTGTGCAATCATTATTCCATTAAATATCTCTGACTGATGTAGAGATCATATTTACGGTAGAGCTTCTCAGGTTTAACCCCTTTAGTAGGCATGCCCCTACTTATGGCAGGGCGCTAGTGGCAGGAGGGAGGAATTAACCTCCTTTATACTAATATGTTGTTATGCTGACTCCCATAGTGTGCAGGGGAAAACATGGGGGATTTAGGAAGCGGTTGGGAGCACAGCTTCCAGCTGCTTCTATTTTAAAATATTACAAGGAGGGAGCCACAAGCTGGTAGTATCTACCTTGTAATAAACAAACCATAGGAAGAATGAATAGCATGGACAAAATTGTGTCCAACAAGCAGTTTGATCTTCGTTGCATTTGTTGTAATTTCTATTTATCCATTCGTCTTTTAGACGAATGGACGAGTAGCCGAAATTCAGATGAAAATGTATTCATCCGAAAACGAATGCCCAAGTCTAGTATACATAATGTGTTATTAAATAGGAATTAAAGGTTTAAATTTTTTTTAACAAAACATATTTTTTCTCAGTTTTACATTTAATAATTACTACACACCAAGTGCAAATAAAAAAATTAATTAGATAGCCTTAGTTAGGGATGTCTGCAATAATGAAGAGCCCACTGTAGGAATGTCTAAAAGTTACCTCTTTCCCATGTTAGACTGGATAAAGTGTAAAAAAAAAACTTTAAAATTCAAATATATGATGTTTCATTTATGATTTTACAAGAACTTGATAAGGTAGAGTTCATGAGCATATAAAATAATTATCCCAATGTATTTATTTCCTTGGGACAAACATGTCAAACTCAAAGACTAACATGGGCCCTATAAACAAAAAAACAAAAACTCATTTTTTTCATAAAAGCGTAAGTTTATTTAGTACTGTATAAAAAATGATATAGTACAGTATAAAAAAGTTGCTAACTGACACTCGACATCCTCACGCTCTTGGGCTTCAATGTAAACAAAAGAGCAAATTTATTTTAAAGAAACGTGCATTTGCATGTAGCACATGTTTCAGTCCAAATGGTGAATGTATGCTGTTGCACAGCTGTAAAAAACAAATTATGTTTTCTTGTTGATTTTGAAGTCCTATGAGTGTGTTCGTCACTTTGGCTGAGATCATTAAACTTGATGATTTCAGCCAATCCAATGCTTTTCCATCGGAAAGCATTGGGAGGCTATTGTGCATGTGTGGCAAAATCGACATCTCCATGGGAAGCGTTCAGCGCCTCCATGCAAACCCAATCTAATACAATACCTCCTCCCCGCATTCTAATAAACTGCCCACAAATCCATTACACTTGCCCAAATCCAATCTAATACACTGTCCCTTAATCTAATACACTGCTCCTCCTTCCTCCACTCTAAATGAATACACTGTACCCGCTCCCCCACTATAATTTAATACACTGCCCTCCCCATATTCTAATACACTGCCCGCCATCTAATACACTGCCCCCATCTAATACGCTGCCCCCAAACTAATACACTGCCTCCTTTAATCCCCCAAACTAATACACTGCCTCCTTCAATCCCACAAACTAAAACACAGCCTTCTGCATTCTCCCCTCCCTCCAATCTAATACATTACCCCCACTCTTCCACCACTCTAATTAAATACACTGCCCTTCCCCAAATTTAACATATTACACAGGAAGGTTCCCCAAGCACCTCTTCTGATACCTTAAGATGAGCTGCCCGTCCTCCAGTTCCTTCTCTGCTCAAGCAGGGCAGACATTCCTCTGGCACTGCGAGCAGGAGGGAAGGGGGAGTGGCTGGCACTGTGAGCAGGAGGGAAGGGGGAATGGCTGGCACTGTGAGCAGGAGGGAAGGGGGAGTGGCTGGCACTGTGAGCAGGAGGGAAGGGGGAGTGGCTGGCACTGTGAGCAGGAGGGAAGGGGGAATGGCTGGCACTGTGAGCAGGAGGGAAGGGGGAGTGGATGGCCTGCTCTGCAGACAGCCAGGCACTCTGCAAACTGTAGCGTCGCCACTGCGCAGCCACCTGATATGACTTCACACGCAATATACACATATCCAGCGGCCAGCGTGGACTAATGCTTAGCGTTCTTGCAGCCGCCAGAGTACGTGATCCCCTGTGGCATGGCACACAGGAAATAGACAGGAAAAATCTTTCCTGTCTTATGGCTGGTCACAGCCACAGCACAAATTGACCCCAGGACATGTGGGTCGCAAAGACACTCATTGTGGGCCGCATGTGGCCCGCGGGCCGCTAATTTGACATGCTTGCCTTAGGGTATACATACATCTTGAGGATTTTTAAGACATAGTACAAGTAATGAATAAAAGTGCACAGCACTCAATGAGTCACACTCATAAACACATTTATATTAATAAGGGCAATTTATTTTATACTTGTTTGCATTCTCTATTCCTTGCTAATATCCCATCAAATAATGGTGAGCTCCTCCCACTCACAGCTGGCAGGGCAGGAGAATATAAAAACATCTGCAATGGATTCCGCTCCCACAAATCAAATTAATAAAGTAGTTTTGGTGCATAGATCATGTCCCTGCAATCTCAATTATATCAAAATATAGTTTTTAGTAGTTAAATCCCTTTGCAAATGCAGTCCTAGCTACACCTCACCTGGCTGTTACTCATTTGCAAACTCCTGCTCTTTTAATTGCCTGCTTGGGCCTGCAAAAAACATTGCCAGCAGCCTCCTATGTGAGATTAAAGTTCTCACACAAAGCCTTACATGGGGAAACAAAAAATAAGACACGTACACATATGGGACTTATTCCATTACAATGGTAGTATTTTATTTCACTCATGTAATTTGTAAAATATCTAGTATTTATTTAATAATGTAATATAATGTTTTTGAATTTTATAACATGACAGGAGGCTTCCTATTTTGCATTAACTCTCTTATCTAAACTCCACAGCAGTAAAGAAAACGTAAAGAGTAACAAATAAATCACTGAGCAGCATAGTATATAAGGGTCATGCTGCCTGTACACTTCCTCTTTCTTTACTGCTCCATCGCAGACAGGTCAGAATATTTGCTCCCCTGGAGCTTTCTACATTTATTGTCATTTCTTGTTTGTTCCATATATATATTTCAAACATATTTTCTCACTTTGTTTACATCCTTTTATTTCTATTTCCTATCTTCATCAGGGCTGTGGGACTAGGGGCTCTCTGTGGGTCTTTTCTGCCCCTATTTGCCCCTCTATACCTCCTGGGACCCTCCCTTGGCTTCCCCTTGGTCCCCCCAGGTTCCCCCACTGCCCCCCTTCCCTGGAGTGCCCTCCTGGGCTCCCTCCTTGCGGCCGGTTTCATTCGCGGCCGTTTTCGCGCCGGCCCGCTTCCATCCGCGGCCGGCCTCAAAAATTTAGTCCCCGGCTTGCGGCCTACCTCGCGGCCGCCATTTTGGATCGCGGACATCGCGAGATTCTCGCGGCCATCTTAGTTTTGCCTCGTGCATCTCATTAGGGACTCAGTGTGGCTGTGCTAGCTTGCTGGTACCTCTGAAACTGCTGTTTTCCTCACCTTTTGTGTCTGACACCATCTGTGACTATAGGATTACCTACTCAAGCACCCCATCTGCTGCTTTCAACCTGCTACTCAGTCTGTGCCTCATCTGCTTCTATCAAGCTATCCTGTGGCTGGGTCAGTCAGGTCAGTGCTGCTGCCTGTTTATTATTACTGTGACCTGCACTTAAGGGTCCCAACCCTGTGCAACCGGGGTGAGCCCCCACTATAAAGACGCTGCTTACTGGGAGACTAGCTGTTGCAGTTCTCTCTAACTGGGTGAGCCCCAGTTTATAAGGTCACTACTATACCCTGCTGGGGTTATTCTGGGCTTGCTCCCACAATACTTCCAAATCTGACCCTACGCCTACTACCAAGACCTGGGTGCCTGTTTATTACTGTGCCTTTCAATAACTTATAGCCTACCCTACCATGGAAGATTCCCAGAATGTCCCTGTGGACTTCCAGGCCATGATTAACGCAGCTGTCGCTGCCTCTGTGGAGAAGGCACTCTCCAAGGCCCGAGCTTCGGCTCCTGACGTACCTAAACGCAGACGTCCACGCCACGAGTCGGAATCTGAATTGTCCGACCACCAGGCACGGGAGGATTCCCGCCCTAAAAAGCGCCATGACAAAGGCGAAGATTGCACACCCAAACCAACTAAGGGTAAGGCACCTGCCAAGCACAAGTCTGCCAAATTACACACCCCGGCCCCGCGTCAGGAGTACTCTTCTGACGAAGAGCAAGAAGCCCAGTCCATGTCAGTGCTGGATGAATGGCAAGCTGACGCCTCTGACTCGGACTACGACGCATGGGGTTCGGACGAGAAATCTGTCTCCGCTTTCATGCGAGAGACTCTCCTGGGTGCGGCCCAGACAGGAGGTGTCGAGGACACTGCGGACGCAGAACCTCCTCTTGATTCAGACACCATCTTGGACCCCTCAGGCCAAGTGATGTTCGACCCCCGCAACATTCGGCACCCCAGGTCGGGTGACTGGTCGCCTCCTGAACACCTTTCTAGGTTTATGCACCTGTGGCTCCGCAAACCTCTGGAGAAAGAGGTCCGCAGCCGACTCAGGTCCGAATGCCCACGCCCTTCCCTGCCGGATAAGGTCGCGCAGACCCCGGAATTCGACAAGGTTATGTCAACCTTCATGATGCGCAGTGGTAGAGACCCTCGCCGAGGGGTGGAGAAAGGCCTATGGGGCGCCCAAGATAACCTGCTGGATTCTGTAGGCCCCCTGGCTCGCATTATGTATTTGGCGGATGATGCCTACACCAAAGCCGATTCCTTCTCCGCTGAGGACATCAGGGAATGGGCACATGATGTTCGTGAGTGGGCACAACGGTGTTTTTGTTTCATCGGAAACACTAATGTTACGCTCTCTTCGGAGAGAAGAAAAGCAGCGTTGTACCGTATTAACGGCAAACTGGCAGACCTTGGCACAAAGGAGATAGGGCCCCAGGCACAAGGGAAATTATTTGGCGAACCGTTCCTCAAGGAACTCAACAAACACGTGAACGTGTTCACCTCCCTTAACAAGGCGCAGTCCTCAATGCGCAGAGTGTTCAGAAGCAACCCTACCAGAGGGGTTTTTGGAAGGGCTGGCCGGCAACGGGGCCGTGCCGCCAGCCGATTTTGGCCTTCAGGCCCCCGCACCCAACCAACACCGTTTTACCCGACAAGAGACTACCGGCAACAACCCTTTTCCAGAGGCTCGGATAGAGGTCGTGGACCCCGCGGACGCGGACGTTCCCGCTTTGCTGCAGGTAAGGACCCACATTCCTCCACTGTTACCATGTACCCGCACTGCGGGCCGTATTTCCCTTTCTTTCCAGAATTGGGCCGCCCTATGCTCAGACACATGGATCCTACAAACTGTACAGGGATATATCATAGACCTAGTGGGGAACCCCTCTCAGGTTCAGCCCCTCCCCCCATCCACATGTCATCCTCCGACCACAACCTCGTCAACGCGGAGCTACGCGAGCTCCGAGACAAAGGGGCTATCCAGCCGGTCCGCGACGGGGGTGGTTACTTCAGCAACATCTTCCTGGTTCGGAAAAGGTCGGGAGAATACCGCCCCGTCATCAATCTACGCGCCCTCAACGCATATGTGGTCTACCGCCACTTCAAGATGGAAGGCATCCACCTCCTGCGAGACCTTCTTCGAAGCAACGACTGGTTCACCAGGCTCGATCTAAAGGACGCATATCTGTCAGTCCCGGTGCACCCGGACTGTCGAGCACTCCTACGTTTCCTCTGGCACGGACGCCCTTGGCAATTCACTTGCCTCCCTTTCGGGCTCAGCTCAGCCCCATGGTGCTTCACCAAACTCCTAAAACCAGTGGTGGCCCACCTAAGATCAAGGGGCATTCGATGCATCATCTACTTAGACGATCTCCTCATCTTCTGCGCCGACGAACACAGACTACGCCAACACACTCACCTGGCAGTGTCCCTACTGGAGTCTTTGGGTTTCGTGGTAAACCAACAGAAATCGGAGCTGACCCCTACCCAGACGATACAATTCCTCGGCTTCGAGATCGACTCGACAACTTGCACTCTGAGGCTACCAGCCTCAAAGATCACAGCCATTCGCAAGGAGATTCGCAGGGTTCTTCGTCTCGACTCCATTCCACTACGCAATCTGGCCAGGATTGTAGGACTCCTCTCTGCCTCCATTCAGGCCATATTTCCGGGTCCCCTCCACTACAGGGCCATGCAACGTCTCAAGGCGAAATACCTACGCCGCAAGCCTACTTACGACCAACCCGTCCCGGTGACGATGGAGGTTCGCGAGGAACTATCGTGGTGGCTGGACAGTATGCAAGCCTGGAACGGCAGGGCCATATTCGGAGACGCTCCAGACTTCGTACTGGAATCAGACGCCAGCCTGTGGGGATGGGGTGCCACCAACGGAACCATCTCCACGGGGGGAACATGGACGACGCAGGAGCTCTCCATGCACATCAATTGCCTCGAACTCCTGGCAGGATCCTTCGCGATTCGCAGCTTGGCCCGGGAAAGATCCAACTGCTGCATCCTCCTGCGCATGGACAATGTATCCGCAGTCCAGTACATCAACCGCCTGGGAGGCGCTCGCTCTCGCCTGCTGTCGGATATCACGAAAGGCATTTTCGACTATTGCCTCCCTCGCAACATCACGCTACAGGCAGAATACTTGCCAGGAGAAATCAATCTCACAGCCGACTGGTTCTCTCGCCACTGGAGAGACGTCAGCGACTGGAAGCTAAACACGAGAATCTTCAGGGCCCTTGCAGCCCGGAGGGGTCCCTTTCACCTGGATCTGTTTGCCTCTCGCAACAATCACCAGACCCCGGAGTTCTTCAGCTGGCTCCCGGACCCGGAGAGCAAGGCGACAGACGCATTTCTCCAACAATGGCCGTCGACAGGAGCCTACGCTTTTCCCCCATTCTCCATGATTGCGAGAACACTACACCAGATACGGACGCAACAGATCAAACTGGTTGTCATAGCGCCCTTGTGGCAGAGCCAACCATGGTTCCCGGACCTCCTGGCCTCCTCCTACAGGGACCCTCTTCTCCTACCATCCTTCCCGGACCTACTCACGGATCCCAAAGGGCATCTCCACCCACTACTCCTGGAAGACCGGCTACCCCTGGTGGCTTGGTCTCTTTCCGGGGTTCCTGGCGAGTCAGCGGACTATCGCAGGCTGCTAGGGACCTCTTATGGGACTCATGGGCCCCGGGAACTAGACGCTGTTACCTTTCAGCTTGGACCTCCTGGTCTACTTGGTGCATGGAACGGGACTCCGATCCCTTTACAGCACCTATTCCCATGATTCTTAATTTTCTCTCCTCCTTGTTTTCATCTGGCCGCTCTTACCGTTCGGTCAACGTCGTGCGCTCCGCGATTTCGGCGGCTCACACCCCCGTCGGGGATCTCCCGGTCGGCAAAGACCCTCTGGTCTGCCGTCTACTCCGCGGTATGCGGCTCCGCCGTCCCCCGGCCCCCAGATACCCTCACCTATGGGATGTGGGACTGGTTCTCCGCTTCTTCAGGGATTGGCTTCCGAATGACCGCCTCTCCCTACGCCAACTATCCGCTAAGTGCGCTTTCCTCCTCTGTCTCGTATCTTTCCGACGGGTTTCGGACGTTCGGGCCTTCGACGTGGACGCTTTCGAAGTGGCCCCTGAAGGGGTCACGTTTCACATTTCCCGTCGCACTAAGTCGGGTTCGACCTCGGTCTTTTACCCATTTTTTCCCGACGACCCGCAGCTTTGCGTCGTGTCCACCCTCCGCAGGTATGTTTCGGTTACCTCCTCGCTCCGGTCCTCTACGTCGGGCCAACTCTTAGTCTCCTACGTGCGCCCTCACGCCCCAGTCTCGGTCACCACCTTGGCCCGATGGATCCGCTGGATCCTTTCCCTCGCAGGTATAGACCCCGCCTTCGGCGCCCACTCCGTTCGCGGTGCGGCGGCTTCATCAGCCTTCCTGGCAGGGGCGTCCCTCTCGGATATTCTCAGAACGGCGGACTGGTCTAGGGAATCCACTTTCCGTACATTTTATTTTCGCACTCCCCCTTCTGCTGGGATGTCACTTCTTCAGCGTTAAAATTGCAAAATAGGAAGCCTCCTGTCATGTTATAAAATTGAAGATTATGCTAGCTTTAGTGTACTAATAATCTTAATTTTAATAAGGACAGGAGGCGAGTATTTTCCCTCCCTTTTGTTCCCTACCCTGACTCCTCGGGGGAGTGGATCTTAAGGTGATGGATTTTGGGATTCATATTAGTGGTTCCACTATCTCCTGGACATATTCGGTATCCCTTCCATCTCTATTCCCAGTGTTTCCACCTAGACGGACAGTTTAGTTGTACAACATGCTTACACCTACACATATTTAACCTATGGCCAGCTTACAATCTGTCTGTACTGTTTAATTTACACCATTCTGTTAAAGCCCACAGGCGTGAACAGTTACGGTTCAGTACCTAACCGATTTTATACTCTCCTTTCAGTGTAACCCTCTTCAGGACTTCCACTGGTCGCTGGTTCGTTAACCTCACGACTCCGTAAGATGGGATGACGGCTTCGTTTGGTCTCTCCTCCTATCTCGTTACCAGGAGTCTCCTTAAGTTCCGCTCGCCAGAGACCGCAGTTACCGTTTCATTGAGTTTCTGGATGTTCGAGCTCTATCTGGACTTGGATGTCGCTTTAAGAAAGAGGAAGTGTACAGGCAGCATGACCCTTATATACTATGCTGCTCAGTGATTTATTTGTTACTCTTTACGTTTTCTTTACTGCTGTGGAGTTTAGTAAAGAGAGTTAATGCAAAATACTCGCCTCCTGTCCTTATTAAAATTAAGATTATTAGTACACTAAAGCTAGCATAATCTTCAATTATTATCTATATTCCAAGTGTGTTCATTGTATCCAGCATGAACAAGAAAGCTCAGCTTAGCTGAAGAACTTTAAGGGATTTACAAAAATCATTTTGAAAAGCTGATAAATGCATATTTTTACTTTAGCTGCTTTGCTCAAGTGCATTAGAAATACATGATTTTTTTAACCTAGATCTTCCTTTTAAGTGTAAAACCTGTTACACACTTTTGTAAATTAATATAGGTGGAGATCTATGTCTCCATTGTCTCTGACAGATCTAACGGACATTGCTGCTTTGCTTTGAAATAAACATCTGGTGTAGGGGAATACATGCGTGTGGTTCTGACAAGACACGTAAAATCCCAAATGACATGCTGCATTTTTGGAGACTAGGACACCAAATTGAAGTCACGTGTTCACCTTGGCGGGTGAATTCTCTGATTAAATTTACAGATGCTGCCCTGCAAGCAAACTTTAATTAACGGCAACAGATTTACTTTAAATCATCAATCAAACGTTAGACAAAAAACACAAAGTGAAATGTTTTTCTTATACATCATTTAGTTTTAGTTTCTTGTGTCATATTCAGTGTACAAGTATGATAATATGATCTATGAGCTTGCTTACTCAAAGCTATTTTTGATAAATACGATGTGACAAATCACTTGTACCAAATGGAAAGTTAGATTCCTTCCTGCCATATGCTTTACTACTACATTGATACAAAGATGCAACATTTCAGTAAGTCAGACCAGTAAGAAACAAAATACCGAGTTCTGCATTCATTATGGGATAATTGCAACGCAATTGTCACCTGACATTTAAGCAGCTGTTACCAACAAATGTAAGTTAAGACGGGGAAACTGAATTATTCTCCGCTAAAGAAATTAATCCTTCTCCTCTGTTTGGGTTGTTAAAAAAAATACTTCTTTTAATATTTGAGCTGTGTTACTGCACAGTTATGGTCAATCTTCTCACTTTTCTTTTCTTTCCTTTTTTGTAATAGTTACGCTACATTAGAGAGACATTTTTTACTCAAGCAATTTAGTCTGTCTGGCTATTGATAACAGTGACAATGAAAACATCTAAGCTGAGTTAAAGTGGATCAGATCTGTTACACTTACTCTGATTTACTTGACCCCATCCAGGTTTACTAGCCTGAAATTTCTGGCTTGGGTTCAGACCATGTTTCTGGCAGACATGGTTTTTTTTTATGCAACAATTAAATTTTTTTTTTTTAAATAATGCGGTCAAAAGACCACAGGTTAAAATATTTATTTTAAATGAGATTTTAAGGTCTGTATAAAAAATTACTAGAACAGCACAGAAGATTTTATTTAGAACTAGTTTGAGTTATGTCCATTAGTGGTGGACTCTGTCATGGGAATTCGTACACAACCAGGCATTACTGGTCAAGTTAGACTTTAATGGTTACAAATATGCATTTCGAAAATGCAGAACATTTAAAGTTGTTATAGGTTAATGCAATTACTTCATTAGTATATCAAAATGTAAACATCATTCGCACCTAAAATAAATTTATAAAAACATGTAATTATATTTGCATATGTTTACATATTTCTATAAATTGATGACATCACTTATCATGCCATACCATTTTTGACATGATTTGTCTTTTGAAACAGTCAGATCATGTAATATATATATATATATATATATATATATATATATATATATATATATATATAAAATTATCTATAATATATACAGTGGCCTACTAAGGAGGGGCGGAGGGGTGGGTGGTCCGCCCCGAGTGCCACAAGGTAGGGGGCAGGGCCGGTGCTACCATTTCCTGGTGGGCTGCCCTGCTGCTGTCTGGGGATGCTGTACTTGGTGAGCGGCTCCTTAGCCACCCCGCAGTGCAGCCATTCACCTGCTGGGCTCCTCTCTGCCCCTTGCCTGCTCAGGGAGGGCACCCGAGCAGAGAACACTGCTTCCTGCAGGCAGGGGAAGCCGGGACATGACTTGGACATGACACCACAAGCATTGTAAATTGGTGTGTATGTGTGTGTGTTTTAAATTGCTGTATTTGTGTGTTAATAATGTGTGACTTTATGTAAATTAATGAGAGTTTATGTTTGAGTGACAGTGTGTGTGTGTGTGTGTGTAGTCAAAGTGTGTAAGTGACACTGTGTGTGTGTTAGTGAGAGTGTTGAAGTGAAACTGTGTTAGTGAGAGTGTGCAAGTGACAGTATGTGTTAGTAAGGGTGTGTGTGTTAGTGCAAGTGTGCAAGTGACTGTGTGTTAGTGAGAGTGTGTAAGTAACTCTGTGTGTGCGTTGGTGAGAGTGTGCAAGTGACAGTTTGTGCTAGAGTGTGTAAGTAACTCGGGTGTGTGTGTGTTAGTGAGAGTGTGCAAGTGGCAGTGTGTGTTAATGAGAGTGTGTAAGTGACACTGTGTGTGTTAGCGAGAGTGTGCAAGTGACACTGTAAGTGACTCTGGGTGTGTGTGTGTAACTGACAATGTGTCAGTGAGAGTGTGTGTGTTAGTGAGAGTGCAAGTGACACTGTGTAAGTGACTCTGTGTGTGTTTGTTAGTGATAGTGTGTAAGTGACAACATGTATGTCGGTGAAAGTGTGTAACTGACAATGTGTATGTCAATGAGTGTGTGTTTTAGTGAGAGTGTGTCTCTTTCTTTCGCTAAATGTGTGCTCACTATGTCTCTCTCCTAAACAGTCTCCCTATCTTTTCAATAAATGTCTCCACAGGCTGTTTTGGTTCTTTCTCGCTGTGCGTCTGCTTTCACTTAAAGGGACAGTATAGGCACCCAGACCACTTGAGCTGATTGAAGTGATCTGGATGCACTATACCAGTGCCCTTACACTGCAAAGGTAATAATTGCAGTTTTTAACAAACTGCAATTAATGCCGTTCAGGTTTAACTCCACCTCTAGTGGCTATTCATGGGGACATCCCGCGTATGATGCTTTGCTATGGGAAAATCCTAATGCGGGCGCGACCATTGAGGAGCGATGGCGGACCTGAGCCAGTGCTGAGGGACATCAGCGCTGGACCCATGTTTTTAAGCCCTTCTACCCCATGAGGGGGAAGGTGCGCTTCCAAAATTTTGTTTTCCTGGCACTATAGTTTCCCTTTAATGTCTACTCAGTGTGTCTCTTTCCCTAAATGTCCCTTCACTGCAGTTCAGAGGCTAGTGAATAAACCTCTGAGGGAATGTAGTTGCATTCATGAGGGGACGGCAAAATGGATTGTTGCTTAGGGCGGCAAGAATCCTTGCACCGGCCCTATTAAGGGGGTGACACCAGGACTGGCCAGGCTTGGGGAGGTGTGAGCTGTGTGACTTCACAGGATGCTGAGCAGATGACACAGCTCACACATGCAGGGGCCAGGAGCAGGAGAATTGCACGGAGAGTTAGCGTGGAGCCAAATTGCCCACAGGGGCGGAGCCACTTTGATAGCGGGGCAGAACTAAATGCGGCTGCTACTACTGCTGCACACAGAGGGGAAGCAGGAAGGAGTCCCAGACCAGGGACTTCACTGACTCCACTCCTCCACCAGTAAGTGAGAGAGAGTGTGTGTATGTAACTGTGATTGTGTCTGTCAGTGACTGTCTGTGACTGTATGCCTGGGGCTGTATGTGTGTGTGAGTGTCTGCCTGTGACTGTCTGTGACTGTCTGTGACTGTCTGCTTGTGACTGTATGTGTGACTGTGGGTGTGTGAGTGTCTGCCTGTGACTGTCTGTGACTGTCTGTGACTGTGTCTGTGACTGTCTGCTTGTGACTGTTTGTGTGACTGTCTGCCTGTGACTGTGTGTGTCACTGTCTGCCTGTGACTGTGACAGTGTGTTTGATTGTCTGCCTGTGACTGCGTGTACGACTGTCTGCCTGTGACTGTGTGTGACTGCCTTTGACTCTGTGTGTAACTGTCTACCTGTGACTGTGTATGTGACTGTCTGTCTGTAACTGTGTGTGTGAATGTCTGCCTATGACTGCGTGTATGACTGCCTGCCTGTGCGACTGTTTACCTGTGTCAGTGTGTGACAATCTGCCTGTGACTGTATGTGTGACTATCTGCCTGTAACTGTGTGTGTGACTGTGAGTAACTGTCTGCATGTCACTGGGTGTGTTTGTCTGTGACTGTGTGATGCTGCCTGTCTGCAATTGCAATTGTGCATGCCACTGCCTGTAACTGTGTGTGTGTGTGTGTGTGTGTGACTGTCTGCCTGTAGCTATATGTGTGTAACTGTGTGTGACTGTCTGCCTGTAACTGTATGTTTGACATTGTGTGAGTGACTATGTGCTTGGGACTGTGGGCATGTAGCTGTATTTGACAGTATATGTGTATAACTGTGTGCATCTGAAGTGTCTGAATGTCTTCACCCTGAAGTGAGCCGGCAGCTAGGACATGACGTCATCCCGGCATCAACGTCAGTGCATGTGAGGGACCTGTGCAGGAAGAGCACAGAGATCCCAGCAGCAACCACTGACCCCCAGCCCTCCACTTCCGCCCTCCCAGAGCAAGGTAGTAAGGTTGGGTGGACCTCTTATTAAATTTGTACGTGACGATTGTGTGTGCACATCTAATTATATGTGTATGCGATTGTGTGTCTGTGATTGTATGTGTGTGGGTCTGTGATTGTGTTTGTGTATGTCTGTGATTATGTGTGCATCTCTGTGGTTAAGTGTGTGTGTTATGAAATTTGTGTGTTTATGTATGTGATTGTGTGTGTGTAGGTCTGGGATTGTATGTGTGTATGTGTGTGTCTGTGGTTATGTGGGTGTATGTCTCTGATTGAGTATATACACACACACACAACCACAGATGTACACACACACAGACATACATCTATTGTGTTATTGTGTGTGTATATAAATGTGTATGTGTTTAGTAGATAGCTCCCTTATTTGCTGTCCTTAAATATTGCAATCTAAAATAAGGATAACAAATAAGTGAGTTATCTACTAAACAATTAAATATTAAAATTAAGAAAATTGTTTTTTGTTTTTTTTCAAATTTTGATCTTTTAGCTGTTTAGTAGATAATTCCATAAATTGGTGCCCTTGTGTGAGATTTCCATATTTAAAGATACAAAATTAGGGTGCTGTTTAGCAGATAGTTCCCTTATTTGGTGTCCTTAAATATGGCAATCCCACATAAGGATAGCAAATAGGAGAGTTATCTGAGAAACAAAGAGTGAAGTTAAGAGGTGTCATCCAGCCCACAACAAGAAATCTGTGAATTCTTTTAAACCGTTTTGCCAGATGCCAGCATACACAGCATCCCCATCACCTAGTGAACGTTTTAGTGCCCCCAAGTCCCCCTAGTTTTGACTGTGGTATCTAATGTGCCCCCCCATATATTGTTCCTAGAGTCGCCTCTGTGTCTTAATGTGTGTCTGTGTGTCTATGTATCTGCATATGTGTCAGTGTGTATATGTGCATACATCGCAGAATCTCGCCAACACTACACACAAATACACCCCTGCATTTCAATGTCAACACTACATACAAACCCCACCATTACATATAACCACACCACTGCATTGAAAAACCACAATACACACAAGTTCATGCTTGCATTTAAACGCCAACACTACATACAAACACACCCCTACATTCACTCAAACATACTCCATACATAAACATGCTAACATTCAAACACACAAACACTGCTCAGTGCTACATACATTTAAAAAACAATTGCAGTTGTTTTTTACATTTTAGATTGGGGGATAAGGAGGGTGCCAAAAATAGGACCCGCCCCAGGTGCCAAATGCTCTACGTACGCCCCTGAATATATACATGATCTGGTTGTTTCGGCTGATTTGGCATTTTGTGAATAGTTGAATTACCCAGGTTATTGACTGTGGTAGGGAAATGTCACCCCTCTACAGGGTGACCCTATACTGTGGTAGCTAAAAGCTTTGTCCTGTAGTCTAAAATCTGTTCAAAATTCTCAGTCAGAAAGTCAGTTGTTAAGACAGAGTAGATTGTGAGCAGAAGCTGTTTTTTTGCAGGAACAGGAGAATATAAGAAAGGATTGTCCTGCTAAAAATGGACAACTGGCAACTAAAGGCGCCAACACTATCTGCATGTCAGCTAAGCTTTGCAGTACACTGAATATTTTCAGATTCTAGAAAATGTTGTAGTAAATTATCCTGAAATATTTTCCTGTGGATAAATACACAGTTTGTTCAAGGTATGACTGCAACATTAAAGGAACAGTATAGGGTCAGGAATACAAACTCACCTTAATTCTGGGTCCGCTGGTGCCGGCTTTACCCACATTGAATTAATGCATCTCCATTGGGAAAGTGCAGCACCTCCATGCAGAGCGTGAAGACGCTGAATGCCAGTAATGCACTGACCCAGGAATCATCTCTAGTGACTGCCACTGGAGTGTCCCAAGGGAGCAATGTAAACATTGCCTTTTCTCTGAAAATGACAGCAGGGACAGGCTATAGACACCAGAACAACTACATTAAAGGGAAGTGCATTGATTACTAGGCTTCATATCTATCTATCTATCTATCTATCTAGGGCTTGCAGCTACATGGATGAAATGCATGTTTCCATCCCACTACAAAAAAAAAAATGCATCTTCACCTTTGTCTCTCTTAATTCCTCTTTTCTGTTTCTCATCTCTTCTTTTGAATATCTTACTCCCTTTAGTGTATCTTTTCCTGCTTTTGTGTTTTACAACTCATTTTAGTGTATCTTATTCCTCATTTTTCTATTATGGGTGTCTTGCACACCCCTTGCGTTTCTCTTACAACCCCACCATTGTGCCTTTTACTTCCTCACAGGTCCTTTTTACTCCTCCCAACATCATTGTGTCCCTTTTACTCCTCCCAGCTCCTTTCTTTCTCCTTCCAGATTTTCTGTGTGCCTCTCTCCCTAGCACCATTGTTTGCCTCATTCTCCCCCAAGCCCATTTGTATCTCTCCTTCCCCAGTCACTCTCTAGGTCTCTTCCCCAGCCTCTTTGTGTGTCTCTTTTTACCCTTCACCAGCCCATCTGTGTTATTCTTTCCTCCTTGTCCCTCTGTGTGTCTCTCCCCCCCCCAGCACCTCTGTGTTTCTCTTTTTCCCTGAACCCCTCTGTGTCTCTTTCTATTATACAGCACCCCCTTTGTGTGTGTCTTTCCTTTCAAGCATTTCTTTGTGTGTCTCTGACCCTCAGACTATTTTTGTGTCTCTTTCTTCCCTATCTCAAAACCTTGTCTCTATCACCCAGTCCATCTGTGTGTCTCTTTTTCCCCTTCCCCAGCCCCTCTGTGTGTTCTTCCCCCCAGCACTTTGTCTCTTCCCCATCAACTTGTCTCTCCCTCAAGCTCCCCTATGTGTGTCTCTTACCTCTTGTGTCTATCTTACAGACTCTTTGTGTCTCTTTCTTCCCTATCCCAGCCCATTGTCTCTGCAATTTTTTTTTATTTTTTTTTCATACTATAAACTTTCCAATTTATTTCTATATTATCAGCCAGATGACAACCAGAAAGATACCTCACAGCAACTTTAGAGAGAGAGCCACAGATGAGACAGTTAGAACCCTGGCACATGCAAGTACCCAGCACACCTGCCCAAAAAGTCCCCCTCTCTCTCTCTCTTTATGCTTTGCATAATAATAAAATATTGACAGTAACAGTTTAACATACCAATACAACCATAACAATAGGTGGAGTATGAGTTCTCCCAATCATCTTAAAATTGTTATTATTACTTTTATCTTTCACTTTCAGGGTTATCCACTAAAATTAGAACTGAAAGTGAATTCAAGGTGAATTTCATATTTCAAAAAGACCAGAATAGGATGAAATGGAAAATTTCTGTAATTCAGATATGCTTCCAGATCAGTTACTTTGACCTTAAATAAAGGGGTTCTATTGTGTAAGGAATACAGGAAGTTGCATTCCTTACATCATAGTTCCACCTGCTCGCCCCTCCCTTGAACTGACACACTCCCTCTGATGTTGGAAGCGAGTTCCACAGAAAAGGTGCATCCCCTTAAATTTGAAATTCCCTTTGAATTCTCACCTTAGTGAATAACGATGATAGTTTTTCTGTAAAAGGTAAATGGTAATTATATGCTCATTTTTGCAGGCAGCCAAAATGCCACTCAGATGTTTTTTCATGTGTTTAAAATTATTGACGGTACAATAAAATGACACATCTCGTTAATTTTCTTTATTTCAATAACTTGATTTAGATCAGGCCTCCCCAAACTCCGGCACTCCAGACGCCGCCGAACCACAACTCCCATGATTCTATGAATGAAATAGATAGGCTGAGAACCACGGGAGCTGCAGCCCAGCAACACCCGGACGGCCGGAGCCCGAGGAAGCCTGACCTAGATTTATTCATGGTGGAACGGCACCTTTAAAAGAGTTAAACACAATTGTTTCTTTTTGTGAATGTCATAATACTTTTAATTTTTGCCAGCTAGGCTGGATGTCAAAACTGGAGATCCGTGGACCCTGTTCAGATTCCAGGATTTCCTAACATTTATTTATTTATTTATTTTTTTAATAAATTTTTTATTGTGTTGCAAAGTTGTAACAATACATCAAAGTGGGTTAGACATAGGGGTTGTAACACATAAACAAGACTGTTCAATATCCGTTGGTTAACCCATACCTCATAACCTCTATTACATTACATCTATTACATCTATTACATCCCCTTCAAGCATTATGGATGACTGTGGAGTTTCAGCGGGTGTTGGTGTGCACCGAAGGGTGTATGGGGAAAGGTGAACCGTTGTCTACCTCAGGCCTCTCACTCCTTAAGCTGCCGTTACCCATGTTCCCCAATGTATACATTTGCGGCCACAGTAGCCTGGGATGGGGGGGGGGGTGGTGGTCAGGTTTTAGTGGGCTACCCGGGTGTATTTTGAAGGTATGCACTCCAGAGTTCCCAGGTGGCAGTGTATAGATGGTACTTGTCTGTCATAGAGTGGCTTGTCTCTTCCAGGCCTCTGATAGTCTCGACCTTTTGTATCCATTCCCTTATGGATGGGGGATTTGGATTTTTCCAGTATACTGGAATGAGTTGGTTAGCGGCCGAAATCATATGGTATAGTAAGGTTGCTTTCGGTTTGGGTAGAGTTTGTGGTGGCACTAGGAGGATGAACATGTCTGGTGTGAGCGGGAGATGTATGGATAGTATCATTTGAATTTGGCCTTGTATGCGTTTCCAATACTCTTGTATTGTTGGGCACGACCACCATATGTGTGCTGAATTCCCTTCTGCCGTATGGCACCTCCAACACCTATTTGAGAGTGATGGGAAATGTGATTTCAATTTGGTCGGAGTGTAATGCCATCGCGCTATGCGCTTGTAGTTTCCTTCTTGCGTGAGTGTGTTACGTGATGTGTGGTGGATTTGTCGAAAAATATAACGCCAAGTCTCTGGCGTGAAGGTCTTGTTAAGTTCCTTTTCCCAGGAGGTGGTAAAAGCTGGTGGGTTGAGGGGTTGAGTGGCTAATGTCGTGGTGTACATCGTTGAGATGAACTTTTTCTTAATGGATTGATCGAGGCAGTGTTGTTCAAATTTAATGTGTGCTCGGTGTGGATTATGTGCGAGTGGTCCTGTGAGTACGAAGTGGGTGAGTTGCCTATATTGGAATTTGTGTATTATCGTTTGTTGGGCTATGAGGGAGCCAAGGGGTTTAATCTTTCGATCCCCTATATTCTCCATCAGGTCCCCCAGTTTTAGGTAGGCTGAGTTGTGGTACTCCTTGAAAGCTTTACCGTCCTCACCTGGCCTGAACAAGGGGTTGTGTGTGACCGGGTAAAGCGGAGACGGATAGGGGGAGATAGTCTGATGTTGTCGTATTCTAGTCCACATGCGTAAGGTGGGGGAAATGGTAGGGTGTGGAGCGTGAAGGAGGAAAGCTTGGCTTGTCTCTGCAATTTTGTGTGTCTATTTTCCCCTTCCCCAGTCCCTCTTATCTCTTTCCATTAGAATCTATGTGTGTCTCTCTCCCAACCCCTCTGTGTGTCTCTTTCCTCCAAGCCCCTCTGTGTGCCTCTTTTCCCCCAGTCCCTCTGTGTTTATCTTTCCTCCTAGTCCCTCTGTGTGTCTCTTTTCCCCCAGCCCATCTGTATTTCTCCCGCCTCAGCCCATCTGTGTGTCTCTTTCTCCCCTTCCCCAGCCCCTTTGAGTGTTTCTTTAACTTATTCACCTCAGTGTGTCTCTTTTGCCCATTGTGATTTTATTTCTCCCATACCCTAGCCTCTCTGTTTGTCTCTTTCACCCCCCAGCCCCTTTTGTGTGTCTTATTTCCTCTTACCCACCCTCTCTGTGTGTCTCCCCCCGGCAGCTTGTCTCTTTCCCCCAACCTCTCTGTGTGTTACTTCCACTCCCCTCCCTTTGTGGTCTATCTATCTGTCTACCGGTCTGCCTATCTGCTTGTCTGTCTTTCTATATATATATATATATACCGTATTTTTCGCTCCATAAGACGCACTTTTTTCCCCCTCAAAAGTGAGGGGAAATGTCTGTGCGTCTTATGGAGTGAATGTGAAGCTTGACTTACCTGTCTTGTAGCGTGAGTGTGCACTTCCTTTCAGTCCCGCCGGAAACCAGAACCTGAACTTGAAGTTCCTGTACCGCGGAGCGCGCTGTGAAGCAGGCCCACGCTACAAGACAGGTAAGTAATTATGTGACAAGGGGAGGGGGTACTCTATGGGACAAGGGGGGGGGACACTATGGGACAAGGAGAGGGTGGGGCACTATGGGACAAAGGGAGGGTGGGACACTATGGGACAAGGGGAGGGGTGGACACTATGGGAGGGAAAGTGCACTATGGGACAAGGGGGGGGGACACTATGGGATGAGAACACTATTGGACAAGGGGAGGAGGGGTTAACAATCACTATGAGACAGAGGAAAGGGGGGTTAAAATAACTATGGGACAGGGGAGGGGGGTTAAAGATCATTATGGGACAGGAGAGGGGAGTGGGTGGTAAGGAACAAAAAATTCCTTAAAAAAAAATATTCTGAACAAACTGTCCCATATTAAGAAACACTATGGAACAGTTCAGAATATTTTTTTTTCTGGGTTTCCTCCTCTAAAAACTAGGTGCGTCTTATGGTGAGGTGCATCTTATGGAGCGAAAAATACGGTACATTTATTTATTTAATTTTAATTCACAATCTAATTTTACATGAGAAAACTTAAACAAGGCAGATGTGTCAAAACGTTTTACCCACTTAAAGATGACACAAGGGAATACCCTCACGACCTCTAAAATCTCAGGCAGAGTAATTCTTACAGATCACTTTTATGCAAACCTCATTGTTTGTGACATTGTTTCAAGACAAAAAATCAAGCTGTCAGGTGCAAATTCGTTTCATCATCTCTCTCAGCTCCCAATTTAAAGGGTAACTGCTTAATTTAGAAGGGTGAAATATGGCTCTATGGGGAATGCGGTCTAATAAAAACAAGCTGGTAAAATCTCTTTCCAAGATGCAGTAAGAATCTCACAGAGACAGGTACAATGTTCAAAAAGGAGGAAGTGCTGTCAGCGGGAACCTCTTTGTAGTTGTCTTGCAGGTGCTCTGCTGGTCACAGTAAATTTTATAAGGTGATCTCTGAACCTGCTGCACATCTGTTGTTTTATAGTTGAATTATCTGGTCATGTCATGCTGTCTTTAAAATGCTATTGTAGTGGAGATACCTGTTGAGAAGCGGATTGCACTGCCTTTAATGAATACAGGCACGCACAAAGAGAACACTTTATAGATTTTATAGATTTAACCTCTTCAGTGTTTATCCAAGTTAACATGTTACAGTCCTTATCAGCTACGGACGTGTTGACTATTTTGTTGCCAGTGAAACAGGCAATTCTTTGCCAAAGGGTTAAGAGTATAGAAAAGCCGTCCCGGATTAAAATTCCAGGCAAGGCCTTTTATTAGGCATAGGGGAACAAATGATGAGGGATACCTGGTAAAATACATCCCCCCCATTTTCTTTTTCTTTCTTGAAGTTTAAAGAGATTGTAATCCTTACATGAAAGGCTGATCAGAAATGTTACCCTTGGGAGAAAGCCTGAAATCTATTATATAGGTTTGAGGATTTCATGCTGCTGCATACTTTTTAATAAATTATATTTTTGTCTATGGGATATACTTGTTTATGCTGTTTCAGTGAACCAGTTATCTGACAACTTTCTACTTACTTAACATTTCACTATAATTAACCCGCATTGTAGCATCTTCAGTTTGCTAGGGTGAACTTGTTATGCAATACCACCCGTATCGTATATCAACAATAGGCAAAATATCTGACTACATTGCCAGCATAAATTACCGGCAAACTTTAGGAAGGGTTAAGGTCTAGGACTGAAGACAGTGATTTATGAAGGCATAAGTTGTAATGAAATGAAATTGAAAATGTAACCCATAAGACCAATGAAATTCTCTATTTTGGTCTGTTGTACTGGTTATGTTGCTATGCCCGTCAAAACCTTTTCTCACATATTAACTGCTTCCAGACATTTGCCACATGTTGGAAAAAGCAGATATGCCATAAAATGATATTGTACAATAATGAAATGAAATGCATGACTATTCAATTTCTCTAAAAAAAACAAAAAAAACAACAACCCCCCCATCCCCCCAACAAAACACAAAATAATAAATGTGTTTTAAATGCTAGTAAAACCATTTCTTATTAAGGTAGGTGTATCTGGCACGCTCATCATCTATGAAGACCGTTAGGACTCCATTAGGTTTCAGATATTACAGTATTTCACTGTCTACCAAGATAGCTCATGCTTCACTCTGTAGTGATTGCCCCACCATCACTAAAGAACAATCCCCACAAAAGATTGCAAACAGAAACAAAGTTGAGGCATATATAAGGAAAACTAGGAGGATGGATAGGCTACAAGCTTTCAGTGGGGATGGAGGAGGGGCATTAAAATCTCAGTTTTCCTAGCATTTCTCATAATTGCAGTACTATTTTTGATAATAATGGTAAAAACCATGGGAGACACTACGACCACATGTACATACCTTCTAACATTTCAAATGTACAAAGAAGGACCGTTTCATTTTAGGAATATGAGTTGGGGTGTGGCCAGTGGTAGAAATTTTAGATAACTTATTAATAATTCCTGCAATTAAAATATAATTTAGAACAAGAACATGTCACAAGGTGATCACCCTAACTTGCAGGATATGGAAACCCACAAATAGAGGATCAAATATAGACATATTACCATGCCTTAGAGTGGCTGTACTTAATATTATTTAAAGATAGAGACAAAATTAGCAATAGCCAAGGTCAGGATTATAGAAATATGGAAATATGAATAAACAAGCCGGATCAGGATACCAGAAATACTCAGTTAATAAACAAGCCAAGGTCAATATAAAAAATTCAAGAGAGACTAATTATATGCACTAAATGGATACCAAGGTAGAAACCATGATTGGGCACTAAATAAGGGCCCAAACAAGCATTATATAGGCTTACATGGATTCTGATTGTTCCACGTCATCTCTGAGATGTCAAAAAGTATGAGAATGGGGTAGTCTAGATGACATAGCCACTGTAAGAGTGGATGTGACGTTTCACGACTTGCAAACAGAATAGGTGAGTATAATATTGTTCACTTCCACATTATCAAGCCTCGTGGCCAAGCGGTGCATTCGTAAATATCGCGACAGTATTTGATTCCTAAATACATTTGTAGTAGTTTCAAAGCACATTACTGTGAGTATTATTGCTGTAAAACTCTGCTTTACACAGAGACACACTAACTAACATACTAACTAATATGGAGCACCTAGAAAAGAGGGACATTGGGATAGAAAAGAGGGTCAGAGGGAATTTGGGACCATAAATAGGGATGCCTCTCCGATAAAGGGACACTTGAGAGGAATACAATGCATTGCAGAAAAAAGTTACTCACTGAATGCCTTTCAGTACTTCAGTTAGACACTTGTGTGCACTTTTGGCTCCAGATAGAAAATAAAAGACAATGTGAACCTGGAAAAGGTACAAAGACTGACCACAACAAAATTAATTAAGAAACCAGGGTATTGAGTGTGACAGACTACTGGTAAATTGTTTTTGTTTTTTTTTCACCATGAAGAAGAGTATAAAATCTAGCTTGAGTCAGCAATTTTGGGTCGTATTTAAGATTACTAGAAACGGAAGATTATATTTCAGGAGAGAATGGGAGTAGTATTAAAATTGAACGTTTACTGTTTTAATGTGACACAAATAAATGTATAAATAAATATTTAAATATAATAAATATAAATAAATTATCTCTTTAATTGCCATATCAAGATTCCTGTTTTATTTGTCGTTTAACCAAGAGAACTATCATAATCTCAATCTGAAATATAAATGATGAGTTATGTTCCCTTAGGGCTAGGAGGCCTTCTACTTAATTTCCAGAAGCTCTGCATTCACTTTCAGATAATTGAAAAAGCTTTTTACGTTTTTGTATTTCTTTGCCTTTAATGACAACATACAGCTGTGTAAAGTAGAGTCGAAATACCTTCAACTGCCTGAGAGTGAGCGGGATAATATTAAAATTTATTCTGGCACTCTTATGCTTTATGAAAGAATAGAACATTATTCGAAACTGAGTTTTCTGTATTTAAGTAATCTGCTTTCATTTTCCCCTAACGATAAAGAAATCTTGTAGCAAGGGTTTACATTTGAAAATGGTACGTAGTAGACATGTTAGATGAACAATACTTATATTGATGTTGGTATATACATTTTTTAAATGCTATTTTTGTTAAGCAAAACAGAAAAGGATACAAACCATGGAATTTTCACACAAGAACTTGAACATATTGGGTGTGGAATATGACTGACATATGTCTATCTTATAATATAAAAATGCACAGGGATAAAAGAATGAGAACAAATAGTACAGCAGGTGTGCCCAAACAGTAGATCCCCAGATATTTGAAAAGTACAGCTTCCATTAAGCTTTGTCCTTCTAAAGGCATGCAAAGCTTTATGGGAGTTGTAGTTCTATAACATCTGGAGATCTACCTATTGGGATCCCCTGCAGTACATGGCATGTAAAACACAGTCCAGCAGGTATACCTTAAGGAGGAAATGCACAGCTAATAGGAAAATAATTAAATTAATGTATACCTCATGTGGATGCTGAGAAGAGGGTGGCAGATATGGGATACCCTGAACACATTCTAGTTTTATACAGCTCCTCTGAATAATCATGTAGGAAATTTACCAGCTAATAAAACAATTTAAAAAGAGATAAAGAAACCATATGTTGATTTACATTAAAGCACTGTGATGTGCATAACACTTTTACACAAATTATACATAATGACAACCAATTGCATGTGCTGAACAAAACTGAAATCCAGTAATGAAATTAAGACAAAATATGCTAAATATAAGTAAGTGAAACACAAAATAACTCATCTTCTAAAATAAAAAAATTGCTAAATATGGTACGCATCATATTTTGTATTTTTGATTTTTAATATTGCTGCTTACTGATGATAAGCACATACGTTGGTTGCATGAATTGTGAAGTATGGTATATTGTGTCTTGTAATCGTTATTGCTTTTTAATTAACACATTTAAATTATCTTGACTGTTGTTATTTGTACTAATTTTACCACATGACAGGAGGCTTCATATTTGCATATCTTTCTTTACTGAAAACTCCAGCAGCATAGAAACATAACAACCAATCAGAAAAAAGTTATGATGCCCCTAAAAGGCCCTGTCTATGACATCACTTCCTGTTTCTTTGCTGCTCCAGCCTACAAAGGTCAGAGTATTTTACCTCTCTGGTATATTACTATTTACACTGTCTTTTAATTGATATAACTGCTTTATAATTCCACTACTGCTACCTGGCTCTCTTATATCTGTCCTTTTATTCCACAGTCTTTCCCCCTTTTGGTTTTTTGTACTGTTACTGCCTTGTTTCGTTTATTCAGGGGACTGTATGGGGACGGGTGGAGGGAGGCTGGGTCAGATCTTTATTATATTTTTCGCCACGCGACGGACCCGCGACCGCAAACCCGTTGCGCACTTCCACACGCGGGCGGCGGCCATCTTGGATCTTCGACATCGACTTGAAAGAATGCATGCTACGGCTACCCCCGGCAAAGATAGCCTCGATACGGAAAGAAATCAGACCGGTATTGAAGATGGATACCATACCGCTCAGGATGCTCGCCCGTGGGACTCCTCTCCTCCTCCATACAAGCGATATTCCCAGGCCCGTTACTTCACATTCAAGCCTGGAATGGCAAGGCAATTTTTGGCTCTTCTCCAGACATCATCGTGGAGTCGGACGCCAGCCTGTGGGGATGGGGTGCCCACTTAACGAACGGCTCCACGGTAGGCCCATGGCAGAGGGAGGAGACCAACTTACACATCAACTGCCCGAAACTGATCGCAGGATCCTTCGCCATCCGCAGCTTGGCCAAGGACAATTCGAACTGGTGCATCCTGCTCCGCATGGACAACGTGTCGGCAGTACAGTACATCAACCGCCTAGGCGGAGCCAAGTCTCAAGCCCTGACAGAAGCCACGAAGAACATTTACAAATTCTGCCTAACACGGAACATCACGCTACAGGCGGAATATCTACTGGGAATCTCCAACCTGACGGCGGACTGGTTCTCACGCCACTGGCGAGACAACAGCGATTGGAAACTCAACAAAGAGATATTCCAAGAACTGCGACGGTGGAAAGACCCATTGACAATAGATCTATTTGCCTCCAGGACCAACCACCAACTACCGAGATATTACAGTTGGCTTCCGGATCCGAAAGGCGAAGCAGCGGACGCATTCCTACAGAACTGGCCCGCTCAAGAGGCGTACGCATTCCCACCGTTCTCCATGATTCCGCGGGTGCTTCGATACACACGTACCCACAAGATATCGCTCCTGCTCATAACAACTCTCTGGCAGAGCCAACCATGGTTCCCAGATCTCCTGGAGATGTCTCACGAAAATCCCCTTCTGCTTCCTACCTTCCAGCTACTTCTGACAAGACCTTGAGGGGAAGCCCACCCCCTTGTTTTGGAAGGTCAACTGGAGCTAGTGGCCTGGACGATTTCAGGGGTTCCTGGTCAGTCCATGGCCTATCACAATCATCTAAAGACCTACTATGGGACTCATGGGCTCCCGGCACCAGGAAATGCTATATTTCCGCCTGGTTGGCCTGGAGTGATTGGTGTGTCGAAAGGGATTCCGATCCCTTTACTGCCCCTGTCCCACTGATTCTTAACTATCTATCACATCTGTTCTCGTTGGGACGATCATATAGATCCCTCAATGTGATCAGATCCGCCATATCGGCAGCACACGTCCCAGTACAAGGCAGACCAGTAGGTCAAGACCCACTGGTTTGTCGACTACTACGGGGTGCCAAATTAACGAGACCTCCAGCACCCAAGTATTCACGACTCTGGCAGGTGGAATTCCTTAGGGAATGGCCGGACAATGCCTATCTGTCATTGAAACAACTTTCAGCTAAACTAGCCCTCTTATTATGCCTCGTCTCATTTAGACGGGTGGCAGACGTTAGGGCGTTCAACGTGGACGGTTTCTCTCTCACACCGGTAGGAGTTACCTTTACCATATCGAGACAAACTAAGTCAGATTCATCTTCAGTGTCATACCCATACTTCGGGTCAGACCCCAAACTATGTGTGGTCAGAACATTAATGAGGTATACTGAAATCACTACCCTCCTTCGATCTCATTCGTCGAGCCAACTACTGATTTTTACGTAAGACCTCACGGACCGGTGTCCACGACAACACTGGCTAGATGGATCCGCTGGCTACTCTCACTAGCGGGCGTGGAACCTTGCTTCGGAGGACACTCGGTCAGAGGGGTGGCGACCTCACAAGCATTATCAGCCGGCGCCTCCCTAGCCGACATTATGCGCTGCACGGATTGGACGCGAGAGAGTACATGCAGAACGTTTTATTTTCTGCAAACAGCTCACGCTTCCTTCACATTAATCAATTCGAAGCTTTACAAATGCAAATATGAAGCCTCCTGTCATGTGGTAAAATTGAAGATTATATTAGCTTTAGTGTACTAATAATCTTAATTTTAGTAATGACAGGAGGCGAATATTTCCCACTCTATAGGATCCACCCCAGATCTTACTCGAGTGATCAGAATACGCCTTTAATGTTCAGGAAGACACGAGCGATATCTGGTTGTATGTTTAAGACTTAGATGTGTATCTTGAATGAATTGTATAGAATGAATAATGGGACATGTAGCTTGGAATATGTTGTAGATATATATATTTATTAAATAACATTAGTTTAGAATTAATATATGCGATACAGTAATGTCTCAGACATCCATGGTTATGTCAGTTTCTTACGGTGGATTGCATGCGGACAAATTACCACGTCAGAGACCTTTCACCTTTTTTCTTTTTCTTGCAGTGTGAACGTCTTCTCAACAAGACAAAGATCCACCTTCCATACCTCTACAGCACGGAATGTCTGAAGTTGGATATTCATGATGTTATTGACCTGTTGACGTTTATTATGTTTATGTTTATAATTGTTTTTGTTGTTTCGCTTCAAAGAAAGAGGAAGTGATGGCATAGACAGGGCCTTTTATGGGCATCATAACTTTTCTCTGATTGGTTGTTATGTTTCTATGCTGCTGGAGTTTTCAGTAAAGAAAGATATGCAAATATTCGCCTCCTGTCATTACTAAAATTAAGATTATTAGTACACTAAAGCTAATATAATCTTCAATTGTAATAGTATTACTTGATTATAAGAATTGTCGACACTTTTTACAACTGCTCTTTTTTTGTCATTTGTAATATTTTACACGGACATAATAGCACAAAAGTATTCACCTTTTACTTTATTTTATTACATAACTCTTATATTCATCTATGACCAATACTGTAAGTCTATGTCTATTCAGGCTTATTTTATAAAAGTGCAGATTTTTGCACTATAATTATAATTACAATTACACTTTTATAATCTCCCTAGTAACACCTGCCAGGTGTCAGGTAGGCATTTCTTATTACTTGTAGTTCAATGCAGAAGTGAATGCTTTCATAGACAAGCATTGCATTGAAGCATTGTAATTGCTGCACATGCAGTCTTTGTTCCAATATTTCTTGGGGATCATTCCACTCAATGCTATTCACTATGAGCCACCAGAAGGCTTCATAAAATGTGAGTGCACACTTATATATATTCACTCCATCCAGCAAGAATATCCTATGATCAAATGGAGCAGTAATAGGAACTGGGCCCAGTTACAGACACCAGACACGTGAGACAGGAGACCGCAACTGCAGACTGGTTCAGATGAGGATCACTTCCTATTACTGCTCCATTTGATCATAGGATATTCTTTTGAACATCTTTCTTTCAACAAGCGATTGGACATCTTACTGCTAGTGAATAGATTTAACTCTATGGTCCACACCTACATTAAAAATAATCTGTGGAGAGATCCAACCATTTTTTTCATCATCTAATCAGCGCACTTTTTGCAGCCTTTTGAACTTATCAGTTTTCTATTTTTGTATTTTGTATTTCTCTTATTTTTCTCTTTTTTCAGCCTTTTTTTCTCTCCGATTGATATACAGTCACCTTTTCATTCATCACAGATTCTCCACAAATTTTCCAGTTGCTTCTAAGGCTACAATCCATCTGGATACTTCATTGGGTGAGATCCACCTATTTATTACTTAAGTGCACTATTTTTTGGACTATTGTACATCAGGACATATATTATCTTTTCATTTTTCATTTTTCATTTTTCATTTTTTATTTTTTTTCTCATTTTTTCTTATTTTTTTCATATTTTTTCTTATTATTTTTTTCTTATTATTTTTTCTATGTACATAGATTACAACAGATCCAACCATTATCCAAATTTATATAATATCCATGGAGGTTATTTTTGTAAATAGCGATTGATTATATGATGTAATATATTCTTTTGATTAAATCATAATCTTTTACATAAAGCTAAATACCTATGAATTTAAGAATTAAAATAAAATAAATTAAATTACAGTACCTTTTCACCAACGGTTGATTATTTTACTATATTGAGTGCGGTATTCATATTAATTTTTTATAAAAAATAAATACAACAAACAAAAAGAAAGATGCCACTAGTTCTCAGTGCATAAACCTTCCTGAGAACAGTTGCATCACATGGAAATATATATAGCTATGTAGTAGTGGTAATAAACTGGCTAAACATATATAATAAGGACTCCAGGAGACCAAATGTAAGAAATAATAAATAGAAAAACAATAATATGCAAGTGGAACTAATGCTAATATGCCAACCAGAGTAATAGGTCAAATAGGGATATCATATAAAGTACATGGTGAGTTGTATGCACCCAAGCCTGAATTACAGCTTTATTAAAAGAAATGCTAAATATGGATGGGTCAAACGCAATTATAATATCCTAATACAAGACTGTCTCTGGATAGTCTCTACCTATTCCTGTATGTGATCAGTAGGATAGGTACTGCGCTTATATTTAAGATAGAAACCTCCTCTGTCTAGAGCAGGGTACAATGTAGATTTAAGCACAGACCCAATCAATCAATAATTAGTCATCATAAAAAAATGAATTCCAAACAGGAAAAGGTTCATAGTAGAACACAGAGAGAGATGGAATTTAGTTAGAAGGTCAGTATCTAGAAAACTGACAATGTTCAATTAAAAAGCCTCTCTCCCGGGGGCGTGGCCTGACGCCGGAGCTGAACGGTCGCATGTAGGAGCAGCTCCCGGCACAGACTCCAAAACGAGCACACAACAACCGGTATAATAAGCGGCACATACCCGGGTCACCTGGGGAAGGTACACAACATGTCCCAGCGCCCTAAAAACAAAGCTGGGAAGGCAGAGCGTGCCTCCTTTTTCGGCACGAAACTCGCGGCATCCAAGCAGCGCGAGGGAGAGGAGATTGCGCAAGATGGCGGCGACTTCGGACCGCGGGAAAACTCCCCCTCACCCAAATCATCCCCCACACGGCAGACAGAAGACCAGCCACCTACGATGGGAGGTATCCGTGCCCTAATGTCTGAATTTTCAGACAATATACAGAAAAGCATACAGCTGCAAATTCAGGCTCTGACTGCAGACTTACAGAGAGACATACATGAAATAGGAAATCGCACAGCTCAGGTGGAGTCCAAAATGGACGAACATGCGGAAGCACATAACAGCTTAGCAGACAAAGTCCAGGAATTGGATGGCATTCTGGAAGTACACAGGCTAAAGTTAGCTGACATGGAGGATAGGGCAAGGCGGAACAATCTGCGGTTCAGAGGAATCCCAGAAACAATTACAAACGCCGAGCTCCAACATTATCTCTCAAAAATGCTCCAGAGCCTAGTACCAGAAATACACCCGGATCAACTATTAATCGACAGGGTGCACAGGCTGCGCAGACCGAAACACCTGCCGCAAACTGCAGAGAGAGATGTAATCGCTAGAATACACTTCTTTCACGCTAAAGATAAGATCATGCGGGCTAGCAGAAACCCAGGTATGCCGAACGAATACAACTCCATCAAAATCTTCGCGGATTTATCAGCGGACACTCTCCAATTCCGAAAATCAATGGCGCCGATCACCTCCACCCTGTGGGAGCACGACCTGAATTACAGATGGGGATTCCCTGCCAAACTTCTGATCTCCCACCAAGGGGCCATACACGCCATCACGACCCTGAAGCAAGGCGTCCAGAAGAGATTGGGGGCTCCCCCAACCGGCGACAGAACCAACTAAAACAAAAGTGCCCAAGATGTCACTGGAATGGACTGTCAAACGAAAGACTGCCCTTCCCCTGGAACACGCGTAACTATTCCATAAACACTGTGCAAGTTAAAATGCTAAAACTTTCAAGTTACAGGGCTATAGCTTAATGCTTACTTAGCCAAAATGTATTTATTAATTATTGTTATACTTCAAACTACCTGACCTGCAACAAGCAGCAGAAACTGCTGGTTAGAATGCGGCGCTGCCCAATAAGCTTTTCTACTATTCCCCCACGGGGGCGCAGGCAAGATAAAGGCACATACTAGCCATGATGCCATCCTATAGCGAGGCTGTGTTTAGAAGTTTATTGAGATTAGCCCACTATAAAGGCACATTTTAAAACATTGATGCCAACTTATAGCGAGGCTGTGTTTAGAAAATTATTAAGATCAGTTAAATGTTGTTCACGACCTGTTAGTTTTGCAATTTGATGTTCAAATGCTCTTTTGGTTTCAGGTGGAAGCTTACTATGTGTAAAGACCTTACCACCACTACCCCCACTAGACGGGCCTATCTATTAGGCGAGTCTCGAGGCTCCACTCCTCGGAGCCAAATTGGGTGTGTCACCCACCAGTTTTTCCAGTTTTACCCCACCCACTTCCATCCTACCCATTCTCTCCCCCAGTCACGAACCCAAAGTCTGGCACAGCAGAACCGCCACAGGCTTACCAAACTGACATACTGCAATGACCCAGCAGCACCAGTAGTAACCAAGCTCACGCTCCATAGCATCCCCTCCCTATATATACAACCATGGTTAAAATAATAACGTATAATGTAAAAGGATTGAACTCCCCGGGTAAACGCAGGCTACTACTGCAAGATCTGAAAAAAGAGGACATAGACGTCGCGTGTATCCAGGAAACACACTTCACCAACACTCCGTACCCCTGCACTCTACACAAAAATTTATCCAACACAATACCACGCTACTTCTGATAAAAAGACGAAGGGAGTCTCTATTCTCATACATAAATCCATAGCATTTCAAGAAAAAGTAGTCTCTATAGACCCCCAGGGAAGATATGTAATCCTAGTGGGTCTCTTCAATAATGTCCAATATACATTGGCCTCTGTATATTTCCCCAACACTGGCTCAGAACAATTCCTCAGACTCATCCTCAAAGAGATAGATAAGGTGAGACAGGGGGGATTGTTGATGTGCGGGGATTTTAACTTTATAATATCCCCGGACTTAGACTCCACAGCACTCCCAAGAGGCACTAGACGAGCAAATATAGTATCCACAGGCAAAAAACTGTCTAGACTGCTCACATTACATAACCTGTATGATAGCTGGAGAATACTCCACCCAAGAGAACGGGATTACTCCTTCCACTCCAAAGTACATAATACCTACACCCGCATAGACACCTACTACGTGGACCAATCTACATTACCACAAGTAGCCAAATGTACGATGGGAGACATTACGTGGTCTGACCACGGCCTGGTGTCCCTGGATCTATATGATACATATCAGTTCAAAGGTAGAGGGAACTGGAGACTAAACGAGTCCCTACTATAAGATAGTAACTTCGTGGAACAAATAAAGATTGACCTTAACAATTACTTTCAGACAAACTCAGGTGGGGAAACATCAGCCTTGACCACCTGGTCGGCCCATAAGGCCGTTGTTCGCGGTTTATTTATTAGACAATCCTCGTATCTTAAAAAGCATAGACAAGCGACTTTAATGGAATACCAACGGCAATTAACACACTTAACTACCCAAAATAAAGGTGCCCCCTCTCGAGCCCTAGCACTACAAATCCAAAATCTGCTAGATAAAATCACCGAATTACAAGCGGTCAAAACCTCATACATGTTACACAAGCTCAAAGCGACCCACTACCACCACAGCGGGAAAGCCACCAAACTCCTAGCTAACAGGCTGAGAGCAAAGCTGGCAGCCACCAAAATAGCGCATATTCAAGACCCAGAAGGTAATAAAATACAAAACCCAATGGATATCTCTCAGGAGTTTGCCAACTATTACTCTGGCCTCTATAATTTGGGCGAAAGACCAGATACCCCCCCCATCCAGGACAGTAACATTACGGAGTTTCTAACCCGTCTACCCCTCCCCAAAATAAACCACCACCAAATAGAACAATTACTCCAACCTATTACTCTACCAGAAGTACTCCAAACAATAAGGAACCTCACCCCAGGAAAAACCCCAGGAGCAGACGGCCTACCAAACCTGTATTATAAAACATTTGCAGACATATTAGGCCCTAAACTTGTCCAAATATTCCAAGCAGCTTCTGACTCGGGAGAACTCCCTCCTGAGATGCTACTAGCAACTATAGTTACCCTGCCAAAACCTGGGAAACCCCCGGACCAATGTAAAAATTTTAGACCTATCTCCTTATTAAATACAGACGCTAAGATATACGCAAAAATCCTGGCCTCCAGACTGGGTAAAATCCTGCCCTCAATCATAGACGATGACCAAACAGGGTTCGTGATGGGGAGGCAGGGGCTAGACAATACACAAAAACTGTCCCTAATTATGGAAGAATTGAGAAGATCAGGCCAAGGTGGGCTACTGTTAGCTCTGGACGCTGAAAAAGCGTTTGACCGCCTAGGTTGGTCCTTCTTGAAACAAGTCTTATCGATATTTGGATTCCCACAACAGTTCATTCAACAAGTATTCGCCCTATATTCACACCCAAGGGCTCAGGTACTACAAGCAGGTTTCAAATCAGATCCCTTTCGCATTACAAACGGCACCCGACAGGGATGCCCTCTGTCCCCCCTGTTGTACGTACTGGCCCTGGAGCCCTTACTAATAGCCATTAGATCCCATCCAGACATTAAAGGCGTAAATTGGCACGGCCGCCAAATCAAGATTAGTGCATTTGCGGATGATATCCTTCTATATGTTTCCCACCCTGTTACCTCCCTACCACACATAATGCACCTTATCGAGGAATATGGTGGTCTCTCATACTACTCCTTAAACACTTCCAAAACACAAGCATTAGGGTTACGTTTAGATCCCCTAGCCCTCACACATCTACGTAAAACCTACCAATTCGAATGGCGCACGAACGATATTAAATACCTAGGCCTGACGTTCACCAAAAAAGCTTCCGAAATGTTCCCAACTAACTACACCAAAGTATGGAATGAGTGCCTGACCTTGATAAGGGGCTGGGAAAAACTGTTCCTTACTTGGACGGAACGTATTGTGGCTATTAAAATGTCGGTACTACCGAAACTTCAATATGTGTTTCGGAACCTCCCGTTAAAGGTACCACAATCTTACTTTAAAACCATACAATCGAAGCTACTGCAGTTTACCTGGGGAGCAAAACGGGCGAGAATTTCTTGCAAACTACTATCCGCACCAGTGAAACACGGGGGCATGGCGTTTCCGAATGTAAAAGCCTACTATCAGGCGGCAGTCTTAACCCCTCTATTAACACATTTGGTGAGGAACAACCAACCACAATGGGTACACCTAGAGAACCTAGCTGTTAAGCCCTTTGCAATCAACATCCTGATATGGTTGCACAAAACAAACAGACCAACTACACCGTTACTACCCCTACAAGTACAATTAGCATTACAAATTTGGGACACGCATAGTAGGAAGTTTGAGACAGCCAACCCCCTCTCCATGGCAACTCCCATAGAAGCCATAACATACTGCATCCCAACATTTCACGCAATGCCGTGGAAGGGCAAGGGAATCTCACACCTAGCTCAGGTCTTTGAATCAGGCAAGCTGATGAGTTTTGACCGTCTCAACACGATCTTTAACCTTCCACACACATCAAGTTATTCATACATCCAACTTAAATCCTTTCTACACACACGCAATAAAGATAGTAGAAATGAGACTACAATTACCAGTGAGCTATCGACCTGGGAACAAACAGGCATCACAGGCAAACTACCCCAGACCTTCAAACCCTTATCTGGATGCTACAGACTTATTCTGCCATACCAATCCCTCTCTGACTCCACTCCAGCACACCAATGGGAAATGGACCTCCAAACTCCCATCACTGAGAGACAGTGGTCTTCCATCACATCTTCCACTAGAAAATTGATCAAATCTGCTCCCCTTATAGAACAACACCAGAAAACAATATATCGGTGGTATATGGTGCCGCTACGTATACATAAACTGTATCCCACTGCGTCTCCGACGTGTTGGAGATGCAAACAAGAGAAAGGCTCGGTCCTCCACATTTGGTGGAAATGTCCACGCCTAGTCAGGTATTGGGAAGACACACGAAAAATCATTGCAGATACTACTACCATCCACCTACCCCTTGACCCTAAGACCTTTTTACTGTTAGATATACCCAGAGAAACACCCACACAAGCGAGAAAATTAATGTACCACGTCCTGCTAACCGCACAAAAACTGATAGCACGACTCTGGAAAACAACAGAAACCCCTAGCATTCCTGCCCTCATCCAAGACATAGACAAGCAGGCTATTTACGAAACAAGCTTTTCCAAAGCGCAGAATAGCACCAAATGCAGTGGTAGCACATGGGAACAGTGGCGAGCTTGGAGAAATGCTAACGCACAACACGTACCCACCAATAACAACTTAACTAACCACAAAAGCTAAACGCAGGTAGACTGGGGGTAGCAATCGCCTCAAGACTGTGGGGAACAATGATACGTCTGAGAGTAATATAAAGCAGACTGGGACTTAGGAATGGGTAGTAAGCCTAGATAGTCGGATCATTTGTACTGTGATGCATAAGGAGATCAACCGATTACTGTGCGCTGTTGAGCCGCTTCAAATACCTGCAAATGTCAATTTTTATATATTCCTAACCGACATAAGATTCGATGTAAAGTGACTGTATCCCCCCCTTTCCCACCTCCCTTTTCTTTTTTCTGTACCCAACCCCACCCACCCTTCGTTTTTTGATGTGAAAACCAATAAAATACAAATTTCAACAAAAAAAAAAAGCCTCTCTCCCTGGTAAGCTCACTAGATAGGCATAGAAGCAGAGATGAGATACAGTGACAGGTAAAGTGAAAATCAAAATCAAAAAAATTATAAGAATCCCATAAAGCTAGTGCAAATCATGGTGCTCTAAACACCAGTGCCCAGTGCTCATAGAGTAAGAGAAAAACGCCCAACGCGCGTTTCGGTGCCTTAAGAGTTGCACCTTCATCAGGGGCCAACATGAAACTAAAAAGATCTCCCTTAAATACTATAAACGCCAAAAGGCATGAGGCATATTTACGCAGTGATTCATTTTTCTTATGCTTATTTATATGCATGTGAGTGCAGTATTAACCAATAGTGATGTCCCGAACGGTTCGCCGAACGGTTCGCCACGGATGGCGAACATATGCACTGTTTGGTCCACCCCCTATTCGTCATCATTGAGTAAACTTTGACCCTGTACCTCACAGCCAGCAGACACATTCCAGCCAATCAGCAGCAGACCCTCCCTCCCAGACCCTCACACCTCCATGTGCTCGCCCCCAAAGAAATGCCACCCCACACCATTACTGACCCACTGCCAAACCGGTCATGCTGGAGGATGTTGCAGGCAGCAGAACGTTCTCCACAGTATCTCCAGACTCTGGCACGTCTGTCACAAGTGCTCAGTGTGAACCTGCTTTCATCTGTGAAGAGCACAGGGCGCCAGTGGCGAATTTGCCAATCTTGGTGTTCTCTAGCAAATGCCAAACGTCCTGCACGGTGTTGGGCTGTAAGCACAACCCCCATCTGTGGACATCGGGCCCTCATACCACCCTCATGGAGTCTGTTTCTGACCGTTTGAGCAGACACATGGATTTTTTTTGGCTGCTGGAGGTCATTTTGCAGGGCTCTGGCAGTGCTCCTCCTGTTCTTCCTTGCACAAAGGCGGAGGTAGCGGTTGTTGTTGCCCTCCTACAGCCTCCTCCACGTCCCCTGATGTACTGGTCTGTCTCCTGGTAGCGCCTCCATGCTCTGGACACTACGCTAACAGACACAGCAAACCTTCTTTCCACAGCTCGCATTGATGTGCCATCCTGGATGAGCTGCACTACCTGAGCCACTTGTGTGGGTTGTAGACTCAATAGCTGCCCAGTCACTAATATAACTGTCTAGTAGACATGCCCCCACATATGGAGGTAAAATAGAATCTTTATTTACAATTTATTTTACTAATTTATTAATTTCTTTTAGCTTTTGTTCCGTCATATAATTGACCCTCGTGTTGCTTAGTGTTTTTAACTATTTGCCTGTTGCAAATAGCAAATTAATGATAATTTACGATTCCAGTACTGTAGTTTGGTTTGGATGAGTTTGGAAAAACAGTGATTTCCTCATCCAAACCAATGTTACAGAATCGGTAGGATCGACCAGATTCTGACCACATTTATCTTTAGTAATTATGAGAACTGCCAATGGAATACGGTCGGAATTAGAACCAGAGAGACCACATAGAGTGATGGGTGATGCTCTGTGCGTAGAGTGAAGCAGGGCAGGAGCCTAACGACGGCTTCTACCTAAGTCCAAACAAAGGTGTATGAATATGGCAAATGGATCTAGTGTTCAGTGAATGTAGGGGTTAGACTTTCAGGTATGTTTACATATACTTCATTTTAAAGAAATGCCATATCTTTTCATTACATGCTTGAAGGATTTTTACAATGATAATAAAAATTCTGGTGACAGTTACCCTTTAAGTCAAGCACAGTTGACTCCTATTTCTTTTGCACATAGGATTATTGAACAGCTAATTTCTTATATTACTTTTCATTTGTAAATGTTGGGTGTCAAATGAAAAATGTTGTTTAAATATTGACACTTCTGACAGCTTACTCTTTAACAAAGAAAATGAAGATAGGGATAAAAATAAAACTCGTTCTAAAGAATTATCTAATACTTACTCATTTTCTTTCTATATGTGGATATTGTGTCAGCAGTGATGACAGGTAAGAGACAGAGGTAGAATCAGGGGGTGATAGGGTTTCAGTGGGTGGGTTTAGAATTTGGAAGAAACAAGCCTCCACTGGTAATAACATTGAAAAATAGGTGTGATGGGTGTAATTTGCTTCAGGTATGGTGGCAGTATGACTCACAAAAACAGCCTGCATAAAGAAAATGTTTTATTTTCACAGCACTATGTGTACAGCACAGTGTGTTCTAATCTCCTGCTATGTTAATTGAACTTTAATCACATACAGAATGCTACTGCAGGCTCAAGCAGGCTATTAGCAGAGCAGAAGATAAGACATTCTAAATTAAATATAATGTGCAATACAGGACGTTAAAACTAATATAGACCTTTCTTTCAGGAAATGTGTAGAGTGACTATGTGACTCACTGCCAGGGGAGGTATGACTAGGGCTGCATATAGAAAGTGATTTAACTCCTAAATGGCAGGGGCATGATCTATACACATAAACTGTTTCATTAAACTAAAGTTATTTTGGTTCTTAGAGTCTCCATTTAAAATAAGCATCTTTGTAATTATCTGTGCTCATGAAATGGTCATCACCTGGCTGACAAAACACATTTCTCATACATATGAGCATATTACAAAGATCCTCAACAGCAAAATTCACAATAATATTCACAATAGTCAGCATGGTTCATGGTAAGGAGAGAAAAACAATCGTGGGACTGAGGAAGATGGGGAAAAGAGAAACTAAGTCCTAGGAAGACAGTATGGGGAGGCTTAGTCAGTGAAAGGAGTATAAGAGGTCAGGCTCGCTGCCTAGGTATTCTCTTTGACTCTGACCTTTCCTTCACACCTCATGTTCATTCTATCACCAAATCTTGCCGCTTATATCTCAAAAACATTGCGCGCATTCGACCCTATTTAACCCCAGATGCGACTAAGGTGCTGGTCCAGTCCACTGTCCTTTCTCACCTTGACTACTGTGATCCGCCTCTCAGTGGTCTTCTGTGCTCCCAACTTGCACCGTTACAGTCCATAATGAATACGACGGCTAGGCTCATCTTCCTGCCGCCCGCACCTCCCATGCCTCAGCGTTCTGTCAGTCCCTACATTGGCTTCCTGTAAGATATAGGGCTCAATTTAAAATTCTGGTTCTTTCAAATCTCTACATAATGCTGCTTCCACCTGTCTATCCTTCCTAATACACAAGTATGTCCCGTCTAGACCCTTACGCTCTGCTGAAGACTTACGTCTATCTTCTGTCCGTACTCCCCCTGTGATGATCGCCTCCAAGACTTCTCGAGGGCTGCACAGTTCCTGTGGAACTCCTGTCCCTCCTCCGTTAGATGCTCACCCAGTCTTCACTCATTCAATAAAAACCCACTTCTTCATAAAAGCATATCAATTAAACTGTTAATAGGTCCCGACAGATTCCTTTCTTGCAACTGTCACTAGTCTAATACTATCCTTACCATTTCTGTCACTTTACCCCACTCCCTCTAGGATGTAAGCTCATTGAGCAGGGCCCTCAAACCCTCTGTTCCTGTGTGTCCAACTTGTCTGGTTACAATTACATGTTTGTTGGTCCACCCACTGTAAAGCGCTGCAGAATTTGTTGGTACTATATAAATAATAACATCATAACATAATGTAAGGAGAAGGCTGAAAATGGTGCTTGAAGTAATGGAATGATCTGGAAACATAAAAAGAAAGAGAGTAGGGGACAAAAGGTGAGTGACAAAGATATGATATCACAAAATCATTTGTTATAATGGCCACATTGGGTTTTCCTTAGCTGATAACAAGCTTCATTAATTTCCATGGCTGCTGGGCTCCTATACTGCCACATACAGTTGCAAGAAAAAGTATGTGAACCCTTTGGAATGATATGGATTTCTGCACAAATTGATCATAAAATGTGATCTGATCATCATCTAAGTCACAACAATAGACAATCATAGTCTGCTTAAACTAATAACACACAAAGAATTAAATGTTGCCATGTTTTTATTGTACACATTCACAGTGCAGGCGGAAAAAGTATGTGAACCCCTAGACTAATGACATCTCCAAGAGCTAATTGGAGTGAGATGTCAGCCAACTGGAGTCCAATCAATGAGATGAGATTGGAGGTGTTGGTTACAGCTGCCCTGCCCTATAAAAATCACACACCAGTTCTGGGTTTGCTTTTCACAAGAAGCATTGCCTGATGTGAATGATGCCTCGCACAAAAGAGCTCTCAGAAGACCTACAAGTAAGAATTGTTGACTTGCATAAAGCTGGAAAGGGTTATAAAAGTATCTCCAAAGGCCTTGCTGTTCATCAGTCCGCGGTAAGACAAATTGTCTATAAATGGAGAAAGTTCAGCACTGCTGCTACTCTCCCTAGGAGTGGCCATCCTGTAAAGATGACTGCAAGAGCACAGTGCAGACTGCTCAACAAGGTGAAGAAGAATCCTAGAGTGTCAGCTAAAGACTTACAAAAGTCAATGGCAAATGCTAATATCCCTGTTAGTGAATCTACAATATGTAAAACACTAAACAAGAATGGATTTCATGGGAGGATACCACAGAGGAAGCCACTGCTGTCCAAACAAAACATTGCTGCACGTTTACATTTTGCACAAGAGCACCTGGATGTTCCACAGCAGTACAACATTTTCTGTGTACAGATGAAACCAAAGTTGAGTTGTTTGGAAGAAACACACAACACTATGTGTGGTGAAAAAAAGGCACAGCACACCAACATCAAAACCTAATTCCAACTGTGAAGTATGGTGGTAGGGGCATCATGGTTTGGGGATGCTTTGCTGCATCAGGGCCTGGACCGATTGCTATCATCGAAGGAAAAATAAATTCCCAAGTTTATCAAGACATTTTGCAGGAGAACTTAAGGCCATCTGTCTACCAGCTCAACAGAAGATGGATGTTGCAACAGGACAATGATCCAAAGCATAGAAGTAAATCAACAACAGAATGGCTTAAACAGAAGAAAATATGCCTTCTGAAGTGGCCCAGTCAGAGTCCTGACCTCAACCCGACTGAGATGCTGTGGCATGACCTCAAGAAAGCGATTCACACCAGACATCCCAAGAATATTGCTGAACTGAAACAGTTCTGTAAAGAGGAATGGTCAAGAATTACTCCTGACCGTTGTGCACGTCTGATCTGCAACTACAGGAAACGTTTGGTTGAAGTTATTGCTGCCAAAGGAGGTTCAACCAGTTATTAAATCCAAGGGTTCACATACTTTTTCAACCTGCACTGTGAATGTTTACATTGTGTGTTCAATAAAAACATGGCAACATTTCATTCTTTGTGTGTTATTAGTTCAAGCAGACTGTGATTGTCTATTGTGGTGACTTAGATGATGATCAGATCACGTTTTATGACCAATTTTTGCAGAAATCGATATCATTCCAAAGGGTTCACATACTTATTCTTGCAGCTGTAGTTGCGTTGTTGCCATGTGCTCAGGTTTTTGTTATATTTAGACAAATCTGCTGTAATTTATACCATGACTGTGTGACATTTATAGCAACACAGCCTATGCTTCAAGTAAAAATGTTTAATTCATTTAATTGAAAATAACTTTACTTTAGATGAGGTAGTGTAGGGGTTACAATTTTATTAAGGTACAATAAAAAAAAAACAACACAAACACAACGAAACACGATAACTTAACACTTTTTTACTCTATGAGTTTAATCATATGCACTTATGGTTATACTCAGACCATAAATAAGTCTAGAATAGGAACATGCTGGAATTCTTATTAGATTTCCTATACATTAAAAAAAAAAATCTACATCCACTAAAACATCTGTACCTGCTTGTTGTTTGCACAGAAACTTTTTCATTTTCACAGAAGGTCCGGCAAGTTATTAACACTTCGTCTGTCTACAAAACAATGCAGCTTACATTCCTTAAGGCCATCAAATGTTACACTTTGCAAGTGACATGACATGAGCTATCATCACTCGTGTATGGCTCTTTATGGAATCGGATGTAGAATTCTTTCATCTGTCTTTGACACTGTGTTACATGTATTGAATGTATTTGTTTTTGTTTTGCATCATTGGATCTTTAGCAAATGTACAGTGAGTCAGTACAGAACAGGATGTGTTGTGGATTGATCTGTCTTCAATTATTCATTTTTGAGTCAGGCTGGTATAGTGACAGTTAAAGAAAAATATTTGTTTCCACAAATATGAATCCTTATGGTAGAAAGAATTTCCATTGAAATGTGATGAAAGGCTAAAAAAAAATAAAAAATAAAAAATTCTTAACTTAATGAAATGTATTCACTAAACAGCTCATTGAAAGGTAAGTTACACAATGTAGGTCAAAATGGCTGAACTGTACTATTCTTAAATACATCCATATATACACTTTGTTCTATGTATTGCAAATATGGATTTCAATTCAATGCACTGCAATTTACAGTTTATTGAAAAAAATCACAAAGTCAATTAGCTTGCTATACATGTAGTTCCAACAGGATACCCAACTGTAATATTTACTGATATGCTTGACTTAATTTCAAATATATACAAACTATATCAATGAACAATTTCCCACCCTCCATAACCCCAACTTATCATAGAATGCATCTAAAGGGACTCTACAGGCACTTAGACAACTTTAGCTCAAGGAAGTGGTCTGGGTGCTATGTCTCTGTCTGTTTTACCCTGCAAAGAAAAACATTGCCGTTCTGGAATAAGTTGCACGGTTTAAATGCAACTAGTAGATGTCATTTTGACAGCCATTAGAGTCGCTTCCTCCTAGTTAAACTTGTCTATTTCTATCAGATGAAATCAAACAGACCATTTGATTGGCACAGGCATCCCAGCCTCCCAATGCTTATGTATGGGAAAGCATTGGATTGGCTGAGATTATCAGTCTTGATGACCTAAGCCAAGGAGCTTGGGTGCAGCACATAGACAGAGGCTGAGAAGGAGAAAAGGTAAGTGTTACTACTTTTTCACTTTTTACATGGGTCATACCTGACAGCTAGACTTTTAACAGGGCACTATAGAGTTAGGAATAAACATTTGTATTCCTAACCCTATAGTGTTATAGTATAGACCAAATTGGCCAATGCCAAGGTTGGTATGTTGGAGAGACCGGTAACACAACAGTATCTTATAATTAAGAAGAAGAAAAAAATCACATCCCTCATTACATTTAGAATGTCTTGCATAACAATGAGTAGCTTCAGTTGCACTTGCTAATTTTATGCGTGGGCTTTGAAAGCACCTGATACAAGGGGAATGCTGGAGCCGGATGTGGCAGCCACGAGCAGTAATCATGGATGTGATACTGTAAAGTGTGACATTCTGAAATATAAAACTCACAGTGAAGTATTTGGATTTGCTATAAAAATCCATTTAAATTGGGGATGTGAAATAAGAGGAAAAGGCAATGAAATTGAAGGAATGTTTTTGTTTGTCTATTTGTGCATCTATGTCTCTGTGTGTGTGATTTACTGTTTGTGAACTGTTTGTCTGTCTGTGTTTGGCCCTTTTTGTATGTCAGTGTGTTTGGCTTTTTGAATATGTAATTCCAAAACAATATGGCCAACGTGTAGGCACGAGTGTGTTTTTATTTTTTTTGTGAGTGTATATGGATAAATAATTGCATGACTGGCTAATTATAGGGATCTGGGTTTGTGAGTTACTGATCTTGTGTGTTTGAGTGTGGTCAATTTGGGGTACAATAATAAAGCTTGGCCAAGGGTATCATAAAAAATAGATACATGACATGTCAATTTCACGGTTTTAATTAACAAAAATGAACACAAATGTTTTTCTTTGAGTTTTAGTAAATAATATGACAGCATATATCCCAAATCCTAGGTAATAGAAGGAATGTTAAAACTCAGCCATTACTTCACTTTTGATGCTCAGCAGGAGACACTCACAAACAGGGGCATGTCTGCCTTATGACATATTAAGGTACAGCTGAAACTTTAAAAATTTCAGAATAACTGACAAAAAATAATAGTATTATTCTTAAATAAAAATTTGCATAATTTTCCATTATTATTTAAAATAAAATATGTAATATTATTATTATAAATGCACATAAGTAGTCCTTAGTTAAAAGCACAGCTTAGCTGACCGAAAATATTTATTCACAAATCCTGACACATATACAAGCATGAAGCAAATCAAAACTACACTCTGGAGTTGTTTTAGACCTTCACATTGTGCAAAGTCTTAGCAGATAAGTGCTTGTAAGTGCTTGCAGCCAGAGAGGGCTAAATATGTCCAACTAACATCCTAAGGTAAACCAAGAGATGCACTAAAGTGAGTTATCAGTATCTATCTATCTATCTATCTATCTATCTATCTATCTATATATATATATATATATATATATATATATTCATTAGAAAATGGCTTTAGATATAGCTTTTACCGCTTCAGTTCTTCAGAATTTTTTTATTATTGGCACCCGTTCTTCACTAGATCAACATCAACTGTAATTATACTACAAGTTCCTAGATTTAGGTGGCACTAAATAAATAAATGTTCTAGAATAAGAAAGGTAAAATCACATTATCTTCCATACAATGTACATTATTTTCATAGATGCATTTTTGTGGTTGGAATTGTTCAAATGTTGGATCCTAGCTCCTATACACATGAGATTCTTCATTCATCTCTCTTTTTACATCTAAACATGTCTTTTAACAGTTGCACTTATGTCATTACATGCTTTCACAGATAGAATGATATTTGCCAATTGAAATGTCCAATTACCTCTATATTGTACTGACTTTCTTTAATTCTATGATGAAATTAAAATGACTGACAGCTTGGCCATGATATATATTTTCTTAAAATTGCTGTCCACACAGAGAGCATTAAAGCTGACCACTCCTTCTATTTTCTACTTGTCATATAAGACATATCTGACAATTTGAAGATTAAGTCAACTCGGAAGATTAGTGAGATTTGTTATTATAAACACAGATGTGTGGTAACTTTTTCACCTCATTTTCTACTTGTAAGAACACGTTTCCCATCAATAGTGTGTGAGATTGTTTCTTTAAAATAAGCAATTAAGTAGTTGAACAATAAGAAAATGTTACCTGGGTTTTGCACCAAGTGTGTTTGCCAAGCGACACTTTAAACAACTATCAACAAAGTTGCTATGGATTGTTAAACTAAATATAATACGCTTGTGAGCTTGGAGATGGTGGAATTTGCCTGTCCTTAGAAGGTGAGTGGTCTTTCTACAGAATGGACACACTCTAGTTCCTCTATAATAATACAGATTCTCTATTACAGCTCTGCAAATTGTGACATTAGAAAAGAGGTTTAAAAAGTATTATGAGAAATAATGCATTTGTTTTAATGGTGATGCTTCCTTAACAATGCTTAGGCACTTGAGATCCAACACACATAAACGTTACCAAAGAACATTTGTGGCTATATGGCCTCTGCCTCTTAATGGATGAGTTAATTTCTTTGATATGTTAATGATCATTAGCCTTGTGTTCAAGTATCATATCCAAAAGAACATTAATATGTACCTACAGAATAATAATGAAGCCTCATTTTTATTATATTTAGGATGGGACAAGCACCATTTCTAAACAAGCCCAAACATGATTGACATAACTTAACCATAAGGGAAGGTATTGGGATGTCTGCTATATTGGTCACAAGTAAGAAGTGTGACATATCTATGGAATTGAGAAATGGTAACAAACTCATAGATGCAATTATTATTTATGTGGCGAGTACAAAAGAGGAGATAGAAGAAAAAGTTTCTATTTGGATTGATCTTGGTCTGAAACACAAAGGGGTGGTCACTTATTGTCTCTATAGATACACTTTAGGCTTGATAATCCACAGGGTAAATATCCAATGATTCTGAAATGTATATTGTACTTGCATGGGGGCCAGAATCTAATTCTAATTAAGTCAGCACCTTTCTTAGTAGACACCCTCTGGGCAGAAGTTTTACTTTTAAAACCTGAGTAAGTGATTAGCACTTCTGCTATTTTATCCCTTTTGTTTTTATCTGTTGTTGGTGTAACTAATTTGAGTGTCATCTATATTTTTGAATGCACTGTGACTATTTTTTGCTCATAATAAATATTCCTTTATTAAGTTCTGCCTTTGTCTGGTAAAAAAAATCATGTTACTTGAAGAATACTTATTAGTATTTTTGCAATTCCTTAAATTTTGTGTTGTATTTGGTGGGTTTTTATTATTGATTGACCTAGGGGACCAAGGCACCCCATTTATAAACTGTCTTGTGGGTGGCAGTGTTAAAGTAGTAATATTATTATTGTTATGGTAACGTGCGGGTGGTGTTAAGGGGGATTTTATCATTATTTCCGGTCTAGTGCAGACACATAGTGAACTTTAACCCCTTCACCAACACAACTACATCACACCCACTCTTGAGGTAGGGTGCATGTGTGATACTGTATTCTTTATTTTTAGGATTTTTTTAGTGTCTTCATAGTGCTAAAATTTATTTAAAAAACACAGATGTAGGCGCTCACTATGATCAATCAATAAGAATGGGCTGCAGTAGATCAGCAAGGATTCCCAAACCTTGCATAGTATACATATTGTGAAAGAAGACAGGAGTGATCTACCGCTCCTAAACAACCACACAGATAAAAAAAATAATAAAGTTCCCTTGTAGTGCAAAAATGGTGTATATTCATATATATATATGTGCACTTATTTACAATCAAAGATTGGTAATTCCAGATCTCACAGGACCTTGAAACAAAAAAAAAAGTATTTGCAGATAATAGTGGAATATGTCAGCTCTGTATTAGAGTGTTTTTAAGCCATAGAGGTGTTAGACTCACATTTTTCTGAGCTAAGTGTTCTGCTGTATACCGCTTGGACGGTATAATCCCTGCCTCAGGATATATGAAGATCTGCTCGGGAGTGTATCTAATAGTGTTCAAACAGAAAAAAAAGGAAAAATGGTATCATGTCCTCTTGTTTTCTTTATTAAATATTTATATTTACCTACTACACCATTGGAGTATCTCTGTTTTTTTCTGTTGGAGCACTATTAGATACACTCCCGAGCAGATCTTCATATCTCCTGAAAAAGGGATTGGATTTTGTCTCCCGAACACAGGCAGCGGTACTTGGTTGTCAAGTGCGTGGAACCAATTTCGGCTACATGTTCTCGCAAACCCCGGTCATGATGGTACTGCTGTCTGTATACTTTCCCGATCAACTTCACGAACAACATTCGGGAGATATGATCTACCGACTATGGAGAGAATTCATTACCTAAGAGCCAGGGGGAGAGTTCGTCAGTGTTTGTGCAGGAACTCCCGAATCTAGACCGGCCATTTCCATGAATTCTCAGGAACTCTTTTGGGGCATCACTTCGTGGTCTGCCGGTGAAATCATCTCCCGTATAGCTATCTCTTTCCACCAAACCAAGCTGAGCGCTTTTCGGATATGTTGTGTGCTCAGATACAAGTTAATCGAGGATATAAGAATTGTGGGGTTCCTGTACTGTTTTATTATGTTTTTGGGATGTTTTATGATATTTCATGTGTTTTATGTAACTGAGGTATAATTGAGTTATCTAAATTCCCAGCTGAATTATCTCTCAGACTCAGAGCATCTTGGGGAAATTTCCTGTAAACTTGATCTGGAGACCCCATACTATGGGGCTGTGCATAAAAAGCCATGAGTTGGCTACTAAAAATCAGTTGACTACCAGAACTGTGTGTCTTCCAGTTACTGGGAGAATGGGCTATATTCACTAACCAGTGCTTACCTTCTAGCTCCAGAGGATTGTCATTCTCAGTATTGCAGCTCTGCTACAGTAGATCCCTAGATGTCCTATGATGCTTTGCATGCCTTTATAATGACAAAGCACCAAGGAAGCTGTAGTTTTAATACATCTAGCGATCTACCTAGATCCTTATGTTTTGGTCTTTTTTGGGCATCCCTGAATTAGTGTGATCTGACTCCTTGCAATTCAAGAATCTAGCAGAATGATGAAGACTGACGGATTTAATACACAAAGTTCACCTATCATTTTCAGCCAAAAATTTATTGGTAAATGTGTGCATACATAGACACTATTGATTAGTTTTTTCTATTATTTTTAAAATGTCCTCAAAAAGTTTCAGAAAACACACAAACACTACAGTCTCTATGCACACACATTACAGCCCCTATGCACTCACACAAACACACTACAGCTCAGAGACATACTGTACAGTCCCTATACACACACATTACAGCCCTTAGATTCATGATACAGCCCCCCCATATACTCACCATATTACAGCCCCTGAAATACATGCTAAACCCCCTATACACATATTACAGCCACTATATTCATACTACATCCCCTATACACAAACACACTACAGCCATTATACATATAAACAGTGGCAGACCTATCAGCTTTGCAAAGTTCATGACTGCAATTAAGTAATGAATCACCATCAGAGTATGGATGTATTAGCATTGTTTTAATGCATATGTACAAATGTATGTATGGATTTATAACCGGAGAAGACAAGCAACAATTCAAAAACGTATCTTCAGATACTAAAACTATGTTAGTGCTTTTTGAATAGATGCATTTTTTTCTATTTGATTTGTAAATGCAATATTGTCACGGTTCTCCCAGTGCCATCCAGACGGCTAGGCGTGGTCACCTCTCAGGTATCTTACAGGGAATTTGATCATGGATCCTTCGGTATCCTAAACCTGCTTTCTTGCCTCTGTGCCACTGCTTAACTTGTTCTATGAGTGTAGTTCTAGCTCTGTTTACCTTGCCTTGTCTGCAGCACTAGGTGGCTGGACTTCTCTTGAGGCTACTCCTGTCTCTTTAAGTCCACCTGAGGCAACTTGCTCCTTATGCAGGTATATAACACTGATTCTCCCTAAAGGGCAAGGTCAGTTCATTGTTTCCTGTAACCTATGTTCCTGATTTCCTGACTGACTTGGCTTGCGACCCCTGCTTTTGGATATTTCGTTATTGTCTGTTCGATGCCTGCCGTGATCTTTGGAACCGTGCCTGGATTTGCCCTTGTCTGTTTCTACGTACCCGGTTATTGTTCCTGCCAAGCCCCTGTGCACAGATTCACAACCCAGGTGACTTCTTACCTGGTTATCATGGGCTGTGATTATTTGCAAGGGTGAGCTAACATCTCTGTACCATGGACTACAACCAAGGTAAGCCCTGACAAGTATGCACTGATCAACCACAACATTAACACAAACTGTATCATGTAGGTCCTTCTTGTAGTGACGAAACAGCTCTAATGCATTGAAGCATGGACTCCACAATCCCTGTACAATTTTTCCAGTGTGGCATGGTGCATTACTGTGATAAAAGAGGCCACTGCAATCAGGGAATATAATTTCCATGAAGAAGTGTTGGTCCCATGCAACAATCTCAGCGTAGGTAGTACATGTCAGTACAAGTAGCATCCACATGAATGTCAGAACCCAAAGTTTCCCAGCAGAACATCCTGCTGCTTTCTCTTCCCCCTGTAAATGACACACAAGCACCCAATCATCCACCTCATCTAAAAGATAACATGATTCATCAGATCAGGCAACTTTCTTCCATTGCTCCTTGGTCCAGTTCTGATGCTCATATCCCCATTGAAGGCATTTTTGGTGGTGGACAGGGGCTGTCATGGGCACTCTGACCAGTCTGCAGCTGCGCAGTCCTATAAGCAGCAAACTGTGATGCACTGTGTGTTCTGACAACGCTACATCATTGCATTATGTTTTATAGAAATTTGAGCTACATTAGCTCTTTTATTTGATCAGACCAGACGGGCTAGCCTCTGCTCCCCACATGCATCACTAAGCCTTGGCCTCCCATGATCCTAACGCCTGTTCACCGGTTGTCCTTCTTTGCACCACTTTTGGTAGGTATTAACCACTGCATACTAGGAACATCCCGCAATACTTGCTGTTTTAGAGATGCTCAGACCCGTCATCTAGCCATCACTATTTGACGCTTGCCAAAATCACTCAGATCTTTTTGCTTTCCCAGTTTTCCTGCTCCCAGCACATGAAATTCACAAACTGACTGTTCACTTGCTTCCTATTATATCCCACCCTTTGACAGGTGCCATTGTAACAATATAATCAATGTTATTAACTTCACCTGTCAGTGATTTTGGTTTATCAGTGTATACCTACTTATATATATATATATATATATATATATATATATATATATATATATTGTGTGTATATATATATATATATATATATATGTAGAATTCCTTTTTTATTTGTGTGGATTATTAGCATAGATGATTCTCTAAAACTTCCCTATTGTACTCCTTCCTCCTCTTTACTCATCTCTCAATTGTCTCTTTTTTTTTCTCTCCCTTCTTATCTTTTTTTTTTGTTTCTATCCTCTGTGTATTGTCATGCAATATGATATTTATATTTAAATTTGTTTAAAGATTTAAATAAATATTTTAAAAAAACAAAGTGACACGCTTTATATAGTTTCTGCCAGACATAACAGGTGCGTCCACAGTCTTTTTTTTTTTTAATGCAATATAATAGGCTGTTATTATATTCTGTTAGAGTGGGGTTGTTAAGTAGGTAGAAAAATGTTTTTAGACATTAAAACTTTGAACACTCAAGACTCTGAATTTACTTGCTACCATTGGATTCTTTGATACTGGGCCAAAAACTACATTAAAAAAACCGAGAGAGAACCTTATAGCCCTGCATTGGAAGCAAGATGTTTGCTCCACAAAAAAGCAACTCATAGCCAAGATCTACCAATACTACTTATATGAAAAAATGGTGATAGGGCAGACAAACGCAGAGCCTTTGAACAGTGGGGATCATGGATACATTTCACTGAAATGCAAGACAAATAACATGGGGAAAGAAGAAAAAAAATATGTAGTTAAGTAGAGGCATGTTGGGATGGGTGGTCAGATTAAGCAGAGGGCCAGAGGCCCAAAGCTAGATGTACTCAGGGGGTTGTATTTAGAGACATATATGGGAAAGAGTGTTGTTTAGAGGACTGGAGGGTAGGAGATGTGTATGAACGGCCGGGTAATATAATTCTGTTGTAATGTCACTTTGATTGAATTTATTTCTTCTGTACCCCTACGTAACATATGTTTGTTACACTATATGACCAATGCACTTTTTTCTGCACTTGACAAAATAAAAATCTTCTAATTAAAAAAAAAAAAAAACAGAGAGAAAACAGGGAAAAACAACTTAAACCTGCCTTGTCTATGTAAAAAGGAAAAAACAGAAGATCATTTGTTATAGGTATTTTAAGTTAGGAGCAATCAAGCCCAATAAATGTCACAGCACAGCCCAACAGGTATCAAGAGACCTGGCTGGATTTGAGCTCACAGCTCCAGCATCTGAATCAGGTTCTCTGCCATGACATCCACCAGGGGGTTTCAGGTTCAGTTTCTGTCTGACCCTTTGCCTGGATTTAGCAGCACTGATCCACCTGCAACCCTTTTCCAATTAGGGTCAGCTCATCTAATTAGCAGGATGTAAAAGCCAGCCCTGCCTGAAAGCTAGTATCTGGTCATTTTGCCTGTTTGGTGTTTTCTGCCGGATCTTTGCTTTGATACTGACTGATTTCCTGGACTTTGACCTCTGCCTGCTTTACCGACTACGTTACTCCGCTGCCAGCCCTGACTTCTGCTTCTCGTCTGACCCTGCCTTTGGATTACCCCCTTATCTGTACTGTGTTTTTGGATTTTGTCTCCTCCTTGTGCCATCTCCTGCAACTGGGCTCCAACTCCTGGTAAACTGTTCCATAAGTCCCCAGGTGACTGTTACAATAAATACAGACCATCTAACCTTGAATTTACACCTGCATCTTTTATATATTGAAGGCATTCTAAAACATTAACCTCTTAGTGACGAATGACGAACCCAGTCCGTCATGCCGGCAATCGCGGGGTTAACGCTCCTCCGGTCTGCCTCTATATTCGATATATATTCATTGTTAAAGCGGTTATGCAAGGAGATTGGAAATGCAGTGTGATGTAAGTAAGACAGCAGTGTAATTTTAGGTAATACAAAGGTGAGAGACATTGAGTATGCTCTGGGCATCATGAGAACACATGCTTTTAATGTGGGAACACCCCGAGATTCCAGCGGTAGGCGGTTGAATACCAATGCACCGAGAATGGATATTAGGTAGGTTTTTACACCCTTTGTGAGGTCAATGATGTTTCCTTAAGTCGTTACTGCTTAGAGTCCGCAGTATGGAGGCAGAAGACTGGGAAGTCCACCTGCAGTAAAGAGTTTGCCTCAGCCGTTTGGTGTCATCTCACTGCGGTCTTACTGTTAAGTGTTGCTGTGCCGTCGTGGAGGTGCTGTGGGCTAGATCTGCAGGATGGAGCGATGATGTGCACTCTGTGCTACTCATCTGGACAGGCCTGAGGGGTTGTCTATTGGGTCTGGTTTGCTTGGTCTGTGCCGCCTGTTTTGGGTTGCATCCGCTCCAACTTTTTTGCTGTGTGTGTGGGCTCAGGGGCCATGGTAACATTGGCCAGGCTTGCGGTGTACACTGAGGCGGTGTATTGATTGGGCTTTCCCAAACAGGTACGTAGGGCATGCTTAGGATTCATGGGGATTGCATCCCTTCAGGAGCCGGAGGTGACAGTGCGAGCCTGCAGAGTCACAGTTGCCGCCATTTTAGATGTGGCTCGTGGTTTGGTCTGCGCTTTGGCGGAATGTTAGGGCCTTGAGAGCTCCGGTGCAGCAGGGGCCGCTGGGCCAGAGGGGAGGACAGGGCCCGGTTCACCCAGCTGAGGGAGTCTGGATACTATCGGACAGGATAGCGGGCAGCGGCCGTCCGCCTCACTCACCGCCTGAGTAGGCCTCATCCAGAAGGAACGATGCATATCTCTCTGAGGGACTAAAACATTAATTGCAAGCCTCTCCCTGGGTCCAGTGCCTCCTCATGTGCTGGCCCACTGCGTTAGGTCGTCTGGTAGGTTCAAGAGTTCTTTTTGTAGGCTTAAAAGTCGAAAGTTGCTGGAGCTGTTGTGCCAAGCGACAGGCCAGCATTGGCTGTCAGACCCCTCCCCCCCCTGAAATTTATTTATTTATTTTTAACCCCTTAGGTTTAACATTTATTTTTATTTTTTTAACCCTCAGTGGTTCCATTTATTTAATTAATTAATTCATTTAGGTGGGAGTAGGTGGGAGTTATGGGAAACTGGGGAATTTACTGTTAGTGCTGCTTACTGCTAGTTAGAGGTTAACGGTTAAAAAAAAAATGTTTCTAAAAATTTTAAAATATGTAAAAAAATAAAAAACATTTTAAGAAAGTTTAGGAAAGTTTAAAAAAATTAGTAAGCAAATAAAAGTTTTAAAACGAGTTTTAGAAAGTAAAAAAAATACATTTAAAAATGCTCATTACCACTACACCTGAAACAAACTAGAGAAAAAATGATCCCACACTAAGGTTCAAACTATGCTTTTTGAATTACCCCAGGGTGTATTCTTTAATAAATAGTATGTGTTTGTGGGGAAGTTTCAATAACCATCCAACTAAACTACTCCAAAATGGAACATGGACACAGCGTAAAAAAGTTGGGAAAAAAACTGGCTGTGTCTCAAATGTGCCCCTTCAACATCCACATATACTTGGCAAAGGTACATATGGGGGTATTGCTGTACTCAGATGATATAGCTGAGCAACATATGTAGTATTATACAGTCGTAGCACACATAAGGTTTGCAAAATATACTGTGCAAACTCACTTTGTGTGTCAAAAAGGCAGAATAAAACCCTCTTATTACCACTACACTTGGTACAAGCTAGCGGAAAAATGATCCTACGCCAAGGTTAAAAATATGCCTTTTGAAATACCCTGGGATGTCTTCTTTAAGAAATGGTATGCTTTTATGAGGTAGTTGGATTATATAGCCTGCTCAAGTGCTCCAAAGTGGGACACAGACACATCAAAACCCTCCATGAAAAGTCACACTTAAAAACCTGAACTTGTCACGTCTCTTTTACAGCACTGTAACTTCACAAAATAGTGTCTAGGTCATATATTGGGCATATTGTGTTACTCAGAAGATGTAACTGAGCATAATCTGGGGATTTTATGACAGTGGTACATATCAAGTGTAAGAAATACTTAGCAAAAATGCTATTTATTTTACCCCCCTCACCACAAACATTGACAAAAAATGGTGACAAGTTAAGGCACAATATACACCATTTAAGATACCCTGAGGTGTCTGCTTTATCAAATGAAAGCCCTTTGTGGGGTTATTTGAACAGTCACACTGTTGTAATACCCTAAAATGAGACATAGGCCCTTCAAATCCATCTACGAAAATTCTTATATGGCATTGTAGCTTTACAGAAAAGTGCCAAAGGCATGTGCCAAAGGCATATCGTTATACTCAGCAGATGTAGCTGAACACAATATGGGGTTCTGTGCAGGAATAGCACACATCAGCTTTATGAAATACACATTACAAAAACCTTGTTAAATGTGTATATGCCAAATTAAAGAAAAAACTAAATTTTGCTCCAATATTTAGCAGAGATTGGCGACGAAATGGCTATGTAAAAAGTGTCAAAATAACCTTATGTATATAGCCTGTGATGTCTTCTGTATATAAATATATACTTTTGTGTGGCAATTTTTTTTTCTGTGATGGCTACTAAACCTACAATACAAACCTACCAACTTCTAAAATTGTTGCAAATTGTCCTTGTATTTTGTGACCTGTAACTTTCAAAATAAGCTGAAATCTTATACATATGATGTACTCTATAGATCAAGACACCTAAATTAATTTATTTTGAATTACTTTTTCTAAATTGGACATATTATGCACACGCTATTATTGCCAGAACTGTGGGGGGGAATTTTTATTTTTATTTTTCACTTTTTGGCATTTTTTTTTATAATTAATGAGAATGTATATGTGACATCAAATTAAAGCCCTGTTTGCCCTCTAAAAAAACAATATATATAATATGTAGTGAAAAAAGTGATAAGTGCTTTCTATCCAATAAAGCAGCTATTCACCAACAAGGAGTTCATTTTACCTTGTGAACAATAGAACAAAACAAGCTAGTAAATTAGGTGGACAGCGCTAAGAATTATTATAAAATCATATATACACAAGTAGCAGCAGATTTCGCAATTATGTGTCTTACTCTTAAAAAAAGGAAATAAAAATTACAATGATAGTGCAGTATGTTATGAATAATATGGTGATAAAGATATATTCCAAAGGGGCACTCACGTTTTCCAGAGCTTAAAAAGCTCTATTTTAGGAGCCTAGACGGAACAATCCCCATCTAAGGATTTCTTTTTGCTGGTATCAGATTCCCAAGGTAGTGTGGTTCATCATATGAAAAAAATAAGGATGTATACCAATGGTACAGTACGTATGTAAAAGTAGGAAAAGTAAATAATATTTGACCTACTTACATTTGCTAGAGCAATGACCTGCTCTAGTGTATGGAGCTTTAGGTGGAACAATCCCCACCTAGGGATATATGTAGATCCGGAACAGCAGAGTGATGGTGAGAGTATAAGGAGCTCAAGAGTGACTGGGTATTAAAACAGAATCTTTATTAATAAACAGAATGAATAAAACTATTTAAAAGTGAACCATATAGTAAAAAGAACTATAAATAAAACCAGTCCTTGTAGGCAATCCTTAATTTCCACTTGACATGTTTCGCTTACAGCTTTCTCAAAAGTGAATATATAATATGTGTTGGTGCAATAAATGACAGAGATGCAAATTGTGTTTGCACACAAAAAGCAAAGAATGCAAAAATGGCTTGTGTCCTTAAGCGTAAGACAATCTTCTGAAGCTGTGTCCTTAAGGGGTTAAAGGGTTACACAAATGAAAAAACAGTACATTAATAAAACACTGTTTTTGGTTGTAGAAACACTTGAGAACATGTTCCCTTCTTTAAAAATAAATAAATAAAAGATAAGCTTACCTGTGTTTCCATGCCAAGGCCAAGTTTTTTTCGACAGTCCAATCCTCCTCCAGTGATGTCACTCCTTTAGGGATGTCCCATTGGCTCAGGGGAAGATTTGGCCCCATGTTATATGCCAGAGCTGAAGATTCTTACTGAAACACTGGACATACAGACTTCAATCAGCGTGATCACTTCAAATCACGCTTAAATCTAAGCACACATATTTGTATTATGATTGTTGTCTGTTGTTTTTAGAATGTTATTTCTTGTAATCATAAATCACGTAAAGGCCAAAAAGCCATGGTTTCAAAATTAAAAGTGATACATTTGCCCAACCATGTCTTCTTATATAAACTATATGGAAGTAAGGGTAAAAAACAAAAAAAGTTTTTTGTTTTTTTTTCCACAAAGATGAAGTATAATTAAGAAATTGCATTTTAAGGTATGTCCTGGGCAAAATACTAAATTCTGCTGGGTATCAATAATTTGAGCCAAACATGACTATGCCCATATGATATTTCCATGAGAAGGAAAAAATAAACCACAAACAAAGAAGTATCTCTGACTTATGGCATAGTTGTTGAGAGTTCAGTGATGGTTTTAGATTTTAATCTGCCCCAGACTCATTAGTGGTGTTATTGATGCATCCAGCCACCTCCATTCACTTTCTATTATGTTCAAAGACAGTCACACATACTCCATTACAAGCAGACAGTCATACACACTCTGTTACAGGCATGCAGACACTCACGCACAATGATAGACACACACACTCAGTTAAAGGCAGATAGTCACACATACAGGCACACACAACGGCACAGCTACAGCGACACACACAGGCAGAGAGTCACACAGGCACAGTCACACACACACACAGGCAGACAGACACACACAGTCACACACACACAAGGAGGCAGTCACACAGACAGTCACACACACACAGGCAGGCAGACACATGAACAGCAAACGGTAACACACAGGCAGGCAGTCACACACACACACACACAGACTTCCCTCTTTCCATTATGGCTGTAAGGGGTAGTGGATGCAGTTTGTTGTTGAGGAAGCAGGGGCTCCTCCCTGCAGCCTGCTTTCCTCTTCCTGTGCAGCTTCGGGTAGATATTACCAGGGGCTTCGGTTATGTATAAGCCCCGCCTTCACCTTGATAAGCCCGGCTATTAAGGGAGAGAAAAATATATTATACACTTATATTTGGCAGGGGTCAGCAGGTGATGTGTTTTCTCTTGAGATTACCTCTTGCTTCTTTCTCCTGTGGGCATGGTTGCCCCACCCCCTAGTGCTATCAGCCAATGGTGGCCCCTGCATAGAGTGGCCAATAACATGTTTCCACTCATTGGCAGTTGGTTATTCTGCCTGAATGGCAACTCAATGGAAATTTCTGAAATTCTTTCTTAAAGGTCACTAGGCATGTGCAAAACCTTCAGAAACGAGGGAGATTTCAAACCTGCCCCATTTGTTTGACATGTATAGATGCTCCCACGTAAGCCTCGCCAAACTGCTAACAATGAGGAGGGAGGGGTCTGTAGAATAGAAACCTATTACATAATTAAAGAGACTCACATTTTGTCAATGTAGAACCACCATCTCTATTAAAATACATTCTCAACATGAGCTTGAATAAAATCAACCCAGATGGAGAAATAACCCACCACTACAGGTTACTGTGCTCCCAGGATTTTTTCTACTGTGCCACTATATATTAAGTACACATGCAGCATATCATGCTAGTCTCTGTTATAATTGTATCCAATTGATCGTAACAGTAATGCAGCACACATCACAGATCTCCTGTGTGCTTGTATTATATTGTATTCATCACATAAAATAGACATTCACACAGCTATTCACACAATTGTTTAGCCATAGACATGCATGCATATATACATATTGAAGTAGACACACACACGTGCTCACAATACTCAAACAGCCAAAATCACACAATTGCACACACATTCTCATATAGCCAAACACTCAAATAGTCAACACACCAAACATGTACACTGTTATAGAAACATAGAAACATAGAATGTGACGGCAGATAAGAACCATTCGGCCCATCTAGTCTGCCCAATTTTCTAAATACTTTCATTAGTCCCTAGTCTTATCTTATAGTTAGGATAGCCTTATGCCTATCCCACGCATGCTTAAACTCCTTTACTGTGTTAACCTCTACCACTTCAGCTGGAAGGCTATTCCATGCATCCACTACCCTCTCAGTAAAGTACTTACATTGCATACATGACTTTGGTTGAGATCCCCGAGCCATGGACCAAGCACTAAACATACCATGGTTTACTGAACTGTGAAACTACCATATGCTACACTATCAGTTTAGGGAGCAGTCCACTCATCCTAAATGATGAGTGGAAATGCTCTTTGGAGATCACTACTACAGGTTTTATAGGATATAACTAGACTCCTGTCAGGATACACTAATATGCCCAGCACGTAGAACTTAAGTAAAATAATAATGAAAACCCTAAGGCGTATTATCAGTATCCAATGATCTACTCGCTGCAAAATCTTGTGGTCACTACTCTATCGTAATTCTCCTTGACCTGTCTGCGGCTTTTGACACTGTTGATCATCAACAGCTTCTTCTCATCCTCCGCAATATCGGTCTACAAGATACTGCTCTCTCCTGGTGCTCCTCCTACCTCTCCCAGCGCTCTTTCAGTGTTTCTTTCTCTGGCTCTGCTTCTTCTCCCCAACTCCTCTCTGTTGGTGTCCCCCCAAGGTTCAGTCCTTGGTCCCCTACTGTTCTCCATCTATACTGCCTCCCTTGGTAAACTCATTGGCTCCTTTGGCTTCCAATATCATTTCTATGCAGATGACACGCAAATCTACCTGTCCTCTCCTGATCTCTCCCCATCCCTCTTGACTAGTGTCTCTGACTGCCTCTCTGCTGTTTCTAACTGGATGGCTGCCCACTTCCTTAAACTAAATTTGACCAAAACTGAAATTCTGGTCTTTTCTCCCTCAAGTGTTGTTACTCCTGTGTCTGTCTCCCTCCAAGTCAACTGTGCTACCATCAGCTCCACCACGCAGGCTCGCTGCCTAGGTGTTCTCTTTGACTCCGACCTCTCCTTCAAGCCTCATGTTCAATCTATCTCCAAATCCTGTCATTTCCATCTCAAAAACATTGCGCGCATCCGCCCCTACTTAACACCAGATGCGACTAAGGTGTTGGTCCATTCCACTGTCCTTTCTCGCCTTGACTACTGTAATCCACTTCTCAGTGGTCTTACATGCTCCCAACTAGCGCCGTTACAGTCCATAATGAATGCGGCGGTGAGGCTCATCTTCCTGTCCGCCAGCACCTCCCATGCCTCACCCTTCTGTTAGTCCCTACATTGGCTTCCTATAAAATATAGAGTTCAATTTAAAATTCTTGTTCTTGCTTTCAAATCTCTACATAATGCTGCTCCCACCTATCTATCCTCCCTTATACACAAGAATGTCCCGTCTAGGCCCTTACGATCTGCTGAAAACTTACGTCTATCTTCTGTCCGTACTCCCACCTCTGATGCTCGCCTTCAAGATTTCTCGAGGGCTGCACCGTTCCTGTGGAACTCGTTTCCCTCCTCCGTTAGATGCTCACCCAGTCTCCACTCCTTCAAAAAATCGTTAAAAACCCACTTCTTCATTAAAGCGTATCAATTAAACTGTTAATAGCTCCTGACTGATTCCTCTTCTGCAACTGTCATTAGTCTAATACTACCCTTACCTTTTTGTGTCATTTTACCCCACTCCCTCTAGCATGTAAGCTCATTTAGCAGGGCCCTCAACCCCTCTGTTCCTGTGTGTCCAACTTCTGGTTACAACTACATGTCTGTTCGTCCACCCATTGTAAAGCGCTGCGGAATTTGATGGCGCTCTATAAATATCATAATAATAAATAATAATAATTAGAACGGCTGGATTTAATGAATAAAAAGAAAAGTATAAGACAGGCTGAGGTCAGGAATACAGAGTATACATAAAAGGTTAGGTAAGCCAATGGTCAAGGAATAAAGAAGTCAGAATAGTCAGGAAGCAAGCTAAAATCCAAAGGATACAGAAATCAGAATAGTCAGTAAGCAAGCCAAGGTCAAAATACACAAGAATCAATACCCGAAACGTGCTCTCAGATAATCACAGTGGAAACCACGACAAGGCACTGAGAAATGGACAAAAAAAAAGTTTAAATAGTCTAAGGTGATCCTTGATTGGTTGTAGAGGAGCATGTGACGGTAGAACATGTGTGTGGGAAGTCACACGCATGTTCCCAGTGGTTCGTCACTAAGGGGTTAAATAAGAACTTTAAAAGTTTCTGACTTGCAGCGGTCGGCATCTGTAATGTTTTCAGACCCGGCCGCTGTGTGAGGGGAGTGGCGCCTGTCAGCTCCGAGACTGTCCTGGGAGTGAGGCCAGCGACCGCTGCAGGAGAAGGTGAGTAATCGGCGGCATTCCCATTGCCAGAACTCCATAGACTAGAATGAGGTCTCATCCTGTTGTGTCAGTTACAGACAGATTTGTGTACTCTGCTAGAGCATGGTGTTGTTGTAGTAACAACCTCAGTGTTTCAGTTGCAGACAGACCCACAAAAAGTGATTTGGCTGTTAGTGTTAATGGCACATATATATATATATATATATATATATATATATATTTTTTTTTTCTAATGTATTTTTTGCACATTGTTTTTATGCATTATATTTATAATGCATTCACACTAGATTCAATGTACCCCTATAGTTTCCTTTTAAGCAATAATCATTGACACCCGTAAAATGTATTACCCAAACATCCTACAAGCATAAAATATGCAGGACCTTTTAAAACCTATATTCGACCAGGTGATAACCCTCATGTCATTCCATCATGCCAGTCAGCAAAAGATATCCTATCTCCGCAGTAAGGTGATAACTAGCAGACAGTACTGAAATGCTGGCTCTATGACTATCTACGCTGTGGTGAATTTACTTGTCAGTAGTTCATCAGGTTACATTCTTTATAATCACATAGTGCATCTATCTATGCTCTCGAAAAAGAAAGATTAACATCTATTTTTGTTTTAAGAAAAAAAAAATCTTTCTAAAGGTTTACAAATTCTGCTGCTGGTATATTTACAGATTAGCAGAGGATATGTTTAGGTAATTAAAGCAGGTGCTGTGTTACACATACAAGGAAGTGATTTTGTTTTACACTGTCAAAACCATTGAACATTAATCACTCTCACCTGCCACACATGACGAAGGTACATAGGTGTATTTTGTTGCTCTTTAAACAAGTTAATACAAGAAATCCTGTATGACTACATTTAGTCATGACTGTGCAAGATACATTGTTAGTAAGCCATGTAACAAATGTCTTAATTTTAATATTTTTCTTTTCATTTGGTGTTGAAAGGTTCCCACTCACTGTAACGTTGACCCCACTGTTCCACAGTTGACAAATTTGGCATTTATCAGCCCATACAGACTTGTACTCATAACACGCCTTTTCTGTTGTCACCTATGATCAAGAATGACAAACAATTCTACAATTTTTACCCATAAATTTTGCTACAGTTAGAATAGAAATTTTCTATTTCAAGAAAGAGAGAGGGGGAGAAAGAGGGAAAAAAATATACCGGACTGTGACTAATGTTGGAATTTAGCTAGAAGACAGCTCAGATTACATGAAGTAGTATACAGCTTGTTGGAGAGAAGTTGGCTTTATGAATTGATGATGAATGATGGGGAAGAATGGAGTGTTTTTATTTTATATCTGTCTCATCTTTCATTCTGTTTTCTTTACTTTACTGTTGGTAGTTTGTAACAGTCACTGAACACGAATATACAGGTATGAAACTAGAGATTGTACATTTTAAAATAAGTATATATTTGGAAATGTGTTTTTTTTTTTTAACCTTTTTAGACAGGGATAATAAAATGTAGTGACTCTTCAAACTATGTTTGATTTATACAAAAGAATAATTTAAATATGTAAAACCTAAGAAATTCGATTAATTTTACATTCTTTGTTGAAGTTTATATTTTACAGGGAACCATAAATATATGTGTAACAATTATAAACCAGTATGGGCAAAACCAGATTCAGTAAAATGGTATCGTACCAAATACAGAAATTATATTTACATTCATACAGAGTAGTTCTTGATGGTCATTTTCAATAGGCACGAAAAAGACAAAACAAAGGAAATCTAGTCACCTCTCCTTTTTACCAGAAACACTGTTTTTGCATTTTTTATTTTTTTACATTTGCCAGTGTTTTTTTGTTTTTTTTTTAAAATTGATTTATATTTTCTGGTGCCTTATGCATTTTATTTTCATTGATTTATATTGTAACATAGATTAATTTGTATTCAAGCAATGCATTTTTTGATTATTGACAATGATTCAAGTTCTAGTAAATTCCAATTGGCTGAAGATGAACAATTAGTATCCACATCCATTCGGAAAATAGTATTAATATCAAATGAGTTGACCTACTTCTTTCACTTCCTGGCACTCATGTTTTCCTCGTTCTCTAAAATTCAGTTTTTAGTGTTTGTTTGTTTGTTTTTGAAGCAGTAATAACCAAAACTTGAAAACTCTATATTTTATCCCCATGTGTATTTGAACTTATCTCTGAGTTACTATTTCATTTAAAGGCCATTTCAATATTGTGTTACTGGACTTTTAAAGTTTCATAAGGAAAATCTATGTTTTGAGAAATAGCATTACATCATTTAAAAGCGATTTAAAAAAAAAATATAAATCTGTACTCATAATAAATGGTAGTTTCTTAAAGTTATGGATATGGAAAAGTTTTATTCTTATTCATCTGCTACTTTTTTTTAAAGAAAGTAACTTAAGAAATGTTGGTACTGGTTGACAGAAATTAATTCACTAAATAAACAGAACATCTCATAATCCATTAGCTGTCCTTAGCTTGGCCATTTCTGTTATACTTCCTCCCAATTAACTAATTTCACAAAAGCATGATTGTATAGTAAATAGAAAAAAACTATACTTTTTATATTCTTACACCAAATATTTTGTGTGTATATATATATGTATGTAAATATAAATAAAGCAGTTTTTTTTCTAATGCGAAATACTAAAAGAGATGCATTGACGTATCTTATCTGCATTGACGTATCGGGTCTTTCAAATGTGTTCCCCAAACTCAGTAGGATAAAATTATAAAAAAAGCTGCAAGTAACTCAAATAAATTTAGATATGGGGAGGAGAGACAATTATAATGGATTAACAACATGCTTATAGAAATATATTATTAAAACTTTTATCAGCAGTTGAGTTATTGTATAGCAAGGGGCATTACTGCATATGATAGCAGAGATGAAGAGTCAGACAGTGAGGGTCAGAATTTGTTTGTGCTGCAAGATCAGGAAAAGAAAAAAACTGCTCAAAGATAATTATATGATAAAGTGTCATTCTGGAATTACGTAAAAAAAAAAAAAAACAAGATAAATATCAGTGCAAATCACTTCATAAACACATAATTCAAATTTATTTTAAAAAAAGCTTCATATCTTCTATTTTTCAGTATATTATGTATATAATTGTTTTATTTTAAAAATAGGTACATTCTAAGCACCAGAGTCATGACAGCTTAATGTAGTTTTTGTTTGTTTGTTTCTTTATTATTTTTGTTAATAAAGTTTCGGTTTTGATGCGATAAGACTGAACCTGCAGTCTCTAAATTGTAAACAGTGCCTCTCCGAAGAAGCATTGGATTAGTTGAGCAGTAATCATGATCTCAGCCTGGGAGTAATGGAAACTGCAGTGAGAGCGGAGCAGCGTGGGATAAACGGTAAGCAATCTGCTTTATTTAACTCTTACAGGGGAGCTTGAACATCTTAATATGCAGGAGTAAACTCTATTGTTGGAAATACATGTTTGTATTTCTAATGTTAGATTCCTCCTTTAAAAGTGTTACTTCTCCCGATCCCACAATTGGTGGGAGTTCAGCAGCTGCTGTTTGTGGCAACTTTCCTGAAAGGAACGCTATAGTGTTAGCAATATAAAACTGCATTCCTAACACTATGGCATCCCTCTTTCCCTGCACTGCTTTTGAAGACTCTGGCAATCCTCATGCAAAGTGGAAAGATGTCCAGGGTCGTTTCACAGAGTTAAACTCCATGTGAATCAAGGAAGTACCTCTAGTGGCTGCCTTGGAGACAACCACTAGAGGCAGTCTTAACCATACAATGGTTTGTCTGAAACTGCAATGTTTTACACACTGCACCAAGTCCACTTCAATGAGATGAAGTGGTCTGAGTGCCTATAGTCTTTAACCCCTTAAGGACACAACTTCAGAAATAAAAGGAAATCATGACGGAATATTTCCGTCATGTGTCCCTAACGGGTTAAAGGACAACTGTCACTTCAAAACTATTTTAATAGAATAATCCTATGATCAAGTTTTGAAAGGAAATATATATTTCTTTTAATCTAATGTTATTTAAAAAAAAAAAATGAAAATCTCATCTCTACCTTTAGTATATGGCCGGATCCTTCAGCCATATACATACACCTTGGGTTGGATAGTGTCGGAAAACAGGTAGTTAGTCTCCATGCTCTCTGTCTGACAAAAGGAGCATGCATATGGCTTAAACAACCTCTCACATGGTAAAGGAGGGAATTCATTTTCTATTTTTTTTAAAACATATCTACTTCTATGTAAAACTTGATCAAAGGATTAGTATATTAAAACAGTTTTGAGGTGACAGCTGTCCTTTAATTCAGCTTTTCTCATGATAAAGAAATGCCAGAGGTGAGCTTGTGAGATGGAATTGTAGTGCCTCTGTCTCCACAGCTCCTTTTTGGCATATCATCATAGGGAGAGAGGCTGACTTAACTGAGGGGCATCTCCCACAATGCAGTACAGGAAATGAAAATATGGTCTGACAGTTAACATTTTTGGTGATCTTTTATAAAGTTCTTGACTCAGTCTGGTTATTAATTATAGAAGATTGTCTCTAAATCCTATATTCAAACCTTACAAATATGCACAGGATACATTCAGCCACTGCACTGCTAAACATTTTAAAACTTGTTATGCAGATCCGTTTATTGTATATTTTTATTTCAACTTATTCTGTAAACAAATAAAAAAAAAAGTGAAATGATAGCATATTACATACCATAATGAATATATTGTTCTCACCATGGTGGCATAGCGTCGTGGAGGGCAACCAGCTGTCTGTATTACTGACTGTAACAATTTAATACTTGGTGTCTAGCCAGGCCCTCAAAACATCTGCTCCAAACATGATAATGCTTAGAACTAAATCACACCATTGGACTATGAATATGGTAAATTGATGTATTTAGTGGGAAAACTCTTAACTTTGTCCAACATTCCACGATCACGGAACAAATGACTGTCATCTTCAATGGAACAATTGATACAACTCAGTTAGACTCAATTACAATGTGTTTTAGCTAAAATGTTACCAATGTTTTTTATTACTTTGCTGAGTCATAAACATAAAATTTAAATGCCCTTTTTAAATTACTATGAGAATAAAAAATACCTTCATAACTATTAAACTTGCAGAAACTGTGCACCTGCTTTTAAAACGTTTGCACTTATAAACCTTGGCCTGAAGGTGGCAGCATTGAGTTACATGGATTCTAATATGCTGTATTCTAACACTTAACAGAGAGAGCGTTCAAATCATTTCTGCACTGTTTATCCCAAAACACACTTTAACTACAGACAGAACAAAATAAACTTGGTTTAGTTTTTTGTGTGGTTTTTTTTTTAGATTTTTTCTTGCTTTGTTCTGTTTCCGTAGTGCTATTATACAATTTCCTGTAATTTGACCTTTTTCATATTTTGTAAATTGATTTTAGTTTTACCAGTGGGGGTTATGGTGTATTCTGAACTGAGTGAACTTTTCATTTTGCAACAGGTAAAATTGATCCTGATAGAACATTTTACTGTGCATATGTATTTAGCATCTTCAAATAATATATGATTAATGTGTATTCTGTTTTTTCCCTGTTATTATAATTTGTTTTATCGGTTATGTTTTAAACATAATATTTTGAGGGAACTTTAAATATTATATTTCTATACATATTTTAGTTTGATCTACGAAATCTACTTGACTACAATAAGGATACAAATAGGGACCCAAATGTATTGCTTACAATTTCAGAATCATTGATAAGAAAAAGTGAGCAAATTGTAAAAATAAATAAATTGTAAAGCCACTCACTTTCATAAGGCTAATTTTAATTCAGGCAGCCATTCCAAGGCTTTCAACAAGTGCAAAGTCATTGCTATGTTGCACATCGCAGGCATCTCTTAAGGGTATGACTAAAGCATACACAAAGCACTCCCTTCTGAAGAGTGTTTCACCTATCAGCAAATACTTGTGCAAGTTTTTTGATACTTACCTCCATTTTGACTAGGTAAACAACCTTATTTTGAGAGACCCCATATATCCAGTATTTTTTTCCCATGTCTTCTCTTCATCTGAATATTCCTGAGTCTGATACACTTCCTGATATCAAATTGCGAGACATTAATCAATGTTTGGATAGCAAATTTAAAGAGGAATTACAAGAATTGGCATTAAATAACTGTATATTCAAAGTTCATTTCATTTATGTATTATATATTTATATGCAGCTAAAATATGTACTTAGTTATTTGCATAGTAGAAACATTCCAGATACCACACTCACTGGCCAGGCCTCCCTTCCAAGATATGCAGAATAAATAACGGTTCAGGCACTCTGGGATAACAGAAATAGCAGATTTATTGGGTCAAATTCAGCAATGTTTTGACCCTACCGGGTATTTATCAAGCTTGATAAAGACCCGGTAGGGTCGAAACGTTGATGCTTTAGCCCCAATAAATTGCCATTTCTGTTATCTCAGAGTGCCTGAACCGTTATTTATTCTGCATATCTTAGTTATTTGCATGTGACATTAGAGTAGAGGAAAAGTCCAGTAAATTATGTAGTAATGCACATATTGCAAGAAAGGTAAAATATACATATAGATAAATTAGAACATAATTGAGGTCCTTACCCTGTACAACTTACAATATTGAATCAACTCTGGCTCTGTAGATATTTGTTCAGGTGGTGTGACCAGTATATAGTTATCCACATGCTTTGTGACGCGGTCTGCATATAAAACCTCTGTGGCAACTCAAGTTTCAAATATTTTAATGCTTGAGTTACACCACAGATATTAAATGTATGCTTACTATTGCAAGGAGCCTTAATAACAAAATGGGGGAACTAGAGGCAGTAGCATACACTAAACAATATGATATAATAGGCATAACTGAAACATGGTGGGATGAGACACATGACTGGGCAGTTAACTTAAATGGGTACATGTTATTTAGGAAGGATAGGAAAAACAAGAAAGGTTGTGGGGTATGTTTGTATGTCAACCATGATTTAAAGCCAAATCTTAAGCAAGTGGAATGCGATGAGGAAAATGTGGAAGCTTTATGGGTAAATATTTGCTTGGGGGAAAAGAAGGGGAACCAACTATTGGTTGGGATATGTTATAAACCACCTAATGTTAATATTGACGAGGAACAACAGCTGTTAGAGCAAATTGAGAAAGCAGCAAATCTGGGTAACACTTTAATTATTGGAGATTTTAATTACCCGGACATAAATTGGGACAGAGGGACTAGTAGATCAGCAAAGGGAATTAGGTTTTTAAACTTGTTAAATGACACATTCATGTCACAACTTGTACAAGCACCAACTAGAATGGACGCTTGTCTGGACCTGGTTTTAACAAACAACGTTGATCTTTTGACCAACATTCAAGTAGGTGAGCACTTGGGACACCGCTTCTGGAATAAATGGGAGTTATGACTGAATATTTCCGTCATGTGTCCTTAAGGGGTTAAGGAAGAACCCATGGCAATAGGTGTGCAAATGATAGCTACTAAAAACTTGCAGAATAATTGTAATTGGTTAACTCAAGACAAGGTGCTGCAGCAACTAAAGAAAGTTAATATAAACAAAGCTCCAGGGCCTGACGATATCCATCCACGAGTACTTAAGGAACTAAATGTAGAAATAAATGAACCTCTGTTTTTAATCTTTCAAGATTCTTTTCTTTCAGGAAGTGTTCTGGAGGATTGGAGGAAGGCAAATGTGGTTCCTATATTCAAAAAGGGTACAAAATCATTGCCTGGAAATTATAGACCTGTGAGCTTAACTTCTGTGGCTGGGAAAATATTTGAAAGGTTATTAAGGGATAATATTCCTTGAGAAGAACATGGTTATCAGCAAAAATCAGCACGGTTTTATGAAGCACAGGCAGTGGTGTAAATACCGACCCGGTATGTACCCACTGTGGCCAGCCTCTGCTCCTGGGGGGCCCAGGAGTTGACCACCTCAGGGCCCCCCGAGGCTGGCCCTGGTATCACCGGGCGGGCAGGCTGGTGGGTGTGTGAGGGAGCACTCTCCCCTGTGTGCTTCCTCTTCAGCTCCCTCGCGCATCGCACTGATACGTCATCTTCCGGCTCCGGCATCAGTACGCGGTGCGCGAGGGAGCTGAGGGGAGTGCGCCTGCCAGCCTGCCCGCCCGTCCGGTGACTGGCCGCCCAGGAGCCCAGCAGCACCACTGGATCCTGGGGAATCCCCTCAGCACTCCAAAAGGTAAGGAGGCTGGGGGACTAAATTTAAAAAAAAAAAATTGTGTTAGTGTGTGAGTGTTAGTGTGTGTGTGTCTGCTGGTGAGTGTCAGTGAGTGTGTCTGATATTGAGTGTGTGTCTGCTAGTGAGTGTCAGTGAGTGTGTTACTGTGTGTGTCTGTTACTGAGTGTGTTTGTGTGTGTGTCTGTTAGTGAGTCTGTTTGATGTCTGTTAGTGAGTGTGTGTTTTGTAAGTGAGTGTGTATGTATGTCTGTCGCTGAGTGTATCTCTGTCAGTAAATGTGTGTGTCTGTTAGCTAGTGTGTATGCGTCTGTTCGTGAGAGTATGTGTGTGTCTTCAGCACTTACCTTTCTCCAGCGCCAGACTCCCTTGGCGCTGGGGATCCCTCTGCCTCTCAGCTCCGAATGCGCATGCCTGGCAAGAGCCGCGCGCGCATTCAAACCGCCCATATAAAAAGCATTACTCAATGCTTTCCTATGGACGTTCAGTGTCTTAGAATCGTGGAAGCTCCTCTAGCGGCTGTCAATGAGACATCCACTAGAGGCTGGATTAACCCTCCGTGAAAGCGCGGGGGGTCCCACGGATCAATTTTCACACCGGGGCCCAATGGGTCATGTGTATGCTACTGAGCACAGGTCATGTCAAACTAACTTGACTGCGTTCTACGAAGAAGTAAGTAGAAGTATAGATCAGGGTGTTGCAGTAGATGTGATCTATTTGGATTTTGCCAAGGCATTTGATACAGTTCCACACAATAGATGAGTGTTCAAACTCAAGGAAATCGGTCTAGATGAAAATGCTTGTTCTTGAGTAGAACATTGGCTTAAAAACAGAGTACAAAGATTACATTAATGGTAAATTTTCAAGCTGGACAGAGGTGGCAAGTGGTGTCCCTCAGGGGTCTGTTCTGGGACCCCTTCTATTTAACATGTTTAAAAACGATCTTGAAGACAGCATTGAAAGTCATGTTTCAGTGTTTGCAGATGACACAAAACTCTGTAAAATAATACAATGTGAGCAAGATATTACTTTGCTGCAGAGGGATTTAGATAGACTGGGGGGACTGGGCACTCAAATGGCAGATTAAATTTAATGTAAAAATGCAAAGTTATGCACTTCAGCGTAAAGAATACACAAGGAACGTATACCCTTAATGGAAGCGAATTAGGGATAACAACACACGAAAAGGACATGGGAATTGTTATAGACAACAAACTATGCAACAATGTGCAATGTCAATCAGCAGTGGCCAAGGCCAGTAAGGTATTGTCAAGCATGAAAAAGGGCATTCATTCTCGGGATGAGAATATCATTTTGCCTCTTTATAAATCACTGGTAAGACCACATATTGAATATTCTGTTCAATTTTGGGCACCTGTTCTAGAGAAGGACATTATGGCACTAGAAAAAGTGCAGAGGCGGGCTACAAAATTAATAAAAGGAATGGAACATATAAGCTATGAAGAAAGGTTAACAAATTTAAACCTATTTAGTTTAGAAAAATGTCGCCTGAGAGGGGATATGATAACATTATACAAATATATTCGGGGCCAATACAAACCATTGTGTGGAAATCTATTCACAAACCGGACTTTACATAGGACACGAGGTCATGCGTTAAGACTGGAAGAAAGAAGATTTCGTCTGAGACAAGGGAAAGGTTTTTTTTTACTGTAAGAACAATAAGGATTTGGAATTCTCTGCCTGAAGAAGTGGTTTTATCAGAGTCCGTACAGATGTTCAAACAGCTACTAGCTGCATACTTGCAAAAACAGAATATTCAAGGATATAATCTTTCAATGTAGGGTAATAACTGCTTGATCCAAGGATAAATCTGACTGCCATTCTGGGGTCAAGAAGGAATTTTTTTCCTAGCTTGTTGCAAAATTGTGCTTCAAACTGGGTTTTTTGCTTTCTTTTGGATCAAGAGCAAAAAACAAATGTGAGGAAGGCTGAACTTGATGGACGCAAGTCTCTTTTCAGCTATGTAACTATGTAATTATGAATTGCACTCCGTACATAAAATAACATCATAATCAGTGCTTTTCACAGGTATATATTTTTATTTTTCATATATGTGCCAACATACTGATTCATGTTCGCAAACCCAGCTTTAGGTAGGGGCAGAGAGTCTATAACAATGTCGCTACAGTAATCATGTATCAGTACTGGTGGCTAACACGTGGGCTGCAACATGATGCTCGGACGACCACATGTTAGAGAATTTGGTTGATAATTTTAAAGACCATAACCACACAGAATTGAATTTCTATTGCGAGGATAGAATTATAATACATTTGGGAAAATATGGAGCATAAAGTTAAAGTGCTTGATACTGAATGTAAACTATATTTACAAACTAGTACTTTAAACAACGTTTCTGGTAAAGATTTGTCCAATGCACAGAATCTGCAAAAGTCGCTTCATGAATATACCAAATGTTTTTCATCAATGTTGATAATTATTTATACAGCCTTATTACCCTCCTATCTGAGGGCTCTGAAACTTGGGTTCCTTGATAGTGATATTGTCACTTTTGAACTAGAATATACCAGCGTTTTCTGCATCTACCCAAGGAGAAATGGTAAGAAAAGAATGAAGGTAACAGTGGAGACTTCCTTTAGAGACATAGAAACATAGAATGTTATGGCAGATCAGAACCTTTTGGCCAATCTAGTCTACCCATTTTCTAAATACTTTCATTAGTCCCTGACCTTATCTTATAGTTAGGATAGCCTTATGCCTATCCCACGCATGCTTAAACTCCTTCACTGTCTTAACCTCTATCACTTCAGCTGAAAGGCTGCATCCAGTACCCTCTCTGTAAAATAACATTTTACTTTAATGACATGGAGTTAGTAGGCATTTCCTTGAAGCATGTTACCTGCTACTGGGATAACCTGCTACTGGGATACACTCACAGTCAAGAAACCAGAGGTAATATAATCTCTCCGAGGAATAAATGCCTGCATAACATAGCAGAAAGCATATGAAGGATTTATTGCAACATATTAATGGAAGCAGTAAAGGAAGGAGTACTAGCATACCCTGCTTTTTTCAATGGTGCACTTAGACAGGTACAAAGGGTGCCCTATGCCCAAAAACAAATTATTCCAGTTAACTTCAGCTGCAGTTCCCCTCATCTGATAAATTAATTTTGTAGTCCCCCATCACCATAATAAACACTGTAAGCCACTCTTAATGAGCACAGATGCTGTCCCTTTTTGGGACAATGCAAAACATTGCCATTTCTAAGAACCGATAATAGTTACATTTGTTTAAAACCATGACTCTAGTGGCTTTTAGTATGATAGTCCTAAGAGGCTTTTCCTCCCTTAGACGATCGAAAAGAGAAAGTATTCATGTGTACCATGATGATGCCAAATGCATCTAAAATTCTTTATAGAAAAACACTTGACTGGTTCAGCGAGAGGATTTACGCACATGCGCCATATGTCCCCAATGCTTCTCTATAACAAGCATACGATTGGGCAAAAGTAATCATAACTGGTGACTTCATAGGAGGAGTGGTTCCAGAGGGTTACTAAGTCACACCCAAAGAGGTACCAAAACATTCTGCAACCAAAACTCACTAACTGTCGGCTCACTCCTGGCTCTACCAGAGGAGGATCACTTGATTTCTACCTGAAACATTTACAATCTTTATATAGAAACAAGTACCAAGAGGCAATGGAGGATATAGAAATAGTCTGATTTTGGAGCCAGCTTGCTTAGCAGAGCAACTGGGTCAGACTCAGGACTTTATTAAGCTTAACCTAAAATTTATGGATACTTTAGCTAAAGTTATGAAAGTTATTTTGAGCTACAGATAGTACCAGAGGATTACTGTTATGGTTAAGACTATATATTACATATATGCAGGATAGATAGATATCGGACGGACGGACAGATGATAGACAGATATAATTTAGACATTTATGCATTTGTATTAATTATAAGCTGCGAAGGCTTGGCAGACTTACTAACTGCTTTACTTACTCATTACAAGTTGTGTTTTAGTATAAATATGTTTTTGTTCCCTGTGTTTTTAATAATTTGTTTGGATTTTCTATTGCCACATGATATGTGTAAATTACACTTTAATACTTGTTTATTTATGAGCAATACAGTATAAACTGTTTGGTGTCTGAATAATTATTGTCTTGTACATTCAATTCCATTCCTAATGGGGATATCTGCGGACCAAGAAACTAGAAGTCAAGATCAGGTCTCATATCATAATTTTATGTATATGGTCAATAATGGGATGGTCCAAAGCCCAATCTAAAATGCTTCTTGTAGTTTTGTGAGATCTTTCATAGACCTCAAATTTGTACTCTTCAACAGAACTCTCACATGTTCTGTCATGCATCACTACTGCTGTGTTATTGGCATAACTACTTGCTTGGAGTAATTTAAATGAAGTCCTAAAACACATTATATGGACATGGTCACAAGTTTCTGAACATAACCAGTGACTGTTGGCAGTTTCTCTACATCTATGGCAGGGGTGCAGCAGATGCTGTCCAAAGGCATAGGGTTTTTAAGGGTAAAGTTGTTTTAATTCCAAGATTGATGTACTTTACAGTGAAGGCAAAACTACAACAGTACTGTTTCTATGTAAACCTCAAACCCAACACATATGGGCCATTGTTGCACTCAGGGAATGTAGTTGAACACGGATCAGTTGTTTTTGTTACAGAATTATCACACAAACATATTAAATTAACATTGAAAGTGCAAAGTGTGCATGCAAAATGCAGAATAAAATGTATTAACATTATCAGCAATTAGTAATAAAATGTCCGTACAATAGGATCAAAATACCCAATATGAAATACGCAGGGCTGTCTTTGCCAATAGTATGCCATCAAAAAATCTAAGTTTGAAACATGAAATGGTCCCAATTTCCGCATATAATTTCACAAGAATATATAAAATATATGTTTTATACATGGGGAATTGCTGAGCACAAAATGGGGAGTTTAATTGAAGTTATGCATACAGATTGTAATGTTCAGTATAAAATGCTTTTGATTGTGTTTGTGACTGAAACAATATAGCTAAATAGTACTGTAAAGTTGGCACAATGACCCTTGTTAAATATCGCGGGTCGTCTGCTTTCTACTAAGTTTTTGATTTGGTGAGCCATATTAGCAATTACATAATGAATGTAAGTTAACTTTTGTAAATGTTGCAGTTTGAAGTAGTAATATGCTCCTTGTGACATATGACCTGTCACACCCAAAATAAAATTAAAATCCTACACATATACTATAAATATGTGTAATTAGTTAATTTATTTTGATGCATTTTAATAAGGGGTGCTATTTGCAAAAAATATACACTCAAAACTTTGAAAAACTTTACCCTTTTTTTTTGGTCTCTCCCCCACCCCCTTCTTTTATATCTCATACTAAATGATTAGTTACACCTATGTTTTGGTCATGAAAATGAAGCACTGACCTTTAAAACATATATATCTTATATGTGGGTGCTCATGACTAAGGACAATGACAGTTGAGTAAGCACATGTCTAAATTCTAATTTTTTTGTTATGGAGTTAGAACAATGCCTCTGTTCTTAATGAGGTTACCTTTGTTATAAAAACATCAGTTTAGTTTCAATAATAGAAAAATAAATCATTTAAAACAGCAAAATCTATTTTGAAACATTTTTATGGAGATTAATGCATGTTTGTTGTTTTTTTTGCATACATGTCATTCTAGTGTTTCTTTTTTTAATAGACCATTACACAGAGAGAGGAAGCTCCAAAACTTTTTATATACATATTTATGGATGATAATGAGATAATCGATCATTGACTATTAACCCATTAATATAAATACAATAAACAAGTTAAAAAATTGGTGCTTAAAATTCCAAATACAAAATATATAAACAAAGTCTTTTAGAATAAAGCAGCACCTAAATTGTGTATTAGCCCAAAAAAACACTCCAATTGTAATAAAAACAATAAAATAAAATTGCTATTTATTTATGCACTATATCACGTTAAGTGTTTTTTGCAGTTTGCACTCTTAGATATTTTACACATATATGTTGATTGTCTACATACACTTTATTGCACTTGTATTTACTTACATTGCACTTTTGTATTACACATGTGATGCTGCTAAATGAGTTTGCACTTTTTTTTTCTAGCACATCTTTTTTCTGTTTTTATTAACCCTGTTAGGGCATGCTATGCCATTTTGCAGGAGGCAGACTTAAACGCCCTTTTGTTCACAGATTATAAAGATGTACACATGTTGTCTGCAATGCATAATGAAAGTACAGTTCTAGCTTCTGTCACAGGAAGAACTGAACAACAGGAGAAACTGAAGTGCATTGTAATCTACAGCAAGAATATGGGGAAAGTAGACTTGTCTGATCAATGTATACAGCCTGGTGACACAAAAAGGTAGGTTCTGGTACAAGAAAATTGCCATCTATTTATGCCAGGTTACAATTTTCAATTTCAATGTACTGGATCAAAAAAGCAGCCATAGGGAATCCATACTCATTTCTTGATTTTATGTTGGAGCTCTTGTCCAGTGTTTTATTTACCCAGTCCCCCAATCCTCCCCTCTTTAGAATCAGAGGATGTCCAAAGACTTTGTGCCAAGCACTTTGTTTACCAAATCCCCCCACCCCCCCAACAACCTGTAAACATTTACCCCAGAGAGAGAGTGTTGTGTTTGCTATAAGAAAAGTGTCCGAAAGGACTCCAGTGATTACTGTCCCACCTGTCCATCTGTATCCGCCCTCTGCATAACAGACTGTTTCAGAGTCTACCATACAGAGATGAACTATTGAATCACTCTGTGTGGGACTTTGTGAGTTTGTATGAACTTCTGGATTTCTGGCCTCAACTTACACTTTGTAGCTGCCCTATAGGCTTATTATAACGACTACTCTGACTTCTGGATTCCGCTGCCCTTGGCCTGTACCTGTTTATGTAAAGCCCAGCCATTATAAAGTGGCTACAGCAAACAACTCAAAATACTACATTTAGAAAAGTTGTTAAAATGGTATGCCATCATGGGGGCAATTTTCTTTCTTGGGGTGAATTTTTCTCTCAAAGGCGACATTTGCACAGAAAATTACTTTGTCAATTTTATGAGTGGAAAAGGGCATCTATTTGGCCTTCTTTAAAAAAACCTGGAAAATTGGTACATTGGGGAACTTTTGGTTTTGACATTGCAAAGTAAAACTATTGAGACATTATTACACTAATGCAAATGAAGATTATGAAATGGCCTGTAAAATTTGTATTTATTTGTGTGAAAAAACACTTTGAACTTTGAAATTGGCATCTAATATATTTGACAAAAGTGACTACCCTAAAAAAATGAAAAACCTTGAAAATTGGTACATGTGGATACTGTTATTTTTGTGAGACAATGTTAAATTAAAACACTGAGGCATTAATTCACTAACTCATATCAGGAATCTGAAATGCCCTGTGAAAATGTTCATGTGTGTGAAAAAGCATAAATAAAAGTATAATCATTAAATTGGCCTGCATTTGTGATAAAGTGGCTAGACGAAACATCTCAAATTGGGATACTCTGGATTGTCTATTTTTGAAAATGTTATGCCATAGCAGTGGACATTTTATTGCCCAGAGTGCCATACTCTCTAAAGTGACATTGGCCCATAAAATCAATGTGTCAAATCCCTATATTTGACCCTGTAACTTTCCAAAACTCCATAAAATCTGTACATGGTTGGGAAGGGGAGGAGTGTACTGTTTTATTGGTGAGACATTGCTGAATACAAATGAGTGTTTTAGAGAAGTAAAACATATAGTGACAATAATACTATCAGTGAAACTTTGGCCAGGATTTGTGAATAAGTGGCTACTAAAAAGACTGGAATACCCCATAGTGAATACTTTGGGTTATCAACTTTTGCAAATGGTATGCCACAAGGAGGGTAATTCTCATTCCTGGTCTGCAATATCATATCAATATGACAAATTTAAACGTGTAAAAACTGAAATGGCCAATCCCTATATTTCCAAACTTTCCAAAAACCCATAATAACTGTACATGGAGGGTACTGTTGTACTAGTGAGATATTGCTTAACACAAATATGAGTATTTTAAAACAGTAAAACATATAGTTTTGGTGATATCTTCAGTGAAAATGCAAAAAAAACTAAAAATATGAACACAAATATTGGTCTGGGTCTCTGACTACTAAAAAAGACTATACATACCCCATTTTGAATATTCTGAGTTGTCTACTGTTGCAAATGTCAGCCCAGGATAAGGGTAGTTCTCAATCCTGTGTTGCCATATGGTCTCCAAGGCAACACAGGCCCAGCAAACCAATCTCGCAAATTTTAATGTGTAAAAACTGAAATGAGCAAGCCCTATATTTGGCCCTGTAATTTTGCAAAACAGTATAGAACCTGTACATGGGGGCTTTGTTGTACTCGTGGAACATCAGAGCATACAAATATGTGTATTTTATTGCAGTAAGAAGTAACTGTATTATAACATTCAAAGTTAAAATGTCATGCAGAACTAACAAAATAACAAAACTTCTTAATTGTTCACACCTTTTTATATTTTATTCATATTGAATTAGGTTTCATATATAAATATTTGATTTGAAATTAAAGTGCTATTTCTACTGAACAAAATAATATATAATAAGTGTGGGTGCACTTAATGTGAAATTGGTAAATTATGGTTGAAAAATCATATACCTTAAATTCTAGATTTTATTTTAGCCAGAACTTGTAAAATTGACTCTGTCCTAAAGGGGTTATTAAAAGTATTGATGACATATCATTCCCTACTTATTGAGAGGTGTGAATCTCTGTAACAAAAAACAAAACCTAAACAACCAAAAGTAATAAAATTAATCAAAATAAAACCCACTATAGAGGAAACAGCAACATCTACCTTTAGCCTATAGACACCAAATGAATAGAAAAATTAAAGTGTGCATAGAAGTATTTCATGGGCAGTACATTTGTCAACATATAAAATTGAAATACATTGAAGCAAAAACAGAGAATATATGAAAGCTCAGAACGGGCAAAGGCTTAGAGAAACTCAAAAGCTTGACCTTCGGTTACTGCTCATGATCTCAAAACAGTGTAAGCTATTTTGCCTGTACCATTAAATATTAACCTGATCCTCCCATAAGCGCAGTCCAGATCTGAATTGCCAACAAGTTCCCTCAGCATGAGAGACACAACAACTCCGGACGATAATGTTGGCCTTCTTGGGCCTTTTCAGCAAAGTATAGTTGAAATCACCTTAGTAGTGGATTCCCCCAATATAACACAAAAAAATTACATGCATTCATTTATTAATTGAGCCCTATAAAATACTAGGTACAGGATATACAGCTTCCATTATTTCAATTTATATATATTTTTATACACGCACACTTAATTTTATGTTTGCAATGGGATTTATGGGATATCTGCTTATTGTTATATGTGACCATATAAATCGCTTGATGCTATTACTAGTTCCAGTTTTATGAGTTATGCTCTAAGAGTGTATCTATATGCTGTAATTTAGGAAGCAGCATTTTTTTTTTATTTGTTTATGTCTATATCAAGCCTGGACTGGATGTGATCAATTACGTGAGGCCAAAACTGAGTTCTGTATGCCAGGTTTCCAACATCACTTGATACTGTGCTTCACGTATGGCACATTTATATTGCATTTTTTTTTTCTTTTGTTTGTTCAATTTATCATTTTATTCTGTTCATATCTTTTCTGGTCTGATCGCTTACCACATATGTTGCTTATTTAAGCTGCAGTAGAGAATATTTTCTTTTCCACATGGATATCTGTGGGTAATGTATGTAACAGTGCACAGTCACTTTATATGATGTTGCTACAAGTAATAGTATCACATTTTATCTGTCTGTCTGTCTATCTATCTCTCCACTGTAAAAGAAAAAGCATGTTCAACATAAGAAACACTGAAATATAAATATAGTATGTTATAAATAAACAGTTTGTAAACAATGGGATAATGTTTAAGTCTTTCTCTTACTCTCAAAACACGTGCCATACCTTTGCTCATAACTTGCCCACAATGCTTTTACAGGGCAATCTAGGAAAAGAGTGAAACACAGCTTCATCCAGTAAGTTTAAGCAAGGCAGTAAATGAATTCTTGTTTATATTTGTCATGCAGGAGGCAGTAAATTAATTCTTGTTTATATTTGTCATGCAGAATGCCATGTTTATGAGAACATTATAAATAAATAAAAAAAAGAGTTTATAGTTATTTCCAATATGTGGTGCTGTTTGATTTTTATTACTGGTTTTAGTAAATGAACACTTTTCTGACCTTTGCTATTCAAATGGAACACGCTTTCAGATATGTGCCTCTTTATGTGATATTGGTCACATTGTAAAGATATTATCACTGTTTAGTAAATAGTGTTACTGCTATGCTGTAGCTGGCCAGAACTACAATAAAAGTGTCCTCAACTAGTTTGAGTGTTCATTAAAACCATCTCTCTAGTTTCCCGTAAATATTTTCACCATTTAGTATTGCATGTTAAATTTAGGATAACAGCGCTGTTAAGTGTTTTATAAACAGTAAACAGAAACCAGTTTAAGAGATAGAAAAGATATTATGTTGAGTGACAAATATACTTTAGACAACTTAAAAAACAAAAAACAAAAAAAACTTATTTGCCAAGGTTAAAGGTACCATGTTTTACCTATTAGTTAAACTGTATGTATCTTTTATATTTTTTTAAAAATATATTTCTTTGAGTGTTTCTTCTTCATTTTATTCTAAGCAGAAAAAGAGGCTAAGGGAAATTTGACCATAGCAATTAATCCTGAAGAATGACAAGGATAAGTCAGTAGAGTATGCTTAGTAATATATGTAAGACATGCTTGCAGTAGTATTTAATATATATGAGAGGTTTTCATAAGGGAGAACCGTAGTATTTATTAATATATAGTATTAAAGGGACAGTTTAAACACCAGAGCTACCTCAGCATGTATTGTGGTTATGGTCTCATGGCTATTTTCCACAATAAGAAGTCAAGTGCACCCCCCAGTGGCATCGCTTAATTGGGTGTTCTCATATCATTTGTTAGCTTGGACTGCTGAAAACAGTTTATATTGTTACCATAGGATGGTGTCAAGGTGCACCAGGCACTAAAACCACTGTAACAAACTTTATTTATGCAATGCAGAAGAAGTAATAAATATACTAATAAAAGTAGTAGACATTATTTGAGCTCATGGGCATCCGCAGGGGGGCACTTGCTTCTGCTATTTTTCGTGTGAGATTTAAAATGAACTGCAATACCGGTGCCGGCCAGTAGGTGGCGCTGTGTATGGAGAGAGACAGGGATAGGAAGCTGCATCTTATCCCTGCTTCTCTCTGCTGATTGAAACTGCAGGGGAGCAGCACATGCAGGCAACAGAGACAGCCTACAGATCAGGTAAGTGAGGGATGGGGTTGGGGGTTTAAAATAGCCTATAGATTAGGCAAGTGAGGCATGGGGGGCAGCCTATAGATTAGGCATGCGGGCAGCCTATAGTTTAGGGAAGTGAGGCATGGGGGGCAGCCTATAGATTAGGGAAGTGAGGCATGGGGGGGGACAGCCTAAATGAAGAGTCAGCAAGGAGCAGGAAGGTAAAGTAAGAGAAGGAGCAGAAAGGACAAGGAACAGGAAGGGCCTGCAATGAGCAGGAAGGGTCTGCAAGGAGCAGGGGCAGCAAGGGGCAGGAAGGGCCTGCAAGGAGCAGGAAGGGTCTGCAAGGAGCAAGAAGGCTCTGCAAGGAGCAGGGGCAGCAAAGAGCAGGAAATGTCTGCAAAGGGCAGGAAGGGTCTGTAAGGAGAAGGAAGGGTCTGCAAAGAGCAGAAAGGGACAGAAGGAGCACAAAGGTAAAGGAGCAGAAAGAATCAGAAGGAGCACAAAGGTAAAGTAGGAGAAGGAGCAGAAAGGGACAGCAAGGAGGCCAAAGGTAAATTAGAAGAAGGAACAGAAAGGGTCTGCAAGGAGCAGAAAGGAATCAGAATGAGAAAGGAGCAGAAGGGCGCAAAATAAGCAGAAAGTAGCAGAAAGTTAAAAGAGCAGAACGAGCCATGGATAGAAGACAGTGTCAGAAGAAAAAGAAGACTGTCAAATGAAGGAGAAGAAAAGGAGATTGGGGCAGGAAGGACAAATGAAGTGAACCCTCCACGTTATTCTGGACACCACATCATAAGGCGTTGGTACCTGGGCCTGGCAGGGATACTCTGAACCTTCTCATCTTGCCAGGCAAAAAAAAATATCAGTGTTAATGTGTTCACTTTTATTTAGTGAGTGTCAGGAAGCACAGAGTGCCGCTGGGTAGGGGTGTTGCTGATTGGCTAGAGCGGTCAGCTGGCACTCTAAGCCAATCAGTAGCTCCCCATTCATAAAAAAGTAAAACATTTTTATGAACCGGGAACTAGCGATTGGCTTAGAGCGTCAACTGTCCACTCTTGCCAATCAGCGGCAACCATGCCTGACATCAATCTGCACTTCCTGACACTCTGTTTCAGATGCCGAATACCACTGAGTGACCTGGAGCTGAAGGAAGCCTTTGGGATTAAACTATTTGAGAGCAGTTTAACCCCTTAAAGGAAAGCGAGCACCCAGGGGCTTCCTGGCATCCTAGCAATTTCATTTAGATGAAGTTGTTATGGTGACCAGAATGTTCCTTTAATTTGCTTAAAGGAACACTATAGTGTCAGGAATACAAACATGTATTCCTGACACCATAGGTGTGAAAACGCTATTCACCCTGGCTTTATGTGATAATGACTATGCTCCTCCCCTTCATGGCACTGTCAAAAAGGGGCCAAGCATGGATGTCATTACAATAATGCCCCCCCGCTGGAAAAATTCCTGCAGACGCTCATGTTTGAGCTATGGATCTTAAACATACAATAGGATGTATTTACATCCTATATAAGGTGTTGTGATCTTAGTTCTATGACATCTACTTTGTCAGGAATTTAGTGGCAGGTAGGACTTTTAGAAATCATAACTACAATGAATGTGGATGCACGTTTTGTAAAAAAATAAATAAAATAATAGATCATGTCTTCTGACTGTTTTATTAATTGTTTTTGCTTATTGTCTGCTTTGAATAAAGGTACTAAAAGATCTCAAACAAAATATTAACAGACAGTAGCAATTAAATCTGCAACCATAAAGAACTGGGCTTGAATCTATATATGAGACTAATCTAATAGTATAAATGAAGCTATAAGCTAAATTAACCTACACAGCTAAATAAAAACAGAATTAAAAATGACTGAAAAAAAACTTTATTGAAATTATATTAAAATATGAATATAATGAATAGACATACATATAAAGTTTTGACTAAAAAATGTCAGCGGTAACTGAAAGTGGCCCTGGGCTAAATGAAAGAAGGCAAAACTTTACAGCAGAAGTCTTAGAAACTAAATTATTTGATAACAAGCTAAAGCTGCAAAAGGCCCAACTTCCTATCCACGCAATGAACTAAAGAAGGGGAAAAGTGATGGGGAACAAAGAACAATGGATGCAAGTAAAGTTATATATTTACAGCTAATGCAAAAGTAGCTATATTCAGAGCCCTTTTGGTGGGAAACAATCCCACTACCCTTAAGGTTATAATGGAGAACAGCTACTTCCTCAAGAAAGTCATATGACTAGCTTGGTGCCCTATAAAACAAAGGGTGCGTCTATATTCCTATGTAGCTGTATATTAATGAGTAATGTAAAATAAAGCTATATTAACCTAACAGTACCTCTGGGTAGGGAATAAGCTTACTTCTCTTCTTTGTACATGGGGGAATAGCTACTAGGGGGAAGTCCCTATAACTACCTCGTGTGGTTTAGAAGACATGTGTAATAACTTTTTTTCATTATTCTGTATTTCCTCGCTAACCATGGTAGTATCACGTAAGGATTAGCTGTCAAGACAAGAAAAAGGTTCATTAAATTAAAATATTTGAAGATATAAAGGATTCCTATACTATTTTAGCCTGCAGCTGATATGTGGTTTGATTTGTGTAACATTGTTTTTCAGCTGTGTTAATCCTTTAATCCCTAAATAACTGTCATGGATAACTATGAACCAACACGAAGAGCTTAAGTTAACAAATATAAATCAAATTGGAGTAAAGTGTCTTACCGGGCCTTAGCAAGACCAGACTGAATGCAAAAACAGAGAAAAACAGGACAAGCTGAGGTCAGGCTAACATAATGTAGAATAAACAAGAGTATAGCCAAAGGTCAAGGACATTCGATAGTTGAATGGTCAAGGAAAAGCCAAGGTCAGATAAGCCAGAGCTAAACAAGAAATAACCCGCTCTCGGATTAACTAAACAAACGGAAATCACGACAGGGCACTGATGAAAACCTCATCTGAGTTGAAACAGCCTTGCCAAATGGTTGTGTGTGTTGATGACGCAATGATGCACACATATTTGCATCAATTTTGTCATGTTTAATGCATGTGGGCTCAGTATTTAAGCACATCCGGCATCTATCTGAACAACATATTTGTACGTTTCCTTGCAGGGTCTATACAAGCACGACAAGAGCCCGATCTGCAAGCCAGGGATATACACAGAAAATTATCCAGAATGGAAGACAATGCAGGAATAGCTAGTTTAGAGTGTCTCTGTTATGATCTATAATTTGTATAGGGTTCAGATGTGAAAAGCACTTATTTTAAACTGGACATCATCCATCTGGTCAGTTGGTGCAGATTTGGCTGGGAACATTCCAACCAGATTCAGTATTAATGAATATAGGAATTGCCCTACTGGTCCAAATTCAGTAATTTTACCAGATTTTGTTCATTTGGGGAAAATACGATGTTTAGTGAATTACCCTGAGAGTGCTATCATCATGAAACAGGTGTATTATGTGTAAAGAAAATAATTAGGAGTTCATAATGATCTCTATAGCAAGTGATGACTGTAAACTGATTAAATACATTGTCATTGAGTGTGAGACTGGCCCATCTGCAAAGTTTTATGGGTGTCATGGTGGTAAAACTACTAATTGTCATCCAGATGGCCAGGCAGGGCCGCCCCACAGGTGCCAGTTGAACTGTGTCCTAATCCTGCTGTCTTACCTCTGAGCCACAATTTAGCTCATGTATCAGCCTGAAGATCTTGACTTATCTGCAGCACTAGGGGGCTGGACTTTTCCTGTGGCTGCTCCTGTCAATCTCAGTCCACCTGAAGCCGATGCCTAATTAGCCAGGTATAAGACACTGCCTCTCTCTGAGAGCAGTGTCAGTGCATTGACTCTGGTTCTGCTGTTTGGTTCCTGTTTGGTTCCTTTTATTGTGTATCTTGATCCAGTGTTCTCCAGACCAGGGCTGGACTGGCCCACTGGGATACAGGGAAATTTCCCGGTGGGCCACGGCACCTGGAGGCTGCAGAACTCTAACTCCCTAGTCGGTGCCACCGGGTGGCTGGTCCGACGGCACACTCTGAGGGGGTACTCACCTTGCGGCACCGGTCTGGCGGCACACTCACTGATACTGACAGCATTGTCCATGCTGGGAATTATGGGAACCACGAGGGAGCATGGTAGTTAGCTCTGCCCCCTCACTCAGTCCTTCTGTGACAAGATAGAGGGGTAATAGAGAGACACAGGGGAAGGGGGGACAAAGAGAGGGGTAATAGAGATGCACAGGGGAAGGGGAGACAAAGAGAGGGGTAATAGAGAGAAACAGGGGAAGGGGGACAAAGAGAGGGGTAATTGAGAGAAACAGGGGAAGGGGGGACAAAGAGAGGGGTAATAGAGAGAAACAGGGGAATGGGGACAAAGAGATAGAGGGGTAATAGAGAGACACAGGGGAAGGGGGGACACAGAGACAGATGGGGTAATAGAGAGACACCAGGGAAGGGGGGACAAAGAGACAGAGGGGTACTAGAGACACAGGGGAAGGGGGACAAAGCGACAGATAGGTAAGAGAGAAACACACAGAGGAGAGGGGGAAGAGAGTCAAAGGGAGGAGAGGGGAGAAAGAGACACACAGAAGGTTTGTTGGGGGGACAAAGAGACATACAGAAGGGAAGGGGAACAAAGTGACACACAAGGTTTGTTGGAGGCAACGCTGGGCTGGCGGAAAAAGAGACACAGGGTGGTTGGGAGAAGAGAAAGAGGCACACAGAGTCTGGAGTTAGAAAGAGACACACAGATGAGATTTGGAAGGGGAGAAAGAGACAAAGGGGCTGGGGCTAACACATACACAAAAGGGGCTGTGGGAAAGAGACATACAGAGTCTGGAGAAGGGTAAAAAGAAACACACAGGGGCTGGGATGAAGTAAAAGATACACAAGGGTCGCTGTAAGAGACAAAAAGGAGACAATTGGAGACAAGATACACTAAACGAGGTAAACGTAATAGACGTAATTGATGTGATCCTGACAGTAATACACACACACACACATAATTATATATATATATATATATACACATGTATATTGATGTGTGTATTAGTAACATATATAATTATGCCTATAATATTTACACATATATTAATATACATTTATATATGAATAATACACACATAAATGTCATTAATATATATATATATATATATATATATATATATATATATATATATATAATGAGCACGTATTGGCCCAGTCTTGTTGCTAGTTGCATACTCATACACAATAACATATTCAAAGTGAAGAGCGCACCCATAGTACTTCAAAATGAACAAGATAACTTCATTTTTTTTTCAGTTGTGCAATCGCAGACATTCAGCATTTCAGTCCCATTACTAAAATGTCCTTAATAGGCCAAAGTAGTTGTACTGAAACATTGATTACATGCAAATGTACGTCTGCTTAAAATATAGGCGCTCTTTTGTTTATTTTGAAGCCCTATATGCGTAAGAGTTTTCAATTTTAAGTTATTTTTTCACCCTCTATATCTGCACACTATGCTGGCGTGACGCATTATTGGGCTGGTATAGAATTTTTTTCCAGGGCTGATTTTAGTTCCCAGTCCGGCCCTTCTCCAGACTGATTCCGGCTTCTGACCTTGGTTTATTTCTTTGTTTACTCTGACCTCTGGCTTCCCCTGACTTCGGCTTTCCTTGACCACTCTTGTGCTTGTCATTGCCTGTACTGCGACATGGAGCACTATTCCTGCACAGCCCCCGTGCACAGATTCACAGTCCAGGTGCCTTCTTACCTGGTTACCTTGGACTTTGTTTATCTGCAAGGTGAGCATACATCTCTGTGCTTCAGACTCCCACTGCAGGTAAGATGTGGCACTAATAAACATATAACAAGTTTCTTTAAGCAAAGGCTTTTAGTTACAAATATACATTGCATAATTCTGCTATTGCTCCAATATATCTGTGTGGGTTCTAGGGCTCCCTGCAATTCAAGTTAGTTGCAGAATAGTGAAGCATATTAAATTGCATTGAGTATTTGGCACTGTGTTTCAACAACAATTCTAGAATAGCATCCAAAATATGCAAATTTGCTCAAACAGCATTGCCACCTTGTGAGTTTAGAATTCTGTAGGTTCTCTATTAGAATTTGACTTTACAAGTAGCTTTCCTCTGGTCAATACCTAAATTAGTAAATGGTTCCATAAGCATATGCACAAATATACACCTCGTCTTCCGCACAGTATCTTTTTTGATAATCTCCATGCATGGTCCACACCACTGTAAAGTACTAAAACAATACTAGTGAAGCAATGTTCTCATGTTACAAAATCAAAGCAAACATACAGCAATTTGCCTTTGGCACTTTAAAGAAAAAAATCATGTGCCAGAATATAAGAACCAACAATAATGCTAAGTTGCAGACTTTTCCTTATTCGTGGTAGATGTACATTTTGAAAAAGTTAATTAGCTCTAATACACATGAGAGACCTGCAGTTCCATCTCTATACCGATGATATACAGATGTTGGCATCTCAGGTGGCCACCCTAGACAAGAACAGTGACAATAACAGCCAGTCTCAAGCACACATAATTGGGTGCATACATTGGCAGGTTATCCATTTTATCTTTCCACCTTCAGACATTTAATATCAGACTTACAAGTTAAGATATTGCTCAGTAGACATAGCAGATTTATGTTTTATCTGCAGTTTTTCTCTAGCAGAGGCGCATTAAACAAATAAAGACATGACAAAAGCTGTTCGTCATGACTACATTTTTCCCGCATGATGTTTGCCTGAATAAAACATAATCAATGTAACTTTGGATAGGTAACAGCATGCTACAATAACTCATGTTTCCTTTCCTTTCCAAAAACTACTTAGCATTTTAAACTGGTGCTTTTATTGATTTAACATTTGATGCTATCCTGTTCTTTTTTTTTTTTTTTTACTTTTAATTTCCCCTGTCTGATTTTAATAGTCCTTTAGTTGCTTTACTTCTGAAGCAATTGGAAGTGGGCCTACTGGAAAAGGTTGCATATGAGGCTCTTACAATCATGCGCTCTATAAAGCCTCTCTAAATTCTATAAACTTTGTGAAGAGGAAACCACAGTATTAAAAAAAAGTTGGTAAATGATGTGATAGGATAGTATTGTCACTGTACATTTATTACAAGTAACTTGAAAAATATGGATACGATAAACACAGGTCAAGTTATTAAACTACATCTTTTGCCAGACAACTTTTTACTGGAGAGATGAATAAAGTGTACAACTGGACTTGAAAACTTTGAAAATCTAGAAACAGAAGACAGGCAGGGACATTCTCTAAACAGGGAATTGACTAAACATTTAAAATGTTTGTCCAAAATAGACAAACTGCAAAATAGTTGAACTTCAGAATTTTGGACAGAATTTGACACCAACACAGCAAAAATTGGAAACACTCACTAGCCCAGCAAGTGTATTACAATATACAGAGATAAGAGAAGCAAACAAGCAAACACAAATAAGTAAATAAAGAAATAGTTAAAGCACTGATTCTTAAACTTTTAAAAAAAATTTTTTTTAAATGTGGCCTACATTATATACATGACCTTCCTAAATTCTCACTACTGAACAATGGGTGTCCATTGTACTAAGAAAGCATTTACACTACTTGAGGAAGCCCTTTAGGGCTGGACTGGGACAAAAATTCTGCCCGGGCATTTAAAACAGAACAGACAAATGGTTGTGGGCAGAACTAGAGGGGGCATGTTACCATCAGCAATGACATGTACGTCCCTTCAAAGTGGGTCAGTTTAGTGTCCCGCCAGGGAAGCCCATGAGCAGAATCCAGGACTCCCCTGGACTGACAATGAAGGGGAGGCATGGCTGTTGCCCATAGTAAGGGGAGGGTTTTGCAATGTTGCAAAAAGGGGACAAAATAAAAGGGGCTCAGATGGGATTGTACTTACCATTTAAAAGAAGGAGCTTAAGGATTAGGACGTTTCTCCGGCCTCCCTCCCTTGGTTTTGGTAGTCGTTGTTGTGTTGTATTTTGTGTTGTTTCTGTTCTTCTTTTTGTCACAGCATTCGGTTTCCCTGGGAAATGCAAGTGGTGGAAGTGCCGAGACAGCTTGGGAAGTTGCAACCTGCTAGGGCTCATGGCAAAAGTCAGGCTGTCTAGGATTCAGGAGAACACATGAATTATCTGTCTGTTGGGAAATCAACCCAATAGCTGACATGTGGAAGGAATATATTAATTGAGTTAAGGTAAAGTACCCAAGCAAGGGACAGCACAATACGGGCCCTGGCTGTACTACACCACTCTACCTTGACCTCGGAGGGCCTTCTCCTGCTGTCTACAGATGCAGAGAAGGCCTTCGACAGAGTAAATTGGGACTACTTGTTTGCAGTCCTGCAAAAAAATAGGGATGAGCCAGTACATTATGAACTGGATCAAATCTCTGTACTCCTGCCCCACAGCCAGAGTTTTTTGTTAACGGAACACTCACGGACCCTTTCCCGATAGTAACAGCACTAGACAGGGTTGCCCGCTGTCTCCCTTGCTCTTCGTCCTTGCCCTTGAACCCTTCCTCCAAGCGATCAGATAGAAGAAAAACATACAGGGGATGAAAATAGGCAACAAAGTCCATACCATAGCGGCCAATGCAGACGACTTACTATTTTTCGTGACAAACCTGTGCCGCTCACTTAGACACAGAATTTGACACATATGGCTCGCTATCAAATTTCAAAATTAATTACTCGATATCCACGATACTTAACTTGTCTTTCCCGAAAGAACATGTCATACACATTCAACGCCTCTTTGCCTTCAAATGGACAGAATAGGCCTTGAAATACCTAGGGATCTGTATCACAAGGGAATGCACCGAGCGCTACCGGGCCAACGTCCAGTCGCTCTTGATGCGGCTGGGGGAGGACTTAGAGAAATGGTCGTTACCACAACTCTCATGATTCGGCATGGTGGGGATAGTCAAAATGAGCCTCCTACCACTGGTGCGCTACCTGTTTCAAACCATACCGGTAACCATTCCAAAAACGTGTTTGTCACATTCTGCGCGGTGATCCTGAGGTTCATTTGGCTCAAATCCAAAGCCTGCATAAAACACAACATCCTCACAATGCCAAAGTCAGAGGGAGATCTGGCTCTCCCGGACTTCAAGCTATACTATCAAGCCACTTATCTGCAAAGGATAGTAGAGTGGTCCAAACAGGGCGTGACTGAACTGTGGAAAGAAATAGAAGCCACACTGGTGGGCAGACCCATGGCAGTCATTCCCTTGCTGGAACCAACACACAGGTCCAAACTAGTAGCTATTCATTAAGGCAACCATCATGGTATGGCACACCCAGGCCCGAAAACTGGCCCTTTCTTCATTCCCAACGCCCTTACACCTCCTGGTTTACAACCTGGCTAGACACAAAGCCATTTCAGGGGCTGATAGGTACAGACCACCTGTTCAGAGAGGGACAGATCAAACCCCTGACCAAGATGCTTACCACGGACACCCCTAACGTCATACAATGCTTCAGATATAAACAGCTGACGGACTTCATCACCTCTATTCGACAAAGACCCGTTCTGACCAGAGATCTTACTCCAATGGCGGTGATCTGTATAGACAATAACCCTTTAGAATATCGGATTTTAACTTTATACATTACACTCCTTACACAGCAGAAAACAACAGCATCTCACTTTATGGGGTAATGGCAAGAGGGCTTAGGAGAAACACTAACTACCACACAGTGGCACAAAATCTTGGATCTCACACTACCCTGCGCAGTGTCCAGCAAAACACAAGAGACTGCATATAAATTGCTAACCTACTGGTACAGGACTCCCTAGTCCCTACATGCAATGATACCAACCATAGATAACAGTTGTTGGAGGTGTGGAGAAGAGGTGGTCACCCTACTTCATCTATGGTAGTAGTGTTAAAAAATAAAACTGTTCTGGAAAAAGATCTACAGTATCAATCAAAGATTTTCAGACAACCCACCCCCCTTCAGACCGGCGCTGATTCTCTTACATTACACTAAAACCCACACATCCACATACAAAAACTCACTGACGATACGAATCCTGAATGTTGCCAAGGGACTGGTGCCCTTACTCTGAAAGAAAGGCACCATATCCTCAGTATGTCCCAGCAACTGTGGTTCCTATGAATGGAAGAACTCCGCGCTATGGAAGACCTGATATTCCGTAGCAGTGAGAGACCCCAAACTTACCTAAATATTTGGACTCGGTGGATTCTGTCAACAGACTCCGCTGACTTCAAGACGCTATTGCATTACAACACTTCTAACACCACCAGTAGATACGGAGAGACGCGATAATCTGGGCACAACACAACTTACTGAGAGCAAAATTTTCCTTACACGGATTCTGGCAAAGGAAGCGTTGGGAGCAGAAGAAGATCTCCAGTTAGATCATGTTGATGGGCAAATAAGGGACAGGTCCAGGTATGTAACACTTCCTGCGACCACTGGACTCTAACCGGAGATGTCATGTTCAATGTCTTTGACCATATACCGTTAGCCAGTACTACAGTAGTAAATAGCACAGATTAATTTATCCAATGAATATAATTTTTCCGATATGTGTAGCAGAGTCTTTGAGAAAGTTACTAGTCTGTAAAATATTTCTTGCCTTCCATTCATTCTGCAAAAGCAAGTTTTGCAGCCAAATGAATCCTTCTTTATATTGTTTAAGCCATCCTTGGGAAACAAATAAAACATATGGTTTTGGTTTTCCAGTATTCTCACTCAATTTATATTTTCATAACTCTGTAATGTCACAGTGCAACTATTTTAATACTAAATTAAGCAAGAATGGAACATTTAACTGAGTATTAAATAATAATAATAAAAAAGTTTTTTATAAAAGAGATTCATTTGCATTTTATATCTGCTACTCATTCATAGATGAAATAATTGATAGTCTTAACCAATAAGTGTGACATTCACATAATGTTCTTTCCTTATAATATGGACATCTTATGATGTTACTGTGGTCATTTTAATATATCTACATTGTTAAAGAATCTATCATTGATTGTATTAGGTAATGGAAGGGCAGACAAAGTTTCATGAAAATATCAACTTCTTAATACGTGTGCACATTAGGATTGAACTTGTGCAATGATTGTTATTATGAGCTAAATGTTTGTTAATTGATTTTCGCCTTGAACCATCATAGAGAATTTTATACTTTCAAAAACTGAAAAAAAAAAAAAAAAAAGAACAGAAAAACAAGCTTTCTTACATTGCACAATTTAAGCGGCCCTTGTCATAATAGATGTAATACTCCCCTTCTTACTACTTGTCTTCTTTTCCTTATGTATTTAATGAAAATTAGAGCACTTGGTGACAGAGCCACTTTAATATAAAAGTATTTCTTAAGAAAATTCTAAAAGTGGACTAATCTACTTTTAAACAATTGCTCTGTAGCAATACATTGCTAAATAAATACATATAAACAGCTATACTCCTAACCAATATCTGTCACTATTTTAATATCAGCTGCCTCCGGAGAACTGTAGGGTCACATAACCTCAGGTAGCACATGCTGCCTTTATAGTAACGTTCTCAACTTAATTTCTACACTAATTTATAACGTGCACTACACATCAACCTTAATGCTTACACTGATACTAACTCTAACCTGCAAATATCATGGAATATGTGTATTAGGGGAAAATAATGCCATCTTGGGATTCTGGAGACATTTCTAAACCACTCAACCTTTGGTCTTGGCATTATTTTCTTATAATAAATGGTTTCTAAGACAAACATCCAAAACATTGACTCCTGCATTCCTATTAAATACATTTAAAATACTAACGTTCTTTGAACTTCCCAAACTTCTATCCTAATGCCACACCACTGAGTGTGAATACGTATTTAGTATACTAAGGTTTTTCTAACATCCTGGTAAAAGCAAGCCAATAACAGTATGGTACTGTTAAAACAGTTCTTTCTTGCCATTGGCAACTCCAAGGACAAGTTGGATGTGTGCCCTATGGATTGTGCAGAAGAACTTTGAAAGTACTGGTTTCCCTTAAAAATAATTACTATCTCATTCAATAGTATTAATTGAATGAATGCTAGTCGGAGAATAGACATTTCTTATTGCTGTAATGGTTTAGGTCTGGAGTCACTGACCTCGCTTGTGGGCCTCTATTATTTCCACAGGGGTTCTTAGAATTTATAGAGATATCCTATGTACACAATTCCTGATCCAATGCGATGTCATACTATGTTCAAAACCATAAACAAGTATGTGAGAAACAACAACTTTAAATAAGTACAACTCCACTTACTGTTGCTGTTACCCAGTGACAATCCTAAATGATAATATGCAAGCTTATATTTTAGGGCATCCTGGATATGATGCCCCATGCACAGCCAATGACTGTTTTGATATGTTTAATTCTCAGCCCTTCAGCAGCAACTTCAGTCATCATTAAAGAGAGATGAAACTATAGATAAAATTATGACAGATACAACATGTTCTCTCTTATAAAAACTTCTAAACAGCTCTAAAACTGTGAGGGGGTTGGCTGACCAGGGCCAGATTAAGAGCCCATTGAGCTTGGTGCTGATAATTATTATGGGCCTGATTGCAGAATCGTATTGACAGAAAAAACTAAAGCAGTCATACCTCCCAAGCGTGATATATCTAGTGGAGGTGGTACTGGAGGGAAACTCACGGGATATAGCTATCAGAAAACACATACCTTATGCTAATTTCTCACTTTGATCTTTCAAGTAAATCCATACCCCGTAACATCAGCAGTGTCCGGTGAAGCAGGATTTCGGTGGGCAGGGCAAAAAGGTGTAGCGGAACTTACCTTACCCGGGGGCCGGCCAAGGTCCTCACTTCCCGCCGCGCGCGGCTCTCGAATGGAGGCGGGCACAGACCGTGAGATGCGGTCACGTGTCCCGCCTAGCTCTCAGAGCGTGCCGCGCGTCTCGGGCACGCTCTTAAAGGGGCAGTGGGAGCCAAAAGATGAAATGTGCTTGTTGTGTTCAGTTGTGATTTTCGTGCTTGACCTTGGCTTTGTATCTGACTCTGTTTATCTCTCTATTCCTGTTTTGTCTTGTTTGCCGGCTTACTGACTACTGTGTACCAGACCTTGGCTAGTTTTTGTTCTCGCTGTTTTTTTGTTCCCTTGACCTCGGCTTGTTCTTGACTCTGTCTATTCTCTGCTATACGGCGAGTCCGGCCATTCTAAGGTCCGGTAAGTCGTATCTGCTCTATCTGTCGATTGTTAAACTAAATCTTGCGTGTAGGGGTAAACTACCGTGACATTACGATAGGACCATGGACCCCACAGATTTAAGTCAGCAATTGGCTTCTCATGAGGCTAGATTTACAGAGCAGGATCACCGTATGTATCAGATAGCTCAGGCCCTCCAGACACTCTTATCTAGAACTACTCCGGTAACAGTACCAACTCCTCCTGCACCCCTTGTTCCAGATGTATCCACCATGCCTAATGCTTCTGCAAATTTAACCCCTCCACCCAGGTATGGAGAAGATGCTAAGTCTTGCAGGGGATTCATTAATCAAGTGGAATTCCACTTTGTGATGTATCCACGTTCCTTTCCCACTGACAGGTCTAAAGTGGCATTCTTTATGCACCAACTTACTGATAAAGCACTTGAGTGGGCAAATCCTATCTGGGAGGCTAATGGACCTATGGTGCATAATTTCGATAGCTTCCTTACGGCTTTTCGTAGAACCTTTGACACAACTAAAAGGTCAAAGAATGCCGCCAGGGCATTAATGAGAATTAAACAGGGTTCTAGGTCTGTTGCTGATTATGCTATTCAGTTTCGTACCCTTTCTTCGCCGGTAGATTGGACCAACAATGGGCTAACTACAGCATTCATGGAAGGACTATCTGATACTATAATGGATGAGGTAGCAGCTAGGGATCTTCCTATCCCATTAGAGGACCTTATCGACTATCTCATTGATATAGACAATAGGATTCGTGACAGACTCTATACTAAGAATAGGAATAGACGTTTTGTTACATTAAATACTCCTAGAGTTGCTAATCCTGAGAGCTTCAAGGTATCAGAGGAGGAACCCATGCAATTAGGGGTTGCCAAACTCTCTGATGCTGAAAAATTGTATAGGAGGAAGGAGGGACTTTGCCTATACTGTGGTAAGAAGGGTCATATGCTAAAAGAATGTCCCGTGCTTCTGGAAAACTATCGCACCTAAGGCCATATAGGGGACTGGCCTTGGGTGTGATATCTAAGTCCCCAAAATTGCCTCTTAATCGACTACTTCTCCCTGTTTCTCTGCATCTGGAGAATAATTGCATAGCAAGAAACATACTAGCCCTGGTTGATTCCGGGGCAGCTGAGAATTTCATAGACTCTAGATTTGTTAGGAAAAACAAAGTACCCATTAGAGAGAAGAAGACACCCATGGCCGTTGAGGCCATAGATGGTAGACCATTATGCTCCCCAGTTATCACACATGAAACTGAACCGTTGCATATGTATACAGGGATGTTACACTCAGAAACCATTCGATTTCAGGTCATCACCTCTCCTTCCTCTCACATTGTGTTAGGGTACCCATGGTTACGTTCTCACAATCCCATTTTTGACTAGGAGTCAGGACAAATAGTATCTTGGAGTGAAACCTGCCAAGGGTCTTGTATAATTAAAATCACCCCTTTGAATTCTATTAATGTTCCCACTACTCCTCCTTTGTCTACTATTATACCTCCTCAGTACATGTGTCTTAAGTCTGTCTTCGATAAGAGGGAGGCTGAAAAATGACTGCCTCATAGACCCTACGATTGTGCTATTGATATATTGCCTGGCACTATACCTCCCAAAGGCAGGGTGTATCCTTTGTCTCCACAAGAAAATCTTGTCATGGAGGAATATATTAAAGAATCTCTACAAAAGGGATTTATAAGGAGATCCTCTTCTCCGGCAGGGGCAGGGTTCTTCTTTGTATGGAAGAAGGAGGGCGATTTAAGACCTTGTATTGATTATAGGGGCCTAAATATAATCACTATAAAAAACGCTTACCCTATACCATTAATCACGGAATTATTCGACAGGCTTAAACAAGCTACTGTGTTTACTAAATTGGACCTTAGAGGTGCATACAATCTCATACGTATAAAAAAGGGCCATGAGTGGAAAACTGCGTTCAATACTAGGAGTGGTCATTACGAGTATACTGTGATGCCATTCGGTCTTTGTAACGCCCCAGCAGTGTTTCAAGAATTTATTAATGACGTCTTACGTGAGTTCATTCACTCATTTGTCATAGTGTACTTGGACGAAATATTAATATATTCAACAGATTTACATACCCATCACATGCATGTTAAAACAGTCTTGAAAACCCTTCTTGTTAATGGTCTTTATTGTAAACTAGAAAAATGTTTATTTGACCAATCCGAAGTACAGTTTTTAGGTTATGTAATTTCTGCTAAAGGTTTTCGTATGTATTCCCAGAAGCTTTCTGCTGTCATGGAATGGCCTTTACCTCAGGGACTGAAAGCCATTCAGCGTTTTCTTGGGTTTTCTAACTATTATAGACGCTTTGTTAAAGGATTTTCTTCTATTGTAGCGCCTATAACACGCATGACTAAAAAGGATGGCAATACTCGTGTCTGGTCTCCAGAGGCGCTTGAGGCCTTTGAATTTCTTAAAACCACGTTTGCCTCTGCTCCTATTTTACAGCATCCCGTCCCTTCTTTGCCTTATATTCTTGAAGTTGATGCTTCGGCTATTGGGGTAGGTGCTGTCTTATCTCAAAGAGAATCACCTGATAGGCCATTACATCCTTGTGGCTTGTTTTCCAAACAGATGTCCAAAGCCGAAAAGAACTATGACATAGGCAATCGAGAACTCTTTGCTATTGTTTTAGCACTCAAGGAGGATCACAAAAACCTTTCCTACCTTAGTGAAGCCAAAAGATTGTCTTCTAAGCAGGCCAGGTGGTCACTGTTCTTATCTCATTTCAATTATATCATCACCTACAGACCAGGTGATCGTAACACTAAAGCTGACGCTCTGTCTAGACAATTTGAAACTACCGACAAACAAGAGTTTGATAATACCCCTGTCATTCGCCCGGACAGAATAATAGCTACTACGGTTCTATCTATTTCTTCTTCACTCTTACAAGTTATACAGGCTAAACAAAACATGGCACCCAGTGAGAAACCTATTGATAAACTGATTGTTGATGTTCCCGAAAGATGGGACATTATGTCATTATATCATGACACCAAAACTGCTGGACATCCTGACACTACTTGTGCCAGTATGAAGTCTTCTCATAGAGTTCCTTGTGGGTTGTTGCACCCGTTGCCCATACCCGAGAGGCCTTGGTCCAATCTATCCATGGATTTCATTGTTGAATTGCCTCCTTCGAATGGCAAAACAGTCATCCTGATGATAGTGGATAGATTTTCTAAGATGGCTTATTTTGTGTCTCTTGTCAAATTGCCCTCATTCAAGAAACTTGCTTCTATCTTCGCCAGGGAGGTGTTTTGGTTGCATGGCATTTCTATATCTATTGTATCCGATAGGGGTAGCCAATTCATTTACAGATTCTGGAGAGCTTTTTGTTCAGAGATGGGCATTTCTCTCTCGTTTTCCTCCGCTTACCACCCCAATTAATGGAGCTGCTGAACGTGCCAACCAGTCCCTAGAGCAGTACCTTCGTTGTTTCGTATCCCGCCATCAGAACAATTGGGCTGACCTGCTTCCTTGGGCTGAATTTGCTCGTAATAACGCTGCTCATGAATCTTCCGGTAAAAGCCCTTTCTACGTTGTTTATGGCCGGCATCCTGTTGTTCTTCCAGCTGCATTCTCCTTACAGGGCATGCCAGCTCTGGATGAACATTTGGCTGGTTTACGTACTACTTGGGAGCAGGTTCAGCGTTCTTTGGTGGACTCCGCTGCTCGCCAAAAGGTTCAAGCTGACAAACATCGCAGAGCGGCTCCATCCTATGTCGTGGGGGACAGGGTTTGGCTTTCCACTCGCAATATCCGCCTTCGTGTGCCTTCTATGAAGTTGGCCCCCCGTTTTATAGGTCCTTTCCGTATTTTGCATAGAGTTAATCCTGTTTCATATGCCTTGGATCTTCCTAAGAACCTGCGTATTCCTAACGTCTTTCACACCTCCTTGTTGAAGCCCCTCCTGTGTAACCGCTATACCCAGCATGTTCCTCCTCCTGGGCTCCTGTTTCTGTGGAGGGTCATGAGGAATTCAAAGTAGCTGCTGTACTTGACTCTCGTTTTTTCTCAGGGGTTGACTCCAGTACCTGGTGCATTGGAAGGGTTATGGGCCTGAGGAACGCAGTTGGCTTTCCGCTGACGCTATTCATGCTCCTCGCCTTGTGCGTTCCTTCCATTCTCATTTTCCTGCCAGGCCTGATCCTCCCCGCCCAGTGGGCGTGTCTTCAAGGGGGCCGGCCGAGGTCCTCACTTCCCGCCACACGCGGCTTTCGAATGAAGGCGGGCACGGACCTCGAGATGCGGTCACGTGTCCCGCCTAGCTCTAAGAGCGTGCCGTGCGTCTCAGGCACTCTCTTAAAGGGGCAGTGGGAGCCAAAAGATGAAATTGCCGGCTTACTGACTACTGTGTACCAGACATTGGCTAGTTTTCGTTCTCGCAGTCTCTTTGTTCCCTTGACTAATTTTATTGTCAGACAGTTCACACTAGTTTTGTTCCACTACATCCCTCTTAAGTTTCCATACTTAAGCAAGAGCATGTGAAGAGTAGTTTTATATATATATATATAAATGTATATATATATATATATATATATATATATATTTATTTAAATTTTATCAATTGGCCTATTACATAGGCACATGCCTAGAGCTGCAGCTCCATCAGCCCCTATGTTAAACTGGCCCTGGGGCTGACCCTTTGTCCATGGAACAGCCTCCACTAGAGTGAACCCCTTATGGGTACTCATAAGTAGGCTCTATTATTTTTCTAGGATCCCACCTGCTCCCCTTGAATTAGGTTCCCTCCCTTCACTAGTCTCTGCCCTCCTAACTATGAAATGTCCTTTTCAAAGACTATAGATGAAATACCTAGAACCTTCTTTAACCTCCTTTTTAACATCCATGGGTAAGGATGCACGTTTGCATGCATCTCCGTCTGAAAACTACAGGTGCCAGCATATTTTGATAGTATCACTGAAACACCATCTCCACTTTACAATGTCATGTTATATATGCAATGACTAAAACTCCATTATCTTAAGGGATTCCAAATATTCCAACAGCTCTTACACCTCACAGCAGCATCTTTTCTCTTTTCCAGGAAATATACCATAAACAGACATACCTCTAATGTTTGTAAATCACATAGTCACATAAATAATGGTTAATAAAATAGTAAAATCCATCCAATTTAGCATTTCACCCATCTCTTTATTGCTAAGTAGTTGTTGATGATTTAATCAGACCAAATTCTAAATGTTGGCAGGAAAATAGTCCTGACCAGACGTAATATGACTTTATATGAGAAAAAAAGCATCTGCTTCTAGGTTTGTATATATTGTCTGACAAATAAAAAAGATTACAGCAAATAAAAAACTGTAACTAGATTGATGCAGATGTGTGCACTGCTCTAATATCATGCATTCTGTACCTTTCCTTTGTTGAGGAATTTAAGAAGATTGTGTGCAAAACAAAGTCAAAAAACAGTTCTGCAGATAATATGTTAACCACAGATTTTTTTCATTTTCAGTATTAAATTAAATTGAGTTGCTGAACTTTAAAGATCGCACAAGCTTAAGCTCCAGATGTAGTTACTGATATGGTTTTGTTATGGTGGGGTTTGGCGCAAAAGAAATTAAACATTTAGATTTATTATTATTATTATTATGATATTTATAGAGCGCCGTCAAATTCCGCAGCGCTTTACAATGGGTGGACGAACAGACATGTATTTGTAACCAGACAAGTTGGACACACAGGAACAGAGGGGTTGAGGGCCCTGCTCAATGAGCTTACATGCTAGAAGGAAGGGGTAAAATGACACAAAAAGGTAAGGATAGTATTAGACTAATGATAGTTGAAGAAGAGGAATCAGTCAGGCGCTATTAACAGTTTAATTGATGCGCTTTTATGAAGAAGTGGGTTTTTAACGATTTTTTGAAGGAGTGGAGACTGGGTGAGCGTCTAACGGAGGAGGGAAGCGAGTTCCACAGGAACGGTGCAGCCCTCGAGAAGTCTTGAAGGCGAGCATCAGAGGTGGGACAGAAGATAGATGTAAGTCTTCAGCAGATCGTAAGGGCCTAGACGGGACATACTTGTGTAAAAGGGAGGCTAGATAGGTGGAAGCAGCATTATGTAGAGATACAGTGTAGGGGAAACACCAATATGTTAAAGTTCTGACCGGCCGCACACGTGGTCTCATGCCTAAAATAGTTCCAGGTTGTTTGGTGCTTTTGCCGGTCAACTTTCGGGGGCTCCTGCGGCCACAATACAGGGTGCTCCATCTGGCTCTTAGGTAGTGTCTATTCCCCTTAGTCTCAGGCACACACTCTCCTTTGTGGATTTCAAAGTGGTTCAGAACCAAGAACCAAGTTGTCCCAGAACCGCACGCTCACCTCATGCCGAAAACAGTTCCTTAACATTCGCGGCTGAGTCCCGCTGAGGTGACCGTGAACCCACAAAGTCTTCATGCTGAATTTAGTTCCATAGCGGTCGCGGCTAAGTAGCGCTGGAAGTATTCGTGGGTTTGGTTCATGCGAACGGCCACCAGAGAGCCAACGTTCGATTCTATATGCACTAGTGGCGGCTGAGCAGAGTAATTCCCAAACGGTGTCCCAGACCTGGACCATAGTCAGTGGGCAGGAGGACGGATTCTACACTCCTTCAGGAGTCCTTGACAAACGTACGTGGGAAGGAGTGTTTGTCACATATACATGCCCAGGTTCTCTCAACAGCTTATCCAGACAGTAGTAATTGTTTATTGATAGGTCAAGTGGGATAAGAAGTAGGTGAGGAAAAAAAAACCCCATAGTTATACTAATAATAAATATAATAAAATATGTAATGTAACACATGCCCAGGGGTCAAGTATACCAACAAAAATCAGTGGGAATGGGGGTGCGGAGCTGAGCTGTAGAGCAGTGCAGACGCATGTAATGCAGGCTACAGTGCTCCCTGCCATAAACGCTGAGATAATCCTGATCCACAAGCTCGAAACCACTCCACTGTGCACCCACTGGGCTGGGAGTGTACCGACGACTCGAGGGATACTTTACCCGACACACTCGGTTACCTGGAGCCAGCATTGACCAATCATGGCTTATGGGCAAAGGAGCTGAGGAGAGACGGGCTCTCTCCTCACACTACAATTAACGGTTGTCTCACTCTTACCCCCCTCCCCCTCTGACCAGCTGGTGTTATCACAGTCCACCCTTAGGAAGCCATTCTAAAATGTCAGAAGCATGGGGAAACACCACAAAGGCAGTTACAAACTCCAGTTACAAGGTCAATATGGCGGATGCCACATGGACACCTGGAGCAACAGGAGAATCCTGATATCTGCTCCAAGCCAGACAACATCTAGACAACAATTTTTGGCACAAACTGAAGCAGCAGCTATACCAACCTGTCCAATCAAGTGCCTACTCATCACTAAAGCCAATCCCAGCCTGCAGCAGAAACCAATAACTTTAGTGGCACGTCAGGCCCTAACAAGGCGGCGGGTCAGGAAGGACACAACACGCCAACATACAACAAGCGTGAAGAGACAGCTGCGACCTGCCATGGGGACTCCTAAACAGATGGGCTTTCTAGCAGACTCTCTAACAATATCACCTGGCTCAGCTTACCCATTTATCTTGAAGCACAGGGGCCTGCATTTCTTCCCTAGGTTATTGAACTCCACTATGCATCTGGTCAGCATAGGCTAGCCTGAACTTACAACCCTTTATTAGGACCTCACTCCATAGATATAAAGGTCTATATACAGGTCTATGTGGGTGGAACACTGTTTTCTAAGTGCTCTGTCTAAATGTTTATTTCCTGACATAACACTCATTCTTCTCACTACGCATTCCACTAGGGACCTCCTGCGGAGTACATCTTCTCAGTTTACCTGTTGTAAGGTTGTTATTACCTTTAAAAAAAAGGGGGGGGATCATGGAGGCCTGATGACGTAGATGCAGTAACGAGCGTGTGCACGTGTTCGCAGGCATGGAGATGCAGCGAGATGAGGAGAGACTCAGGGGCGCTTAGATTGTGCTGCAACGACTGACTGAGAACAAGTCGAGACCCCTTTCTGCTGTACAACTAACCCGTTTTACAATGGATACAATCAACTGGTACGTCCAACGGGAGATGGTAAAAGCTGGACTCATATTCCAAACTAAGAAGGCAGTCCCTAAGCCCGAAAGTCACACTCGAGAACCCGTGGTGTGAGAACCATGTGGGTGGCCTCACCAGAGGAGTTTCTCAGAACAAGTGCTGGGCGATTGAAGTCACTAAAAGCTAAACCTATATCGTTGATGCCGTTTTCCTGTTGGGAAACAAGCAATTAAGCTGAAAAGAGCTGAAAAGAGAAGCAATTAATTCTGCAAGACCAAGGTCTATATCGAGGTGCTCGAGACCGGATATCGACATGGGTCGGTATATCGGGTAGAATCCATCGAAAAGATAATTGATGAATGAATAGACCTGCAAGATCTGGTAACCAGTAAAAATCCTTTAAGCATATATAACAGAATAATTCTTAAATAACTCTTAAAGCGGCACTGTCATGCCGAATCCCGTTTTTTTTTTAACCCCCCTCCTGCCTCCACTACATCCAATTGACCCACTAGTCACCCCCAAATGCCCCTAAGCCCCCCAGATTACCTATTTTTTAATCCTTATTTTCTGCCCCGATCTTGATTCAGGGCGCCGCCATCTTTGTGTGGGTAGGTGAAGTCCCTCAGGGACACGTCATCAGCCCACACTAGGCAGACACTGAGATTCCCGCACATGCCCAGTGAAACACCTGGACATGCGAACGGGAATTTCAGCTATTCATTCATTCATCAGACAGACGAATGAGTGAATAGAAATATCAGCCGAACAAACTAACACTATGTATCAGTGTTAGTTTGTTCGTTCAGTTTATTACAAGGAGGGAGCTACCGGCACGCAGCTCCCTCCTTGTAATATGTAACTATAGAAGCGGCAGGGAGCAGTGCTCCCCACCACTTCATAAGCCCCCCCAGGTCCCCTCTCACTCTATGGAGGTCAATATGACCCCCATAATAGCACAAGGGAGATTAAAATCTCCCAAATGCCCCTACTCGCTATACCGCGAGTAGGGGCATGTCTACTAAACAGTGAGCAGCCTGTGGCTGCTCACTGCTGAAAAAAAAGACATAAATTACAATAAGGGGGGGCGGACCTATTGTCCTCTCCCCCTGGCCCCCACCCCTGCGCGGTGGGTGGGAGCCCCAATAAAACAATAAGGGGGGGACCTACTGTCCTCCCCCCGGCCCCCACCCCTGCGCGGTGGGTGGGGGCCCTAATAGAACAATAAGGGGGGGGACCTACTGTCCTCCCCCCTGGCCCCCACCCCTGCGCGGTGGGTGGGGGCCCTAATAAAACAATAAGGGGGGGGACCTACTGTCCTCCCCCCCTGGCCCCCACCCCTGAGCGGTGGGTGGGGGCCCTAATAAAACAATAAGGGGGGACCTACTGTCCTCCCCCCCGGCCCCCACCCCTGAGCGGTGGGTGGGGGCCCTAAATTAAACCCCCCCAATCAAGGTGACTAGGGGTCCCAAGCCCCTAGTCACCACCCCCCCACCCAAAAAAACCTATCCCCTACCTACCCCCTCACCCTACAAATAGTGAGGGGGGGAATAAAATAACTAACCTGTAAAAAAAAAAATTAAACTTACCATTTGACGTCTTCTTTTTTCTAAAATCTTCTTTCTTCAGCCCCCAAAAAGGCCAAATAAAAATCCATTACACCCGTCGCACTTTAAAAAAACAAAAACAAAAAAAAAACGAGCGCAAAAAAAAATTAATCCAAGTTCGCA
>OW240916.1:134005277-134045161 GCA_933207985.1 Pelobates cultripes
CACCGCTCAGGGGTGGGGGCCGGGGGGGAGAGGACAGTAGGTCCCCCCCCCCTTATTGTTTTACTAGGGCCCCCACCCACCGTGCAGGGGTGGGGGCCGGGGGGGGAGGACAGTAGGTCCCCCCCCCCTTATTGCTTTACTGGGGCCCCCACCCACCGCTCAGGGGTGGGGGCCGGGGGGGAGGACAGTAGGTCCCCCCCCCTTATTGTTTTACTAGGGCCCCCACCCACCGCGCAGGGGTGGGGGCCAGGGGGGGGAGGACAGTAGGTCCTATATCTTTATTTAGGGCCCCCACCCACCGCTCAGGGGTGGGGGCCAGGGGCCAGGTTCCCCCCATCTTTATTTAGGGCCCCCACGGGCATGGGGGGAGTGTGGGGGGGGGTTATTAGTTTTGTTTTGTTTTTGTTTTTTACAGTGAGCAGCTATAAGCTGCTCACTGCTTACTACACATGCCCCTACTCGCGGTATAGCGAGTAGGGGCATTTAATTTACTAATACTAAGTAATCTTTACTTAGTATTAGTAAATTTGGCTGAAAGACCAATTTAGGTCTTTCAGCCTTTTAGTAGATAGCTCCCTGATACCGTGGGAATTAGGGAGTTATCTACTAAGCGGCTGCAAGATGCAGCCACAGCAATGAATAGGATCAGAGTTTCATTCATTAGAATGAAATTCTGATTCGAATAAAGTGCCGAATTGCGTTCTAAAAGAAACGAACATACTGTTCTCATTCAGTTAGAACGCAATTCGGCAGTTTTGTGGAAAGTGACAGGAAGCATTGTGGGAACACAGAGGGAAGGTAAGGATCATGGGAAAATTGCTCTGACCAGCGGAAATGAAGCACACTTTGCTCCTCCGCTGGTCAGAGCTGGTCAAGCGGAGGAATCCTCCATAAGGCAAAGAGTCCCTACTTTGTCTTATGATTTTAAAGAAAACTAAAGAAGACAGGAAGAAAAGAATAACAGATCCTGAGAGAGGGGGAGAAGAGGAAGAGATTGAGGAAAGGTAAGTTCGGCATGACAGTGCCGCTTTAACTACTTATTAATAGACCTATCAAATCTGAATATCGTGAAACAACATGTTCAAGTAAACATTTAGTGGACTTACCAACTTAAAACTACAGACTTCCATCATTATTCTGCCTATTTTGGGGTGGAGGGAAGAAATATAGGAAACAGAAGATATTGAACTGTTTATTAATAATTTCATTCAATTTTTCTTTCACCTCTTTCTTTGCTTTTTGGCTTATAACTGATTTATATCTACTTGTACTTTTTACTGATTTGAACTACACATTAGATATTTCATTTTAGACTACAAATGAGAACAGGGAAAGGGAGGAGAAGGATAGCAGAAAATATAGGAGAAAAAACAACAAAGAAAAAAAAAACTGTCAATAACCCTTTACATTAGATCTAAGATTTTGATCTTTTTATTGAGTAAAAAAATAAATCTATTGTTTATTACTTCCTGAAATTTGAAAGTAATAAACCCTATACACAAAGGAGATCTCCTTTACCTGCCTCACATAAAAGTTCACTAAATAAAAAACAAATAACCCAAGCCTTCCTCCCACTATTCCCACATCAGGGATGATTACTGTGATGAACAGAACCTCACCACGGGCTCCTGGAGGAGCCTGCTTGCCAGGACTATGAGCCCTGCAATATACTTTGCCCAATTCACTTTAAAAGGCTCCGTTCATGTGATTTATGCACTTTTGTACTCTAGAAAGAGAGACCGACCATTAGCCCTAATTCCCTGGAACTGTTTTGAGCATAGGACCATGTGCACGGTCAGTCAAAATTAGGACTTCCGTGGAAATCCCGAACCCCTGAACTGATCTGGGTGATTTTTTAATATGTTGGTCCCCCAGATCGGGGTTATAAGGGGATGTGACTTTTGTGGGTTTTCCATGTGTTTCGGGGGTACTGTTGAGATGTTGTTAAAATGTATGTTTTCTGTGCCTGGAGATAATTGAGTTTAGTATAATTCCTTACTCAATTATCTCTCAAGCACAGGGGATGGATTACCCTGTTTTGTGTGGGAGTGTCCTGGACCTTAGAGCCAATGTAATTATGTGTATGTTTTATTGTAGTCTCCTCTCACATCCAGTGGGGAATGCCCCTGGAATATGTATTAGGAAACCCCTGCATGGTCTGTTGCATATAAGGCTGCATGTGGCTCCCATTAAACCAGTTCTACTTCACCCTCAACACAGAGACGTGCCTTGTGCTTGTAAGGAACAGCTGTAACAGCTATATCACTAGCTTTTGTAAGAGCTATCCTGCTATACTCTCTGGAGTAGGAGAGGTCTACCCACTGGAAGCTGGAGCCCTGACTTGAGTCCAGGGTGGGTGGAGGACAGCGAGACCCCAGCCAAGCTGCAGCAGCTAAAGGTCTACAGTACTGATGGTGTCTGGTGGAGTGCTTGGAAGTACTCAGAATTACTAGGAAGCAGTGATTGGCAGAGGCACCCAGTCAAGGTGCCAGTCGGTCCGCCACATTTACTAATCAAAGTCTAACTAAATCAATAGATAAATTGTATGAGAAAATTAAGAATGACTTCAAACAGAACATGGCTGAACTTCTTAAAGAGATTACAGCTTTAAGTTTAAAAATAACGGAACAAAATATTCAGTTAGAAAAAATCCAAACTGAAGTACGGTAACTTTGCTACAAACCCAAAATGAGTTATTAAAGAAACAGATAAAAACATTTGATATCCAACTAACTGAGATTAAAGACAGATCTCATTGCAACAATCTAAGATTTAAAGGCATTCCTGAAAATATTAAAATTGAAAAACTAAGATTTTATTACAGAATTTGTCTCCAACTATTTAGAACCTCAATATGTAACGTCTCCCTCAGAAAGATGCCATAGATTATCTAAACCAAAAAAATCTGAGGCTCGAACCCCTAGAGATGCAATTGTTAAGTTTGCTAATGTCTGTATAAAAGATACTTTCCTAAAACAAATGAGGATTAATCCTAAAACACATGATAAAAAATGTGAAGATCTGCTGTATTTCCTGATCTTTCGTTAGCCACAAGAATGAGTAGAAATTGTTTTAAAGATATAACAATTCAACTCTGTTCAAAAAACATAGGCTACAGATTGGGCTTTACGACTAAATTATAATTTTTTTACAATGGGAAAATAACCCCAATGAACACCCCAGTAGAGGACTTTTCAAAACTGAAGGACTTTGGTATGCTCGATTAAATATCATACTTGAGTAAGATTTTTGAGAGCTGGGATGCTCTAACTCACAAATAACTGTCAAAAGGAGTCAGTGAGTGCATTGATCACCTCTTAATATAAAATAGAAATCTATATATTATATGTATTTTATGTCTATATAAAATATTATTTGTAATATTAAATATAACTAACAATATAGAGATAACTTTTAAAATTCACAAATATAAACACGATTTTTCCTATGATATACTTTGTTGGATTGTAATTGTAGAAGCTGGATTTAATAAGGATACAGTTCACTTTTTTTTAAATTTAATTTTTAGAACTGGGATGCTCTAACCTACAGATAAATTTAAGTAACTCAAAATGAACCACTGCGTGCACTAACCACTTTTTTATTATTATAAAATAGTTGTATATTATTATATTAATTTTGGTTTATATAGAATATTACTTCTAATATTAAAAATAATTAAAAATAGAGATAACTTTTTAAAATTCACATAGATAAATATGATCTTCATCTATCACTAACTTTCATTATTTTTTTTTACATCCTGGGTATAATAAGGTTACAATTCACATTTTTTATTTTTACGTTACTTTATATCTCTTGATTATCTGTCTGAAATCTTGGGACATCTCGCCTCTCTTATTTCAAATATTTACCAAAATAACCTGACAAACCTAATTATGGATAGACGATTAACATTTTCAGCTAAAATATAGATATTATTGAATTTTATAGTAACCTACAGACATTTATTATTATATTTAAGTTAAAACCAATTGCTGCAGGTTCTGAAGATATAATTATAAATATTTAGCACAGTGGTTAAACTACTATATATAATATTTCTGTTGTGTTTTGTGATGTGTTCTTTCTTTTTCTTCTCTTGGTGACATGCTATTAGATTATTCTTTTTTTTTCCTATACTGAATGTAAAAATAATGTAAATCACTTCCTAGAAGTAGTATAATGCATGGAAGTATAGAATAAAAAGCACCGAAGAATAAGTGGAAAAAAGAGGTAATAGTTAAATATAGTAAAGAAAAATAATATGAGAATAATAATACAAGGAAATTAATAATAAAAAGCAGTAGTAAGAAGGTGATAAAAAAGATGCTCAATCACCTGTGTGAATCACTCAAAAAACACACTTAACAGTGAATCTTACACCATAAACACTCCAGGATGAAGTGAATAGGTGAAGAAAACAATGAACTTATTGGGTAAAAATAAATAACCTCACCTATAACATAAAAGTCCACTGTCCACTCGATGTGTTTTGGCTAACGCCTTTCTTAAAAGTGGGTTGCTACCCTCCTCCTTCATGATCGTCTCTTTTAAACCTTTGAATTTGGCGCCTTTCTCCAAGATCTGTTGGTAATTCCGGTCTGTAATTCCGCTTTCGTCTAAACGCACCCTAATGACGAAAGTGAAACGCTCTGAGTGGACAGTGGACTTTTATGTTATTTGTGAGGTTATTTATTTTTACCCAATAAATTTATTGTTTTCTTCACCTATTTCCAGCATCCTGGAGTGTTTATGGTGTAAGATCAACTTTACTGAAGCTGGCAAAAGAATACTTTGACCCATTACTACTACTATCCACTGCATCCTCCTTTTCAAGCTACTAGTCTGAGCCAGCTTTGTTAAATGGCTCAGAATCATGTGAGTTGGACCAGTAAAGTGTATATAGGTTTTAACTGTTGTTAACTACATTACCCTATGGTCTTTTCATATTTGCATTTCAAGATTCCACATCCAACGTTTATCTGTGGTATTTATGAAATATTGTGTGCTCTCACTTTTGTATTTTGTATATAATACAAGGAAATTGCTATTCTTTTGTGAAAAATCCTATTTTTGTTGTTAAGGGGCCCTATCACAACTTATTAAATATAATTGATTGTTATAATACATCATTTTGTAGACTATCACAACACTGATTTTGGTCTATAAATCCCGAGTTAAATATATTTTATTTTTAGTCCATTTAATCGATGAAGTGTTATTTTTGGCTGGCTTCGTCTCAGGGGAAATAAATGAACTAAAAAATGTTTTTTAGATGAGTATCTCTATTAGAAGCATTGCCATAATTTAGAACTGCACCTGCCACCAGCGAACTTTTTATCCCTGAATTTTTGCTTGTTGGATATTATTTAAGGGTTGCCGTAAGATGTTCTTTTTTTCATTTTTTCCTCTGGCAATTGTATGCATGAAATTTGTTAGATGTAAGTTTAGTTTTTTTCTTTGTTTTTTCCTTTTTATTTCCTGTTTATTCGATGATGCTTCATATAATCAAAATAAATTTAAAGGGCTAATGCAATATTGGGGGTATCGTGGGGGCAAGAGGAAGCAATGGGAATGGGGTGGAATGGACCCTGCTGAGCATAAAAATATAATGGGAAAAACATAATTAATGTCACTTAAAGTAATCTCTATAAATGCCCAGGATCTAAATAACCCAATTAAAAGAGGTATGTTATACAAAATGCTATCAGATGCCAAAATTGATATATGCTTTATATAAGAAACTCATTGGAAGAATGAATGTGAGGATTTATGGAAATATTCTGAATTTCCTATACTATTCAGTGCTAATTTACCAGATAAAAAAACAAAGAGGGGTTGCTATCATTTGCTCAGCTAAAATTAAATTTGAATTAATACATATAGAAAGAGATAGCAAAGGCAGATATTTAATCGTTGTATGCAAACTCAATGATATTATCTATACCCTGGCAAATTTGTATGCCGCTAACAAATTCTCACACTCATATTTCTAAAATCTATTCTCCAAAATATATCAAATAAAGGAGGGAATCCTCATTATTGGAGGAGATTGGAATATAGTTATTGACCCAAAAATAGATAGAAACTCAAATAAAAAAATATAAAAAGGAATAGTGATTGGCTACGAAACAAGCTAAATATATATAACCTTTTTGATATTTGGCGTGTCCAGCATCCGTCTGATAGGGATTATACCTTTTTTCCAGGGTTCACAAAAGTTATTCTAGAATAGATTTTATTTTTTTTGACAGATGAAGTTAAATTACACAACTTACAAAGTTCTAACATAGGTTCCATAACATGGACAGATCATGCCCCCATAGAGATAAATATTAAAAATAATACAGCATATAAACAAAAAACACTTTGGAGATTAAACAAAACGATTCTCCAGACTAGGCATAAAAAAGACCATTTGTATAAAATGGCCAGAGACTTCTTTGCAGACAATGATAACGGACAAGTGTCTACAGAAACCCTTTGGTTAACTTTTAAATGTGCAATGAGCAGAAATTTAATTCAAATGGAAGCTAGATTGAGGAAGAGTAGAGTGACAAATTTATGACATCTCTACATACAGCTGGGTAAACTGAAAAAGAGAAATAAAAATAATCTGACCTTATTGATTATTAATGAAATAAAATCTATACAATCACAAATCAACCAAATACTCGAATATAGTCAGGACAATTACCTTAATTCTCAACCAATAATGGTATAGCAGCAACAATAAAGTAGGGAAACGTCTAACAAATAGACTTAAACCTTTTAATAGGCAGGGCATAAAAAAATAATAGATGATGGAAAAATTCACCTCTCTCCATACAACATAGGCAATGCCTTTGCGAAATATAATTCTTCTCTATATAACTTACCAGCAGATAACTTTTCAGAATTAGAATTGAAATCATTTTTTAAAAAGCTGAATCTATCACAATTAAAGAAAGAAAAACTTAATAGTCTAAAAAACTTAGAACTTGTAAAGAAATTAAAGATGTAATCTTTGACCTTAAAAACGGGAAGGCTCCTGGCCCCGATGGGTATACATCTGCTTTTCATAAATTTTTTGAACCTATAATATCCCTTTTACTTTGTAAACTTTACTGTGAAATTAGTTTATCCAAAAAGATTTATTTGGATCTGTTAGCTGCAACAATTTTATCTATTTTGAAACCAGGGAAAGATACAAATTTTATGGGAAACTGTCACCCGATCTTGATATGAAAATCTTTTCTAAAATTCTAGCCAATAGATTGGCGTTGGTTATATCAGATATAATTTATTTAGACCAGTCAGGATTTATAACAGGTAGATCAGGAAGCGATACTATAAGGAAAATCTCTAATTTAATTAGAAAAAGAAAAAAGAAAACTTTCCTTCAGTTTTTATTTCTGTCGACACTGAAAAGGTGTTAGACACGGTAAATTGGACGTTTCTGTAAGAAACGCTTGTTGCTTTTGGAATTGAGGGAATGTTTAGAGATCCGGTTCTGTCGCTCTACTCTTCAGCAAAGGCAAAAATCATTGGCAATGGGGTGAATTCTCAATGGTTCAATATTGGGAATGGCATGTGCCAAGGATGCCCTTTGGCACCTCTGTTATATGTCCTTACAATGGAACCCCTAGCTGAGTATAACAGACTATCCACCAATATCCATGGTATTAGTTTGGGTAAACACAAACAAAAACAACTCTTTATGCGGATGACTTAATCTTAACACTCTAGTTTCCAGAAACTTCTATCCCTAATGCCCTAAATTGTATTAAAGAATACAGTTATTTTTCAAATTATAAAATGAATATTAATAAAACCCAAACTGGTTACAATCTTCTTCCAACTCAGAAAGAAACTTTAAAACAAAAATTTAACTTTAACTGTTATAATCAAACAATTAAATACCTGGGAATTAACATAAATTTTTACATCGAAAAATGGGTAGATAATAACTATGGAGAAGTTTTTCAAGAGTTGAAAAAATCAATTACACATTGGAATAAAGTTCAAATCTCATGGATAGGTAGAATAAATATTATTAGAGCTTATATTATGCCTAGAGTTGAGCATCTTTTCCGAACATTACCTCTTAGAGTACCCAAATATATTCTAAATCAATTTCATGTTCTTTCTGTGTCCATTGTGTGGAGGACTAAAAAAAAAAATGAGAATTGCTCAGCAAAATATGTTACTAAAATGTAGCAAGGGAGGATTGTCCTTTCCTAATATCTTTCAGATCCACGCTATTGTACTATTTTCTCATTTCTTAGAACGGAATAACAAAAACTATAAACTGAAACTTTGGTATATTTAAGAAATATGTTGAAATATTGATCCTTATAACTTTTTTGGGGCTCGATCCTAAAACTTTTAAAAATCTTTTTATCTACTTTCTAAACAAGCCCCAATAGAAGTACTGAAATTATATATAGAAGATATTAATATATCTGTTTAGACAGACTTGGGTATAAACAGAATAGGATTGCTATATTTAAATAATAAGATTAGCACATTTCCAAATATTCAGACTTGTTTTAAATGACCCTCTAAAGAAATATTTTCCTACCTTAGAATCGTCAATTTTTTTGATAAATCTCAAATTATAAATCAGGCCCCACTAGACAAGATTATATATGGGTCATATCCCAAAAACTCTTTCATGATTAGAAATAGTATAACAAATTTTGGTCATCAAACTAAATCAAATTCTATTATAAAATGGGAACAAGATCTGGGAAAAAAATTGCCATTACAAATGTGGTCCAAATCCTTTGAACAAATTATGAAAACTATACTTTGTGTAAACTTATATGAATCTTATCTTAAACTGCTTAACGATGGTGCTTAGTTCCCACCAGACTGTGCAAATTTCAACCTTTAACCTCCAACCATTGTTTGAGATGTGAAAAAGAAATAAGATATATAAAACACATTTGGTGGTACTGTAATAATTTAAGCAATATCAAAAATAACATCTTAGTAATTTTCAAGGACTAAAAATTAATATTTTAGACTTCGACATTTGAACAATTCCTTTTCCATCTTAAACTTCCTAAACTTCCTAAATCATTATATCTGGTTACCCATATTTTATCAGAAACAAAATTATGTTTTTTAAGACACTGGAAAAAAACAGCTAAATAGCTAAACAGCTAAATAAAAACACAAATACATTTTCAAGGTACTATAAAAAGGGCTGTCTATTTTTTTTGAAATTTGTATTTTATTGTTTTTCAACATAATAACAGGGGGGGGATACAGAAAGGAAAAGGGGGGGTAGTCACATTGCATTTCATGCGTACAATCAGTTGTGGGCATACTTTACAGTATGAGGCACATAACACATCGCAGTTACTCTGTTCATTTCGAGCCAACACATTATGATCCAATCTCCTCAGTACGCTGTACTTTGTTACCAGGTCGCCAAACCCTACTTTGTCACTAAGATCCTGTTTGCTCGGCCGTCGCCGTCTCCCTCTAGTGTCCAAGCTCCCTGATCATGGACTGTCCCTTTCCGTGATGGTTTATAGTGGGGTCGTGGCTTGTACATCCTCTTTTATGTTATGGGGATTAGTGAGTGGGGGTGGCCCTAGGGCCAGTAATTCTCTGTTGTAGTTCATTGGTCTGGGTTGTCCGCTCTCCAGGAGCGCCATAATTCCCATGTACTCGTGTTGAGGTTGCGAGTGCGTTTTAACGAAGTGTGTTTCGTAAAGTAGTTGTTTGTCTATTTCTTGTATAAGGGACTGGATGTTGGGGTGTTTGTTAGATTTCCAGAATCTTGCTATTAGTTTTTGGGCGGTTAGTAGAACATGGCATATCAGTTTCTTCGCCCCAGTAGGTACGGCAATCGGGAGGTCTAGCAACAAGAAGGTTGCGGGTTTCGAAGGGTGTGTCGGTGTTGGTGGCTTCGTTAATGAGCTTGTGTACCTCTTTCCAAAATCTAACTAGGCGGGGGCATCTCCACCAGATGTGCATGACTGTTCCGTGGTCCCCTTTGCATCTCCAGCATGATGGAGACGAGTGAGGGTATTGTTTATGTATATGGGTCGGGACCATGTACCACCTATATAGCGAGGGTTGTCTATTTTAATAATGGTAATATGGAATTATATAACAGACTGTAACAATGCAATGATTTGTGGACCCAGGACATACTTGAAAACGAGAGAAATCTCAATGTATCTTTCCTGGTAAAATAGTTTATAAATAAATAAATAAATAAATATGGACTCAATGGTTCGAATACTATAACATAATGAACAACTCCGAATAGATATTTTATGATTGCTGGGTTACATCACCATAAAACTTCTTCAAAAGTGACATATTCTTGTAAAAATTATGCTCAGCAGGATCCTCAGAACATCTGTAACCCGCCCCCCTCATTCCCTACTCCTCACCGATATATACCCCTTAAAAAATTAATCTTTCTGATATATATTCTGAAACTATGTTAAGAACTTAAATTTCCTATATTATATATTAAGAGTCATATTTACTTGCCCATTGTAACCAGCAATTTGACTAATGTATGCCGACTTGTTCTGTATGACATCAAGTTTGTAATTGTATTGCACTGAAAGAAGCAATGTTATGTAATTTTATTTTTATTGTACATCATAACTTTTTGTATATGAAATAAAAAAAAACTTAAGAAATATTTAGATGAAAAAAACCCAAAAAACTAAATAAATGAAAAGTGCAGTTCACTCGTGATTATAATGCTCCATTGGTGGTAATTTTCCTTGTTATTCTTACTTGCTATTATATTATGTGTGCTAACATGTTGACCCTCTCATGCACGACAAAATAAAAAAAATTTAAAAAAAAAATCAGTAAGAATGAAACTGATACAATGCTGAGGAAGCTCATGTTTTTAACAAAATAGATTGGTGGTATATTGGAAATTCTAATACACTGTATTTCTTTGCCTGGCTTAAGCAATAACAAATACTATTTTATCAGTGTTTTATAGTATACAAGTAATTTACCAGATGCAGAAGTAATGATAGAGCAAAGCAGAAGTATAGAGATGAATTGGGTGTTTTCCCTTACGTAGAGTCATAGGATTCAAAGGACTTGTGAGGCTTAATAGTGTCACCCTAAATAGATGACATATACCTTTGATTCCAGTTGTGTTCAAAATTGCCAATTGTGAGTAGTTTTTATCAATGCAATCCTTTGGTGTAATGTGCATGAATTTATGTTTTTTTATTGACAATACATTTCTGTTATAGCTTTTTACTATTAACCCTATAGACTGTAAGCTTGTTTGAACAGGGTCCTCTTCAACCTATCGTTCCTGTAAGTTTTCTTGTAATTGTCCTAGTTATAGTTATTCCCCTCCCTCTTATAATATTGTTAAGCACTATGGAATCTGTTGGCGCTATATAAATGGCAATAATAATAGTGATAATAATAATAAAGTGCAATTCTTCACTGAGTTTTGTGGGTTAGCTTGTGTAGGTCCTATGTTTTCAGTTGATTTATTAATGTGTCAATTATAGCACTGCAATGCAGTAGTGTTTGCTTACCATTTATATTGTGATATAATGTAATGCAATAGATTTTTCATTTATTATTATGACAACAATTGTCTAGTTGTACTACTCTTATTGATGAGCCACCACTTCTACACTGTCTGCTACATATACCCACACAGCTACACACACTACAACACATGCTGCAACCCAAACTCACACAGACACATATATTACACAGTCTACTAACCACACTCTTACCATTACACACACAGACATATACGTACACACAGGCATATATTCTCACACAGACATATACACACACTGCTATACACACAAAATCAATACGTAGATATTTGCATATACTCTCACAGAAACATGTACTTTGTAATCCTGTGTGCATATATACAACACTTTGTATCATATTTAACTAATCAACTCATTTTTTATTTTTTAGAAAAGTAGAGGGCAGGGTTGTGGGGGTGCTTGAAAATTATCTGTCTACCATTGCCTTGTGTATCTTATATTAATACTATGCTTACTGGTTCATGGTGAAAAATAAAAGTGAATAAACAATTAAGTCTGGTGTTTTTTTGTTTTTTTAATTTGTATGTTTCCGAAAAATAATGTGTGGTGCATATATGCTCTCCAGTTTTAAAGTTTAAAATGTTGACTCGCTTGGTATTTCTGTTGGCCCGCTTGTTTTTTTACATATGAAATATTAAATGTGAAAGTGACCTACAAGGCCACTGGACTGTTCTTGCCAGCTGGGCCAAACGGTGTCAGTCCTCTCCTGTAACTAGTGCTATCATTATCCTTCCATTTCAAACACATTACTTCCTCAATCCCTTTAGTAATGGCAGAAGCATGTGAGGAAGTCATTTGACTTGTTGACCCCACTCATTTTGTTGAAGTCATGAAGGATGCCAAATGTGAAGCAGAGGGTTGTCAATGATGAGCTGGATCTGAGGATCGCTCTGAGTTGTAACACAAAGCAAGGGGTCTTCCCAAGGGATTAATTTATCTTCTAAGCCGTCTTGTGAACTGCTTTTTAGTGTCAGGTGCATCATCTTGAGAAACTATCGTACATTCCAAGTGAGAGGAATTTAATGTTCCCACATTAAAAGGACCACAGCCAGGTGGCAGATCAATATATGACTACAACAGTGTAAAATGAAGAATTGCCTGTAGCAAAAATTTATGTGAACATTTATTAGAGATGCCTTTCTTATGGATGTTTTGCAAGAATCGGTTAATTTATGTGACAACAAAATCCGTCAAATTAAGTGAAAAATTATGCTTTAAAAAAAAATTAAAGTCTAACCATGCCAACACATGGCAGAAATATGTGCATATGCAGTCTAATTTACTTTATTTGTGCCCCATATATATCTAAGCTAGAGTACATTTTCATGCAGATTGATACACAGCAGAGTGATGTGTTAGACCTCAAACATCTGGTCAATAACTGGACTGTAAAAATTTAAGTTATTTATTTTGTCCTTTTCTCTGCCATTAAAACAGGTGTTCCTTAACTTAACTGATGTTCTGAAGTTACCATGAAAATTAAAAACTACTCTCTTTTCAAATTTTATTTTTAAAGATGTCATTTTATGAGATGTGCAAAATAGATCAGTTCGGGAGATAGATGCTTTGTATGGATCCTTCAAACATTTCAATATGTTGCATGAACCGAGGTAACTCACAATTAAAATGTTTCATTCTAGAGTTTGCACACGAAACACAAGCAGCAGACTTTGCCATGTAATTTATGAAGACTCTCAGGGTTATTCACTAAAGTGAGGACTATCGGAAATTTAAAGTGATTTTTACATAAATAGCCAAACTGAAAACAAACTGGAATTTTTCCAGTTTGGCTATTTGGTGTTTAATATAAAATTCACTTTGAATTCCTGACAATTCTCACTTTAGTAAGTAAGGCTGTCTGTCATATTTAAATACATCTACTATCTAACCTGCTAGCACTTGCCTCTAAAGCAAAGTAATTCAATCACGTGACCTGCCACAATTTTGATACTCCAAAACACGTGCTTGAATAGGCTCCATTTACGTGTTCATATTTTTCTAATATACATATTTTGCTGGAGAAGTGAGAAACAAATATAATTTTACCTGAAGGTCGTGTTTGTCTACTTCAGCATTGTGGATAAAAAATGGAAATGCAAGTCGTGGCATCCCACAATGCTTAGCAAGTGGCTACAAACTTACATAAAATGGAACATTAGAATAACTTACAAGCTTGGTGCGTTATTCTTGATTTATTGTTGCTAGTGATAATCTAATTTGAGAAAGAAACAAACACAAACTCTTGAAGTCAAGGCTGCATTTTATAGGGTTTCTATGTGTTTATCGGGCATCCATAATTCAAAGAATTTGGTTAAAATAATATTCCTAAAGTGACTAGGAAATTACATTACACCAATAACAGTCCACTCGCTGTAAACTGTAATATTACTTGATCTGCTTATTATTTTAATGAGCAGATAAAGTTTTAAAATTCCCTGCTGCGATTATTTTCCATAGTGATCAGGTAATAATGCATGGACCACCTCTGCGGAATGGGAGCCCTAATGTCAAGCAAATCACATTCCTATTAATCCACATCCAAACGAAACGATCTGTCCAGAATTTACCAAACTTATTCAATAAATGTCATAAAAACACTGCTGCACGTCAAGTTTTCAGACCCAAGATTTTTTTCTTTTTCTGAATAATTTATAGGGAGAAACTTATACTTTACAGCCTGCAATTTTATATATTTTAAACTGATAGTTAAGCAACACTAACTTTTATGGAAGTAAACAATAAAATACACTACCAATCTGTTTCTTTTTCTACAAACAGGCAGAGGATGCATCATTTGAAAGACTTGTTTTATATAAAAAATTATATGTACATGGATATCAAAATATATAACATACAGCACCTCTGCTGGTAATATAATCATAATTTGTTTCTACTTTCAAGAAGTCCAGAAGGAGTACAAACATTTTTCTCTTTTATGTAGGATATGTTGTCTATATTACATTCCAGTAGTTGGGAAAACAACAGCTGTGGTTCAGCCATCTAAAACCCCCTCTCTGACCTCCAACCAAGGCAATCTGGGAATAAAGACAGAAAGATTTTGCATCGGATGCCTGTGCAGAAAAAAAATGAAATTTATAATGGATTAAAAAAAACTGTCTAACAAACAAATTTACAGCTATTGTACATGATAATCTATTTCAAGATGGGGCTTATATGCTTGTTTGGGTATGAGAAGTGGTTAACACATGTTTTTTAGAGAGTGCATCATTTCCAAACTCGTGAGTGTTGTAAGTGTCAAAGTTATGTTACAAGCCATGTGTTTTGGTTCTGTTACAGTGGAACACAGTTAGAGCCTTGTTAAGTATGGTATGTCATGGTTACAATTCTAAAGGGACGTTGGGAGGCATGTCTCATCAGTAGAATAAATGTGATGAACAAAGAGAATTTATATGCTATGTACATATCCTAGGCCAATTTAAGCCGACACATTTCCAGTTTGACTGATAACAGTTATTTCACATTAGGTCAAGTCATTCAACAGATCTTAATGCCTTCATATTTAAAAAATGTTTTTGCTGTCACAGCTGACCAGTACAAAAGATCCCATCATTTCGTTATTAAATGGCATGATATATATTTGTGCCATTTATCAGTTGGACAAGTTATAGAGTGGAGCAGGAGGTCATTTTAACGTATTTGTTTCATTAACATTTTTTCTATGGCAGTCTGCGCCATTGACCCCTCAAGAAAACCTGGGAGGTCCTTGTGAGTGATGACTTACATATTACCCAGGAAGTTCATGTTTGGCAATATTTTTCATGAAATTTGTGGGTAAAACATGCACATATGCATTCTGGGTGGTATCTAATTTGTCTTTGGAAAAATATGAAACATGGAAAAGTTGTGAGGTACAAATGAGGTTTCATACTCTTCTGTTACTTGAAGACACTCACATTATTATGCATTTGTCAGATCATGTAAATGTTGTATTAATGACAAATAGAGGTGTTGAATACATTTCAGTGAAACATTTGCCAGGAACAGTACAATGGATTCATCATCCATATAAACTGACATTACCTGAGGAATGAATCATGGCTGATGTTACCAAGGCTCAAGTGTATACACAATGGTGAAGATTTGAAAAGTGGTAAATAAATGGATCAGTGCAACAATGTGATTATGTCTAGAGCATTACTCTTAAAGGGACACTCTGATCACCAATGCAACTTTTTTAATTTGTAAACTTTATTACATTTTACAATTTTCTTTTTCAATTTGAAAATGTATTAAGTTTAAATACATACAATAACAATATAGCCCACATTGATACACCACACATTAGAAGTATATTTGTTATAAAAAATAATCAAATAATATAGTCAAAGTCAGAAAAAAGTAACATAGAAGAAATGGAAAGGCTTGACATTTGACAGATCATTGATCCCAATGAGCAACGGTAGCTAAACAGAGTACACATAGTAGAAGTACCAGCACATTTTAAGAAAGATACATAATTTAGACCTATGGCAGAAGGAATTAGCTATTAAAATATAGTTCGCTATCTTGCGGATGGCATCCCACAAACTGCAGGCAGGTCTTATAGCCCTAACCAAATTGAGTTGGTAATGGCATTTTCTCATGTTTCCCTCATTGGTTTTGATACTAACAGAGTCACCATCGACCAATACGTTTTTAGAAGAAAGCAAGTCCATCGTATGTTGAGCATAGTGCCGACTTCACATCAATATCTCAAACAGAGATTATATAAGTTTTAGGCTACATGAATTAATTTTGCTGGATCTAGGCACCATCAATATAATATTTTTAATAATTCTGAGATGGAAAGCACAAAATGTGAGTCGCTTCTGGAGTGTAAAAACTTGAGATCATTACTCAGAATTCAGTTCGTATGGGGGGGCGTGTCCGACAGCCTGGCGCGAGCGGTCGGATGGAATAGGAGCTCCCGGCTACAATGGACCCAAACGCAGCGATCAGGCGAATCCGAAGGTCAATACCCGGTAATAACTCACCCGGCACTTGAAAGGGCAACATGGCACCGTCCAAGCAATTAAAAATGACGGACCAAATAAAACCCGCCAGAAAAGACAAAAGCAGGCCTCTGCAAGATGGCGACGACAGCATGGGCTGCTATCCCACACCAGATCAGCTCTCAGACACTGACACAACGTCCTCCTCCTACACAGAGGCACCAGCCAGTGAAAAAAGGCTGTTTATTATGCTGCAAGAACTAAGAACCACTTTAAATGCGGACATGAAACTAATGACTGCAGAATTTAAACGGGAACTGGCCGACATTGGAGACCGCACAGACCGCCTGGAGGTACGGACAGAGGAAATGTGCGCCACACAAAATGACCTCGCAGAACAACTGCAAGCGCTCCGTGAAGAACACCTACTGCTGAAAAGAAAAATGGCAGACATAGAAGACCGCTCCAGGCGCAATAATGTGAGATTCAGAGGCATCCCTGACAGCGTATCCCATGACGCACTCCCGGACTATATAATAGGCCTCTGCACCACTCTGGCACCGGCCATAGAGAAGGACAGGTGGCTTATGGACAGGGCACACCGCATTCCTCGGCCACCGCGATTTGCAAATGACACACCAAAAGACACGGTGGTCAGATTCCACTATTTCAAGTCAAAAGAAACACTGATGGTCGCGGCGCGCAAACAACAGCAACTCCCCTCACCGTACCAAGGCATCCAGGTATACGCAGATCTATCAGCGCTCACCATGGAAAGAAGACGGGAATTCATCACAGTCACGAAGACTTTACGCAACCATAACATACAATACCGCTGGGGCTACCCAACTAAACTCCTACTATGGAAGGATAACAAGCACCATAATATCGACACCCCAGATGAGGGCCTACAACTTCTACGAAAATGGGGACTATTTGGGACCAAGGACCCTTCTACACAGACACCACATACGCACCAACGATTGCCGACGGAATGGCACATGGCGGGCTCGCCTAAGCCACAGTAACCACAGCAAAATGTATAACGGGACTAAGTGTAAGCAGCACAAGAAAGACCAGAACTATGTGTGACACCCCTCAACTGAAGAGAAACCAATATGTATGTATGTATGTATTGACACACATAGGCCCTGGCAGGACGACAAAAAAAAAAAAAAAAAGCACGATAGTAGATTAACAACCTTCTACACAACGAGACGCCTTACTTCTCACATTTGTTTAAAGGGCCGTTGACACGGTAGTACACCTCAGTTCACGCCCCCCAGGTTGATCCGCGGCTCGGTCCAGGAGCGGCCCGTAGACCAACCAAGTACAATGCCCGCACCCCAAGGGGCATCATGTATATACTTTGTTTATGTTTTTCGTTTTTATTAATGTTTATGCATATGTTCATGTACCTACCACTGTCCAATACCCGACTATACCACCTGAAACCATGCAAACACACCCGCACCATGAAAGCACTGAGCCAATTCTTAGAGGCGCAACCTGATACACGCAGATCTAAAACAAGGCGTAGTAGGTTCTCCCCCCGTTGGATGCCTAGCACTAACTACACCCAAATCCCCGAAGCACAACCCTGATGGCTAACACACTACAATTACTCTCTCTTAATGTCAAAGGCCTTAACAGTCCCCACAAACGGAGGTTAGCTGCGCAGGAACTGCGCTCATCCAAGGCAGCAATTGCCTGTCTGCAGGAAACCCATTTTTGTAAACGCAACCCACCGAAATTCTCAGTAAAACAGTATACACAAGCCTTCCACGCCTTCTCCCCAACTAAATCCAGAGGGGTCTCTATATTCTTCCACGATGATTGGGCATTCACGATGAGCAAACAGCACTCCAACAGGGACGGCAGGCTACTTATATTGGTAGGAGCCTTAAATGGTATAGAAATTACTATAGCCTCACTATACGCACCTAATGAGGGCCAAAAATCCTTTCTCACCTCAGCAATGAGAAAACTAGACAGATACAAGAGCGGCCATGTAATCCTATGTGGTGACTTTAACTGCACGACTGACCCATATGCAGACGTAAGACGAACGGGAAACAAAGGCCCCAAAAACACGTCTATCTCACTAGGACATCACCTGACCAAGTTAATCACGCTACATGACCTCTATGATTCATGGAGATGCCTCCACCCCGCGGACAGGGACTATACATATTACTCCCCGGTCCACATGACATATTATAGGATAGATCTATGCCTCACTGACAAAAGCACCTTAATACACCTTATTGACGTCTCTATAGGACCAATAACATGGTCTGACCACGCGCCGCTTACGGTTACGCTTCGCGTCCCGTACCCGGCTCGTGGAAGGGGCACATGGCGCATGAACGAAGCTCTGGTGGACAACCCAGAAAACTCCAAAACCTTAAATAAACAAATCACTGACTTCTTTGAGAACCATGCAAACTGCACAACAGACATTATGACCCAATGGGTAACACACAAGGTGGTAATAAGAGGGGCACTCATTCAAATGGGAGCTAGAAACAAACGGCGAACACGCTTGCAAAAAAATGACCTGATATCGAAGCTCACAACTTTAGAAGCCTCACACAAGCAACAACCCAAAAAACACACTCAGAAACAATAAGAACAAATACGGCTCCAACTACATGCAATAGACCTGAACGACACCGAAAGGCACATGCGCTATCTCAAACAAACCCACTATGTCGAGGGCAATAAAGCAGGAAAATTGCTAGCTAGGAGACTTAAAAAAAGATATCAAGCCTCCAAATTGCCATACATAACGTCCGCAACAGGCGACAAACTCTTCAACCCACAAGACATGGTGGAGGAACTAGCCTCCTACTACGCCATGCTCTACCAACTAGATAATGACCGAAACACTCACCAACCCACAAAGAGAGACATACAAGCCTTCTTTAATGGCATCACTCTCCCGACCCCAACCCAAGAACAGAAAGCCTCTATGGAAAAGCCATTCACGGATGAAGAAATCCGCTCTACAATAAAGTCCCTACCAAAACGCAAAGCGCCAGGCCAGGATGGGTTAACAAACCACTACTACCACATATTTGGAGACACTCTGACCCCACACCTCACTAAACTTTTCAACCATATCAAAAAAGTAGGAGTTGTCCCGCCAGAAATGCTGGAAGCCCATATCGTGACCCTTCCAAAACCCAACAAACCACCCACAATATGTGCCAATCTCCGACCCATTTCACTGCTAAATGCTGATATTAAACTTTATGCTAAGCTACTAGCGAACAGAATAAAACCAGTCCTACCTAAATTAATCTCGAAAGAACAAGCAGGGTTTGTCCCCGGAAGGCAGGTAGGAGACAACACAAGACACTTTATCAATCTAATAGAATGGGCACACAAATCAAACCAACAGGGAAAAGCGTTCGACCGCCTGAACTGGGAATACATGACGAAAACACTCAAAATCATGGGATTTCCCCAACCCTTCATAACTAGTATCCTGGCGTTATATAGCTGCCCTTCGGCAAAAATATATAACACCGGATTCCTCTCAAAAACCTTTCATATCCGCAATGGCACTCGCCAGGGTTGCCCACTCTCCCCACTCATTTTCATCCTATGCTTGGAACCCCTGATCTACAAAATAAAAAACAATCCCTCAATCCGAGGGCTTAACACCCCTACGGGGGAGCATAAACTGGCCCTTTTTGCGGACGACATAATAGTGTTCATGACAAAACCGATACAATCTATCCCGGCTCTCACTAGAACATTGAACTCGTACGGGTCGGTATCATACTATAAAAATAATGCAGCCAAAACCCAAGCCCTCCCCATAGGCTTACCAAGTAACATAATAAAAGCACTGGAGGAGACACATAAATTCAACTGGCGGACAAAATCAATCCAATATTTGGGGATAAAACTGACGAAAAATGTGCATTCACTAACCACGGAAAATCACACGCCTATGATTCATAAACTAATGACCCAAATGAATGAGTGGGAGAGGCTGGAGATATCATGGTTGGGGCGCATTAACACTATCAAAATGATGATCCTGCCACATGTGCTCTATCTCTTCCGTACACTTCCCATACCCTTGTCAGCCAAACTGTTAAAAAGGTTCCAAACTATAATCAATGCCCACATATGGAAACGTAAACCACCCAGACTGGCTGCTGCCAAAATAAGCCTTTCATATACAAGAGGAGGTCTAGGAGTGCCAGACATCCGCAACTACTACCGAGCATCTCTCCTAGCACAAAGCCTGCGTATAATCCGAACCACGGGCGCTGACCAGATTCCACTATGGCTGGCCCTCGAAAATGCCTGCATACACCCAGTCACCATCCCAAATGCTCTCTGGTCCCACGAGCCTAAGACCATAGGTAAAAAGGGACTATGGTGCACGCAAACTACATTACACACTTGGGAACGTTGGGGCCCAGAGGTAATAGACGCACAGACACTACTTAAGGAAGCACCGCTAACAGCACTGCAGGCCAGTTCACCCGACCTCTCACTCCACACATGGTCAAACCTAGGAATACATAATGTAAGAGACTTATACACCCAAAACGAACTGAAAACGTTTCCCGCTCTGCAAAGCGAATTCTCCCTCAACCCAAGGGACATTTTTAAATACCTAAGAGTTAAAAATATACTACAAACACGCGTTAAGCCGGCAGCACCCACACCACACTTAGAAGTACCCTCAGCCTGGTATATCTTAACATCCCGCACCATCAAACCTCTAGCCTTATGCTATAACGCACTAGAAAGGAGAAAATCAATGCACAAACACTCCTATATGGAAAAATGGGAGGAAGACATAGGGGAGACAATCTCTATACAACAATGGTATGAAGCCTTTCAAGCCACTAAACGAGCATCCAAAAGCCTCTCTCTGTGGGAAGCGTATAGTAAAATAGCAATGCGTTGGTATTTAGTCCCCCTCAGATTGGCAAAGATATTCCCCAACACCTCCCCACTATGCTGGAGATGCGAACAACTTCAAGGGTCTCTACTACATATATTCTGGAACTGCCCAGCCATAAAGCCATTTTGGACCGCGATCCAAAAAATCATACGGGAAACCACTAACCTGTCAATTCCACTAAACCCAGCACACTACCTACTTCACATACTACCTACGACAAATCCAACAAGAAATCCATCACGGACAATTGCCATAATTATACTAACCGCGGCCAAAGTCGCGATAGCATCAAAATGGAAACACAACATGCCCCCAACTCAGGAGGAAGTAACACACAGAGTGGATAGTATATGCTTATACGAACAGATGGCACACAAAATGCAGGGAACGCCTGAGAAACACAACACCTACTGGCTGGGATGGCTGGTCGCCCGAAAAGAGACCGGTACAGGTAGACAATCACTAACCTGAGATACCAAAGTTAGGACAGTTGGAATCGGGAGAGTTTGCGTCTCATGGAAAGCGCAACACATGGCGACTGACGACTAGACGGCCCTGTAAAGGACCCAAGCTACACACAGTGCAAGCACTCAATTAAATCTCTAGGCCGGGTGGGCCATAGGTACAGTCAAGTTATAAATACAGTTAAAGTTAAAGGTTTCCCCCCCCCCAGCCCCTTCCCCCTATCCCCGGTTGCGTGATACGATAGAAACACCTTAAGCCACAGACTCACCAACTCAAGGAGCACAGTAAACCAATGCCCTACACCAAAGTCGCTCCCACCTAGCCCCTACGCAGGCGACAACTCTGGAACGAGCGCAACATGAACGACATTAAGACGAGATATACAGACATTAGAAGGGCTATGTTATAAAATTTATAAAATTATAAAACTGAAAATGTTGTAGACAAATGACGAACCCAATGTAACAATGTATGCTGTAATTGATTAATGAGCTGCTGCGCCAGCACAGTATTATGATTATCACTATTACTATTGTTACCATTATTGTCTGTATCACCATCAGTATCATGGTTATGTATCAACACCGGAATACTCGTTAAAACCAATAAAAAATTATATATGGAAAAAAAAGAATTCAGTTCGTATCCTAAATCTTTGTGCCAGGCATCAACAAACTAATGTGCCCACCGTTTGAATGTAAGTGCACACAATTCCCGTGCTGAGGCAGTATTTTCGTATGATGGGATAATAGTCACACTAGTTTCTATTGGGATATTATTGAGATATTAAACCACTTTCTCATGATCTGGAAAATAGAAGTCTTTAAGAGTTTAGATTATGGTGGGAGATTACATTTTTCAAAAACTATTTGGCACATTTGGCACAAAAACATTTCTAAGTAATATCAGGGATGACGTGCCCTACAATGAAGATTGGAATGATACCCTGACTGCTTGTTCACTCAATCTGATGCTAAAATTGCTACAAAAGTGCAATATGAGGCAGCTATTAGAGACATTAATTTCATCCATGACAAGTTCACTGAATTGCATATGGATTTTGATTTACGCAAACTACAAGAAAATATACCATACAGGGTAGAATGCCTAAACTCAGTTATATTCAAACTAAGAGCACACAAATTTAACTGTGATATAACAGATTTTTAAATAATTAAAGGTATATGAATAGCCCGCGTCTTCAAACAATAGAACGCTGAGAATATGTTCCAAGACAAAAAGTAGATTATTAAGAAATTGCCACAATCAAAAAGTGTGAGCTTTAGATACAGATGGAGATTCCACAGACTTTACTTAAGTCTACATTCCACTATGGGAGATAGAAGGATTAAATCAATAAAACCAGTTCAAATGACAAAGATTGGTAAAATAAAAAAAAACAAGAGATCAACCAGATGATACCCTCAAGAAGTAGCACCAGGCTTGGAACCCAATCGAGTAAAAGAAAGAAAGAAATATCTACTGCAACCAAATGGAATGAATTGCAGATGGTATTGAATTTTTCAAATAAGATCCTGACCCTACTCAAGTTAGAGTTTTGGAAAAAGACCTTACCTTCGCTCCATTGAGTGACTTTAACCTTTTCCACACTTTGGTTAAAGTAAACAGGTTTGTATGCAAGTTAACCCTTTCTGGCCATTTTTTCCATGAATGTTTGGATGAACTAGTTCTGAGACTCATGTTGCTGATAAATATTTACCTGACAAATGTGATGAATATATCTCATCTCTAAACTAAGGGTAGCTTCTTACTAGAGTCCTTGCTCTTTGAAAGTAACTGCATGGTCTTGCAAAGTGTTGATGTTGGGGATGTCAAAGTTGCTCTTCATACATGAAAAAAAATTTAAAAATAGTTGTGGCGCACTCAGACTGCAAAAAATACAACACAAAGAAGGCTTCTAAATTGCCTATCTAAGAATAAATATGGGGATTTAGTTCCACCATATGGCCATATGATGTTAAACCCACCACTGCTATTAAAGTACCCCAATGTTAGTGAGTCCTACGCTAAAATGTGGGGGACAAATTAAATAGTACTAGTGTTAAATTGGACCTCATCCAAATGTACCAGTTTCGGGATTCATTGTGGTCAAAGTTCAGGCATACTGGCTCTATGAACGATCACTGTGCATATAGACAATGGCAATATATATGCACAAAACAAACAAAATTGGCCAAGGCCCAATATTTCTGTGAAAATCTGAACAATAACATATCAAACCCTAGAAACTTTTGGAAAGTCACAAATAAATTTACAAACTCTCCCAATCCACTCCTAACCCTCCACTGTCAAAGTGGATAACCAAACCCTGCAGCTTCCCTTAGATGTAGCAAATGCCTTTAACAATTATTTTGTCGGATACCCCTCTACCCTAATTGCGAAGCTAATAAATTACATACATCCTGAAACTACAAATGTGACCCAATATAGACAAGTTAAATTTTAGACCTGTACCTATTACTGTCATTAAGAAACACTTAATAATCTAAAAATGAAAAACAAGTCTGGACTGATCAAATCCCAGCAATGCTGTTGAAGCTCAGTGTGCCGGCAATTGCTTAACCTGTCACAACCCTAATTAACGAATCCTTGGTGTCTGGATACATACCCAAACTTTGGAAGACTGCAAGAGTAGTGCCTATCCATAAAAGTGGTGACACTACTTGATTTTGTAAAGGCCTTTGACACAGTAGACCACGACATTCTTCTGCACAAACTAAAAAACTCAGGTATTGGTGATTGTCCACTAACCTGGTTTTGATCATATGTATCGGATCGTTCACAATAAGTGTCCATTTCTGACAGCGACTCCCTCCCTCTCCCAGTCATGTGTGGTGTTCTCCAAGGTTCCATTCTCGGCCCCCTACTATTCACATTATTTGTAAATGATCTGCCTAATGTCTGCAAATCCTCAAATGTACACATGTAGGCAGACAACACAGTAATCAATGCAAGCAAATCCAATCTAACGCAGCTTGAGGCTGTGCTCCAAGACCCGTTCACAGAGGTAGAAAAGTGGATCACAAAAAACAAACTCTTCCTAAACACTGACAAAACTGTCACAATGATCTTTGGAACAGTAACTAAATTACACAAATTACACAATTTCCACCTATCCATGAAAACAAAATCAAATAGCACACTGACTGCAGTCCACTCTTTCAAATACTTGGGTATGTTGTTAGACCCCAATCTATGTTTTGGCCTCCACATAGAAAACCTTGCATCTAAAATTTATCTAAAACTAGGTGCCCTTTACAGAAACAAATCCTGCCTAAGTCCCACAGTAAAGGAAAAGATTGTACAGCAAATGCTGTTGCCAATCATTGATTATGGGGATGTAGTATGTGCACCCGCACCGCAAACACACCTTAAAGGACCACTCTAGGCACCCAGACCACTTCAGCTTAATGAAGTGGTCTGGGTGCCAGGTCCTTCTAGGGTTAACCCATTTTTTCATAATTATAGCAGTTTCAGAGAAACTGCTATAATTATGAATGGGTTAAGCCTTCCCCCTAATCCTCTAGTGGCTGTCTCATTGACAGCCACTAGAACTTGCGTGCTTCTCACTGTGAAAATCACGTGAGAACGCATCGCCAGTAAGGCAAATTGCAAAATGCTGTATTGACTGTGCCATCTCTGCGGCGGCAAGCATTCAGTGCGGCAAGGCGGAGAGAGGAGGAGGAGAGTCTCCAGCGCCTGGAAAAAAGGTTTTTACCCCTTTCCCCCTTCCAGAGCCGGGCGGGAGGGGGTCCCTGAGGGTGGGGGCACCCTCAGGGCACTATAGTGCCAGGAAAACGAGTATGTTTTCCTGGCACTATAGTGGTCCTTTAATAAACTTAATACATTGTATAATTCGTTCTTCCGATTTGTGCTACAATGTAATTACAGGACCCACCATTGTGACATGCTAAAAGAACTAAACTGGCTGTCGCTGGAATCCAGACACACCCTTCATCTTTCCAGCCTTGTGTTTAAGAGCTTTTCTGGAAAGCTCCCAACCTAGCTGAGCAGAATGCTCCCCATAATACCGAGCGGCCGGAAGTGACGTCGCGCCTATGATGCGCGTCACCTCTCTAGCCGATCCTTGGCCACTCCCCCTCTCATAGTTCACGGAGAGGCTTCATTCCCCTGCCGGTTGTCAGCAGGGGCATGTAGTTCTCTCTATAACTACATGCCCCATAATATCGAGCGGCCGGAAGTGACGTCGCACCCATAACGTGCGTCACGTGTCTCTGCAAAAATGCCGACAACTCTTTTAAAAATATTCGTTTTTATATAAATTTTATATATTTTATATAGTCTAACTTATTGAATTGTGAATAAAAATAGCTGTTATTTATGTGCAATTAAATTCTGCTCTGTGATTGGATGGAGCAGTTTTGGTGCCAATTTTAATTTGTTCCATGTCTATATCTACCCCAACAAACCAGGTTGAAAGTATTTAATCCATTGATAAAGCTTGTATGGTGAAACGCGTTTGGATATTGTACTGCTTTTTAATTATTGTTAATAAATAGATGTTGGTCCTTTTTATACTAGTACCATCATCTTTTATTTACATTTTTATTTTTATTACTATTACCTGGCTTTTTACTTTATTTTACTCTTGTCTTGTACTCCAAGAATCCTAGGTGGGGATCATACCACCTATGTCCTTGTCATGGAGCAGTTAGCCTGCCCTATATACTATGAGAATATTTTATTATATTTTTTATACTAGTAATATTTTACTGAAAGCACTATTGCTGTTTTATTATCTTCCCTCTGAGCTCCTGTGACCATCTCCAAGATCACTCATCATATATCCTAGAAGCGGGGATCTTACCGCTGCAAGCCTACCATACTAGAGCTGGTATAAGCTCTATTAAATGTGAGTGTATCTACTATTTTTTTTTACCTTTTATCCACTGTGGAACATACTGCACCATTATTGTTTCCATTTTTATTTCCCCCTTGGCTGTCTGTCACTGCACCGGAGAGGAGACTCACCACATATCCTACAAGCGGGGATTATACCGCTGCAAGCTATCCACACCAGAGCTGGATTAAGCTCTACTAAATATAAGTAAGACCTCTTCCTTTATATTTGACACCTCTCGGAACCATCCCGCACCATCATCCCGAACCATCCTTCTTATCACTCAACGCCCTCTCCTATACATTTGAATACTATGAGGAGTGGAACCTTACAACTCCAGAGACCAGCTTAGGACCCAAGTTCCACTTTATTGGACTCTGTGGCGGAAACAGCACCGCCACTTGGGCCTGGAGAGGACAGCTTGCCAGCCTCTTGCCATGTGATTATGGTCCCTGGGAGGTTTGGCCCTTGAAATAACAGATTTGGGCATACTGTGGAGTTACTGGGTGGCCACCATTTCATGTATCAGAGGCACATGGTGAGAACAATGGATGAAGCACATGGTGAGAACAATGGACGGCGGCTATTTTAACTCACAGACACCGTTTGGACTTTTCTACATGTGCCATCTCGCCGGTATTTGGGGCACAAAGACATCGTGCAGTAGTTTTAAACTATACAACAGGGGACACATTATACAGTAATAATTTTTCATATAGCCTGTATATGTGCTGCGGAATCTGCATTAAACTGTATCTTCCAAACTACTGAATGGATCTGGGTGAATTTTGGATATGTGGTTCACCCAGATCCCCCGGTTCTGAGGATATATTTTTATTGGGTTATTGCATGTTTTGGAGTCCCTGTGATATGTTTTATAATACTGTATTTCTCTGCAGAGGGGAGGATTTTGTGTGGGAGTGTCTGTGTGTATTGTACCGATTGATTGGTTGTATTTCAAAACCCTGTGGGCAGTACTATGTTTGTGGATTGTGAATAAAAGAGGGTGTATGTGCCAGTACAGTCAGTTCTGCTTGACCTCAAAACAAAGTGTCATCTCGTTATTGGGGGAATAGGCTTGTATGCTGATTGCCAGAAGTGTAAGCTGATTGTATGCTTTTCCTGTTCAGCTGCTTACAGCATTCATATGCTTGAGAGCATTCGTATGCTTCTCCGGTTCGGAGGTTGTGGTGTCTACTGCAATGCTTGGAGTCCTCAGGAAGCGCTAGGAGCATCCTTCAATGGAGGTACCCAGTCGGGGTGCCAGGTGATCCGTTACAGACTCTGTTTCAACTACTACTACCCTAAATAGGACTTTTTATTTATTTACTTTGTCTATTGGTGCAGCCCCATCCTTTTGTTTGTTTGCTATTTGTCCATTTACTCCAAGGACAGGTGAGTGAGTCCTTGTTTGGGATTGCTGCATTTTACTTTATAAGATACATTAGCGCTGACTCTATTCTCCTCTTTTCTGTTATCCCTGGCTGTTCCCACCTCCTAAAATCTCCGATCCAGTACTAGGACTTTATTTAGTCTACCTCAATACAAAAAGAAAGCAGCCCGATCCTCCTTTTCCTACAGAGCAATTATGGAACGACCTCCAGCACACTTTTAAATCTTCTCCAAACCTAAAGTCCTTTAAGAGATATTATATCTCTTAGATAATATATATTTCCTACCTGTTCTATGTTAAATTTTGTATATATTATGTATTAATATTATGTTTTGTGGACCCAGGACAAAACGAGAGAAATCTCAATGTATCTTTGAGGTAAAATATTTTATAAATAAATAAATATCATGCCTTGGTTGAAAAGGAGCTATACTCCCTTGCCAATAAGGTACATGAAGAAACAAATTTGCTAGGCAATTTGTCTTACATGGTAGAATTGTCCATTAAGCAACTTAGGGATGATGATGACATAGTTATTTGGCAAGCTGACAAGGGTGGCTTTGTGGTTGTTCTTAAAAAAAATTGATTATCCCAATAAAGCTTATCGTCAATTGAGAGATTAAGGGACCTTATTAAGACTTAGGTCTGACCCCACTGTCAATTATCAGAAGGAGTTATTTCATCTTGTTGACGCAGCCTTATATAACTTGTATGTTCCTGCTTTATTTAAGGTCCAGTGCCCTATTACTTCTATTTTCCACCATCTGCCCAAGGTTCACAAACCTGGGAGTGTGCCAGTGGGCAGACCCATTGTATCAGGTATTGGATCTTTGAGCGAACATTTGAGCAACTTCATTGACTTCCAATTGCAACTCTTGGTGCTGCATCTTCACATCTGCGTTACACCAAGCATGTGTTGAGAGAGGTTATTCAGACCCTGTCTTGGAGACAGCTTTTCAGCGTGCTTTGAATACTGACAGGAATAGTTTATTGAGCAAATCTGGCCTCTTATTTATTACTGATATATCTACCTGTTCTGTTTGATGATCACAGAATTAGACATAGTGCCAGTTTAGGTATTTAAACTGTAGCAAGAAAAGCCACTAATCTATCCCATCAACTATCAACTATTCAACAGCTTGGCGCCTTCCCAGGCTAGAAATAAAACGTTTGGCTACGATACATTCACATGTTCAAATGTGATGCAGTGCTCTGCAGCGTTTGCTCTGCACAGCAGGTTAGGTGTCTTTGGCACTTTGTCAGTTTCTTCAGCACAAAACGTGTTCGGCAATCTGTCTCGGGATATTTTTCATTTCTTTCAAAAAGGTGTTTGCCATTTTAATACTCTATGGAGGGAGAGGAAGCACAGGAGTGAGGAGGAGCATGGAGACAGCCTGCTCCAAACCTACACTCCCATCAGCCTCAGCCAACATCAGCAGGATCCCAAAGGAAGTCTACCTCCTGAACACAAAAGGTATGTTAGCAGGAGGGTGGCCACAAATATAAAATATACAATGTGTATGTGTTTATCTATCTATGTGTGTGTCAGTTTGTGTGTGTGTGTATATCTGTGTGACAGTGCTTGTATATGTCAGTGTGTGTATCTCTGTGTCAGTGTGTATCTGTGTGTCAGCGTGTGTATTTGTAAGTGTATATCTGTGTGTCAGTGTGTGTATCTGTGTGACAGTGTGCATATGTGTCAGTGTGTGTTTCTGTGTGTCAGTGTGTGTATGTGTCAGTGTGAGTATTTTTGTGAGGATGTATGTAAGTGTCAGTATGTATCTAAATATCAATAAGTGTATGTGTCAGTGTGTCCATATGTGTGTCAAGGTGTGTTTATGTGTCAGTGCGTGTATCTGAGTGTGTGTATGTGTATCTGTGTCAAGGTGTGTACATGTGTCAGTGAGTTTATCTGTTTGTCAAAAACATTATAGGCTCAAATATAGGACTTGTCCATTTCATACCTGGAAATTTAACTAATAGATATTTTGGGCCCATGTCACCTTAGAGAGTATTGCAGCCTGGGTAATAACATTTCCACTATTATGGCATACCATTTTCAAAAGTAGGCAACACAGAGTATTCCAAATGGAATATTATGAGACGTTTGGTCTAGCCATTTTATTACAAATGAAGACCCCATTTAGTGGTTATACTTTATTTATGGTAAGTAACATGGCCACAAATATTAGATGTAACGGAACCGCTGGCACTCCGACCGGTTACTTTACGCTAATGGATGCTCCGAGGTCTCCAAGCACTCCACCTGACACCATAACCACTGCAGACCACACGAACAGCCGCAGCTTGGTTGGGGTCTCACCGTCTCCACCCACTCTAGACCCAAGACCAGGCTCGGTTGATCTCTCCGAATTCCAGAGAGCAGGAACAGGAACACACTCTTAGCAGAGCTTAGTGATTATACCCTGGGGAGTGTAGTGATTATAGCAATCCACAGAGTGTAGTTCTCCAATCCCCCAAATATGAGCCGAAACTTCATGAAGGTACAAGATGATCTGCTTTATTTGGCACCAAAGGGCCTTCTTTTATGCAGGTTTTCCTTACATAGGACCACCCACAGGGTTTTACAGAACAACCAATAACACACATACATTACAGAAAACACTCCCAGCAATTACACACAAAATCCTCCCCTCTGCCTGTGATATAATTATGGTACACAATGGTTAACATAATTATCACAGGCAGGAAAAATACAGATTTTATACATACACTGTAACTTTAAAAATATACGTCCAATCTTCATAAAAATTACATATTCAGAAGCAGCACAATTTAAATATAAACACTCTCAGCAATCAGACAAATCCATCCAGTAGATACAAAGTTAGACGGAAGTCCTTTATGACCGACCGCAAGCACATTTTCCTGCCCAAAACAGTTCCATAGATTTGGGCTGTGTGGCCGGTCAATTTTATGCAGAAAAATGACTAAGTCCCATTCGAATGCACGAACGAGGCCGTTTGTGCATTTGGCTCAGTATAACAGTGAGTTCAAACTGCTGAACGGGACTTAGTCTCTGTAGCTGAAAACGGAGTGTAGGAGAAGGTAAGGGTCAGCGGTGTTCGTTGAAATGTGTAGCCGATTTCAGTTCCATGAATTTGGCTACACATACCGCTGACTACTTACTCTGAGGTGGAATCCTGGCACTACTGGCACCATAACTACTACACTGAGCTGTAGTGGTTATTGTATTGTGCCTGGATTATTTATTTAAATAATCTACAAGTGCCCCTCCCGAGATCAGGCTCTGGATCCGCCACTGAATAGCAGTGCCTTTAAAATCTCAGGACACGCAGGCTGCAGAAACAAACAAAAGCAGGCAACCCAAAAGAAATGTGTACATGAAAAAAACACACTGGTGTTAGGCAGACAAGAAGAAACCTGTAAACTATAGCTCCTGACGACGGGGTGTATTCACTCTGAAATGCGCGTTGAGCGCTTTCTTTATTTATTATTTTACACTAGGTAGCACTTAGGTAGTCAGTATGTTTGGTTAAGTTAGTTAGTTTACCAGTCTGTATTAGGATCTCTAGGCAGGCAGTTTTGGTCCTGTGGGGTCTCTCTGGACCCAGGGTTTGTTCATACCGGGTCTGCTTGCCCCCCTCTTTAAGTTTACAGGTTTCTTCTTGTCTGCAATTGGAAGTCAATGAAGTTGCTCAAATGTTCGCTCAAAGATCCAATACCTGATACAATGGGTCTGCCCATTGGCACACTCCCAGGTTTGTGAACCTTGGGCAGATGGTGGAAAATAGAAGTAATAGGGCACTGGACCGTAAACACAGTAATAAAAAGTATTACTCACACACACTTTTACATATCCTGTACTCAAAGAAATCCTAGGTAGGGATCATTCCACCAACGCTTCTACAATAGAGCAGTATTGTCTGCTCTACACTTGTGAGTAATACTTTTCATATTTTATACCGCATCTTTTATAAATTGAGAGCACTATTGTTTTCTTTTATATATCTCAGAGTTTTGGATATCCAGACCAGAAAACCTCTCCATTGTATCCCTTAGCGGGGATTGTACCGCTTAACGCCCTTCACCCCCGAGATGGTTCAAGCTCTTTTAAATGTGAGTTGACTACCTGTTTTTATTCATTTCACCTTTGGATTTTGATATATTACACTATCAGTCTGCCGTGTCTTCCCTTATCTCTTCACATATATGGATATTTTACCCATCCGGATGGATCAACTCCTGAGGAACCCCTATTTTATCCTGTTATCCTGTTATACTGTGAGACTTTTTAAAATTAATATTTTTATCCTGAGAACTACATTGCTATTTTTAGTGAGATATACTATTGCTGTATCATCACCTAGATCAGGGGTAGTCAACCTTTTTCTACCTACCGCCTACTAATGCATCTTTCCTTACCGCCCACCAGTTTTTGGGCAAGTGCGGAATATTTTTTTGGAAAGGAGAGTGTTTTTAAAAAAAAATTTAAAAAAATGTACGTACATTTATCTTTTTATTTCTATTTTATGCATGTTTATAATGTTTTTAACTTTATAAAGTTTAATGAGGAAACAATAAAGTAAATTGAAATTACCTTTAACTAGTGATTAATGAGATCCTTGAGGTTGATGCTGCGGGACTAAATATTTGATATCTGGTTCGATTTTCATAAGGAACAAACGAAGGTCTCCTCTTTCGGTGATATTCAGACGACTTCTCTGTTTGCTCATAATATGATTTCTCATCTGTACATCAGCTCCCCTCCTCTCCCTCCTTAATTCCCCCGTCAACCTTTTTTTTTCCTTTTTTCTATTTCTTTTACCTTCCTTATAGCAATGCCCAGCAGGAAGGCTGAGCTCGGTAGCCCACTTACTATTATTAGCCAACAACAATTCTCTCCTTTTCCTTTTTATATTTTTTATTTTCCTTCTTTCTCCATTTTTACGAGTACTCTGCTTCTTCTTTTTCCTTTTTACAAGTACTCTGCTCCTTCTTTCTTCTATTCTACAAGTACTCTGCTCCTTCTTTCTCCTATTCTTCAAATACTCTGCTCCTTCTTTCTTCTATTCTACAAGTAATCTGCTCCTTCTTTCTCCTATTCTGCAAGTACTCTGCTCCTTCTTTCTTCTATTCTACAAATACTCTGCTTCTTCTTTCTCCTATTCTACAAATACTCTGCTCCTTCTTTCTCCTATTCTACAAGTACTCTTCTCCTTCTTTCTTCTATTCTACAAGTAATCTGCTCCTTCTTTCTCCTTTTTACAAGTACTCTGCTCCTTCTTTCTTCTATTCTACAAGTAATCCTCTCCTTCTTTCTCCTATTCTACAAGTACTCTGCTCCTTCTTTCTCCTTTTTTCAAATACTCTACTCCTTCTTTCTCCTATTCTACAAATACTCTGCTCCTTCTTTCTTCTATTCTACAAGTAATCTGCTCATTATTTCTCCTATTCTTCAAGTACTCTGCTCCTTCTTTCTCCTTTTTTACAAATACTCTTCTCCTTTATTTTATCCCTTTTTTCTATTTTTCTTCCCTTTTTTTATCTTTTCCTTTTTATCTCTTTTTTTTTAATACTTTTCTGTTACCTTCCTTATGGCAGTGTACAAAAGTAAGGCTGCGCTAGTTAGCCCACTTATTATTATTAGCCAACAACAATTCTCTATTTGTCCTGCCTATAACTTTTCTTTCTCCTATTTTACAACTGCTCTGCTCGGCTTCTGCTTGTCCCTGCTATCGTGCATCAGCTCCCACTCCTTCCCTTCCTCTTCCCACGTGTTACAAGTTTGCGCACGCATGCACGCGTTCACTTGTTCACGTGCACGCGTTCCCTTGTTCACGTGCACGCATTCTCGTGTTTGCACGAGTTCGTGCGCGTTCGCACTTACATGTGTGCACTCGCGCCCGCCCACTCTCTAAAAAGGAGGATTTGCGAGCATTCTGGCTTGTTGTGCCGCCGAAACCCCTACCGCCCACCTGGAATCCTGAAACGCCCACCAGTGGGCGGTAAGGACCAGGTTGACGACCCATGACCTTGATCATTGGTCTGTTTTGTATTGTATATTTATCATTACGAGACTTATTGGCGCAACCCTCACCTCTTCTTTTTGTTCTTACATCGGTTTGTTAAGGGTTTAAGAGGGACTCCCTTCATTGGTTTGCTGCCTCTCTATTTGTGTTACTTAGCACTGACTCTTCCCTTTGCTATAATATATATATATATATATATATATATATATATATGTATGTATGTATGTGTATATATATATATATTTATATATATGTATATATGTGGGTGTGTGTATGTGTATATATATATATATATATATATATATATATATATATACATACACAATAAATGTTAGCTTGATTAGAGAGCTCTCTGATCACACTAATCACTGATACCATACCATACAGCACAGATACTGTACAGTACAGTGATCAGGTGGCAGAGAAGGGGGTTAAACTAATTAAAACTGATTTAGGTGACAAAAAGGGTCAGAAAATTTATATTTGACTCTTTTATATGTATTAAGGCCTTTTGGCCTGTAATTGTGGGAGGGGCGTATGACTCACCTTCTCCCTACTTAAGGGACACCCCTTACCTGGCTCCATACCGTTCGAGGTCAGCGCTGCATCGAGAATCCACTTCCGGTTCACGTACGGCGCCATCTTGCTTTTCAAAAACCCGCGGTTTTCGTTTGGTGTAGCTGTGTCCAGGAATCCTTACAGGTTTTCCGCCCGTTCAGCCACGCACATACCCGGTGTTTTCGTCGCAGATTAAGTCCACAGGACTTCAAAATCGTAAGTCCGTCGCCCGGATCATTTCCCACGGCGTCGCGATTTAAAAACGGCCTTACTTTACGGCCACACGCTTTACGGCCAAGTCACAGGCATATTAACCCCTTTGCTGCCGGCAGGCATATCGGTTTCGGTTTTTCTTTGTATTAAGCAAATTCGTTCTGCATATCATCAGCTATAATTGGTTTCATGTCATTTACTGTTATTTAGCTTATGCAAATTACGAAATCCTTGCATATGACTGGGGCAATACCCCTGTTAACTACTTATGAATAAGTATTTATTTAGGTTATGGTTTAATCTTAGCAGATATGGCATTATTAAAGTTTTATTGAAATTCTTCATGTTATATACATATATTTATGGAGTTAAGCTTAGACAAGCCTTTACATTTTACAGATGTCGCTTGTAGGATTTACGTTATAAATTATGTTTAGAAATTACGTTTCTATCATACCATGTACTCACGTTTCTTACATGGCACTTATATATTCTGACTTTTTCTTTGTGTACTCAAACGACATACCAAGTACACAAGAACACGGTCTCACAAATCTCACAAACTCTCGGGTTGAATCACACGTCTTGATTCAACCACTCATACGTCACGTTGTTTCCAATTTTGGGATAACTTCTCAAATATTTCTGTACCTCGTACTTACCTCTTTTCATGGCTTACGTTTACGGCCTAACATATACGGTATTGTTTTAAATCCTGCACCTTATTATACCACAAACACCAGCATTACTATATCATACGCATTAATCTGGTCACCAGAGACATATCATACACACCCCCAAGCATGATTACCATACCACATACAGGGCCAGTCGGGCCAATATCATTCATGTATTCCCTTTCCATATGTACTACTAGAACTCATCACATATAACTAGTCTAAATTGGTATCATAGGATCCAATTCTCACACTATCATATTTGGTTTTTCTATCCCTTTAGGATTTTTCCAGTTTTTTCTACCTATCGCTTATCAAACGCATACATACTACCAGGTACGTTAAGCCTGCTCACGCCATACATCACATATGGTTCCTCCTCTACTTAGGACATAGAGTACTGGCAATTTTAGGGGTTATAGGCCCAAATAGGTATCCCCCCTCCGGGCATTCTGCCTATCGTTTAGTGGTCCGCGAGGCCAACACCCCGCCTCAACGTTTCGGAGGTAATGCCCCCCGGGCCACACGTGAGTTAGCCGCCTCGCATTATAGAGAGGGTGCCACCTGTCACTCCCTTCCCCTGTTTTCTTGTATTGTCACCGAGAGGCCTACGAATTCCTGCCACTACGTCGGGTGGCCTCAATAACCCCTCGCGCCAACGCATAGATAGAGCCTCTCATAGCCACTTGGCAACTAGCAGGGCCTCACCTGTCACCAAAGAACAAGTTTTTAATTTTTCGCCTATCCGGCATAATTAGCCTGCCAGTACATCCCCTCGGGGGTTTTATGCTAACCATATACTTTTGTAATCTAGTATGTCTCAAGAAGGGGTAGAGGATTTCTCCATCCCAAGGACTCCGGCTAGAACCAACACTCCATCACAGGAGGAAGATACGGCTAGTCCAGCATCTTTCAGATCATGGACTATCCCTCGTATCACTAGCGAACTCAGGAGACGACAAATCCCTTTTCCAGCAACAGCAAGGAAAGCGGAACTTTACAAATTATTACACACCTCAACTGATAACATGGACGCTGGGGAAGGGTCGAGCCAGTCCCACCCAGGAAACATACATGACATGCTCACGTCCCTCATGACATCCATGAGCAAGGTCAATTCTAGGCTGGAGAAACTTGAATCGGTCACTACAGCCCTCACTATGGCTGGACCGGCCACGGCAATTCCCCCATCAGTGGTGGAGTCGCAATCAGTTTCTCCAGCTATCACCTCGGATGACCAAGAAGTTTACCCTGCCCACATGATTCCTGAGCACCTCAGGAGAGATATCCTGGAAGGTAAAGATGTCAATCTGGCCTCACTACTAATTGCCTCCCAGGATATAGTGGAACATAAGACCTACGCTTATGACGATATTTCTGTGGTGGTCAAATCCAGGGATGCACGATTAAATAGGAAGCTAACCATTCCTGAATTTGTATTAGCTTTTGGCATTTATCGGGATGTGGTCTGTACGGTATATCCCCACAGACGTGAGGAGTTTGACTTATATATGCACAGGCTGGTTGATCTGGGCAACAAATATGGTGGGTCAGCTTTCTATGACTACCATAGATCTTTTTCTGCCAAAGTGTCTGGCGCCTTCTCACAGTACGGGACAAGGTCCAACTGGAGTAAGATTGATACGATCATTTTTTGCAGGCACTTTGTAGGTCTAAGAGCACCGGCCTGTGCACACTGCTCCTCCATGGCTCATACTGCCAATTTTTGTCCGACCACTGCGAACGAACCTACCACCTCGCAGGGCACTAGCTCCGCTGTGTCAGCAGAGAGAACACCTAAAGACAAACTGGGTCGACCTATCAAGTTTTTGGGGAAGTCCCAAATATGTAATAATTTCAGTGTCGGTGCATGTAATTACAGCGGTTGTCGGTTATTGCATATATGTTCAAAATGTTTTAGGGCACATGCGAAAACCATGTGTCCAAATAAAATGTACCCTAAACAATACTTAACTGAGATAAATATTTCTGTACTCACGGCATTACTGTCACGACATCCATCTAGACATTTGGTAGACTTCATCATCACTGGTCTATCACAAGGATTCCATACTGGTCTCATACACATGCCTTTAGGAATCCTTGAATGTCCTAATTTACAATCTGCACAACAAAACCCTACAGCGGTTAGCACACTCATAGCCAAAGAAGTGGCAGAGGGCTTCCTATTGGGACCCTTTCAGTCCTCTCCTTTTTCCACATGGCGGACAAACCCCATCGGTATCGTCACAGGGAAATCTTCCCACAAACAAAGACTTATCATCGATCTGTCTGCACCTCACACCTCTGCCTCACCTAGTCTGAACTCCCTTATCCCCTCTGAGGAATTTTCACTTCAATACTCCACCAAAGATCACGCCATTACAGCTATCATGCAGGCAGGGGTCGGAGCATGGCTCAGCAAGACTGACATTACAAATGCCTTCAAATTATTGCCTATCCACCCTACACTATGGCACCTGCATGGCATTAAGTGGGCCGGGCACTACTACTTTTTCTCACACCTAACGTTTGGTTCAAAAAGTAGTCCGGCCATTTTCGACGTATTCGTCGAAACATTATGCTGGTTATTATTAAATGTAGCCAGATGCCCTACAGTTATACACTACCTGGATGATTTCTTACTGATCGAAGAGAACACTTCCCCTCCCAGTAGCCTCATAGAAACCATCAGTCTTTTTAAACAGGTGGGTGTTCCAGTCTCCCCACCAAAACTGAAGGACCAGATACAGTCATCACCTTTCTGGGAATCATGCTAGACTCAGCCACCATGCAAGCCAGCCTGCCACGCACCAAGATAGAGAACATTCTCACCAACATTAACCTCTACATACACCTCGGTACTTGCAATCGCAAAGAATTGCAGTCTCTACTTGGGTCACTGAACTTTGCCATGCGCATTATGCCTCAAGGCCGGGCTTTCATCTCACGGCTCCTAACCATGTTCCCACTGTTTAGACATGATGCACACAGGTTACCACTGGATACCCAAGCCACGGCAGACCTACTTATGTGGAGAAACTTTTTGACCACCTGGAATGGGAAAAGCATGTTTCTCCCTAAATTGTCTGACTCCTCACCTACCATCTGGTCAGACGCGGCGGCTACTACAGGTTTTGCAGCAATTTACGGGAATGAATGGCTTTGGGGTAGCTGGCCTCCAGAGGTACAGGACCTGGAAGGGTTTTCCACTACCTCAGCTCTATTTGAGATGTATCCCATTGTAGCAGCTGCCGTGACATGGGGGCATCTATGGGCAGGTTCGTCAGTTCGTTGCCACTCAGACAACCAAGCTACCTGCCACATCATAAACAAAGGCCGATCCAAGTCACTGACCATTATGAGGTTCTTGAGGAAACTCACCTGGCTGGCTGCATGCCATAACTTCTTCTTGTTTTGTGTCCATGTCCCAGGTGTTTGTAACACGGCTGCTGACAATTTGTCTCGTTTCAATTTTCAGGCTTTTCGGCAAATACTTCCGTCAGCCGCACGTACAGCCACGACCACTCCACCCTTCCACCAGCTAGTCATGGACTAGAAGCTATTATGCAACATAGCAGGACATTGGCACAATTAGCACTGTCCACCAATACCCGGAGAACATATGACAGGGCTTTCCTGCTATTTAAAAGATTCCTGTCACTGCACAACATCACACAACCTTTCATCATGACATCTTTGTTGGGTTTTGCTTCTTTTTGCCACCTCAAACTTAAATTATCTTACAACACAATCAAGCTATATCTAACAGGCATACAACATCACATGCTAACATTACAACCAAACAACACAAGTTTCATGTCCTCCTACCAGATAAAAAACATCCTTAGAGGTATCCAGAGATCCGAACCCCCACGTACCGCGCAAAGGCTACCGATAGACTTCAATATCTTCAAGGATTTATCCAGCCTACTAGATTCAAAACCCTTTGCGAACAACACAAACCTTGTTATAAAAACCGCCATATACGTAGCTTTTTATGGTTTCTTGAGACCAAGAGAATTTACCGCCATCAACACATCCCAGTCCACTCACATTCTGCTTCATTCACGCTTAACGAAACACATGGATTACTATATTTTAACTCTGCATCACTCCAAAACCAATCAACACGCACCCCCGGTAGAGGTTAGATACTATCCTACCCACAACGTGTGGTGCCCCGTCACATTACTGGACACCTATACTCAGCACTTCAAAGCATCA